>ML170157.1:589011-924617 GCA_004355085.1 Rickenella mellea
TTAAAGACTCTCCTGGTGCGCAGTGCCCATCCAGCTGTGCGCAGTGCGCATCTCTTGACCTCTTCATCATCTCACATCCTTCAATCCTAATTCCTTGCACGGACTCTTTCCAGTGGCGCAAGGACTTTACCCATCACTAGCTTTTCGGACAAGAGCCCGGAACACTTTATCCGCAATTTGTCTCCACCCCAGACACATCTTCGTGTTGTGTTTTTAGCTCATCATCCTGATTTAATCTCGTCCCGAACGCGAAATGAATTCGGCTAATTTGCCTTCACTCCCCTCGGATTTGAAGCCGTTGTCTGCTTTTGTGCAAAGGGCTGATGAACTGAGAAACAAAGAACCCATTATGGCGTATTGGTGTACGTTTAACATTACCTTTCGACGTAACTCGACCATCCCATAATGTAATCCCTTCGCAGGTCTCTACTACGCTGCCCAAACAGGACTCGACTTGAAGTCTCAGCAACCTGGGGCACGAGAATACCTGTTCAACTTGATCACGTATCTTGAAGACGTAAATACATCAATACTTTTATTCCCATCAGTGGGTCTAACGTAAATGGCAGCTGAAAAAAGAGATAGGTGCTAACGATGCCATTGACCATGAATCGGCTGGTGCAGCTTATGTCGAGAATTTCGCTCTGAAGGTGTTTGGAGTGGCGGATAACGAGGACAGGACTGGGAAGGCAACGAGGTGAGCTTTCCATGCCATTGACGTCATCGATCTGACATTTTGTCATCAGATCTACAGCGAAGAAGTTCCTAGCTGCAGCAAATTTCCTTGAGCTACTCAAGGTTTTCGTGAAATCCAACAATGCTCAAGTGGTGGGTACTTAAACCCACTTGCCATGTCTGGTCATTCTCACCATTTCCCACAGAATGAAGAGAAAATTCGATATTCAAAGTGGAAGGCTGCCGATATAGCCAAAGCGTTTCGAGAAGGTCGTAAGCCCACTCCTGGGCCTGCAGCAGGTTCACCCGATCCTGGGTACATCCAACCCAACGAAAGTGCAAGTTCGCCATCTGCTACAGCCAATGAAATTTCACCGTCTGGCCTTCCAAACGTCCACATAAACACAGGATCGCCCGACTCTGGGTCAAGCGGGGACACGTTGGCACCCGCTGTATCCATCGCGCCACGAACGCCCCCGAAATTCAGTGGACACTTGAATGTGGAACCGCCAGGCTCCATAACCCCAGGAAATTGGAGTACAGTGGCAACACCTGGCACGGATGCTGGCGAACGTGACACGTTTGATAACCAACCCACCGACCATCATACGACCAGCTTTACGCCATCCGGGACGGGACAGTGGGTGCCGAGTACGCTGGATGACTTGACTGAGAGTAGTCTGTCAAATGTGGGATCATCCACCGCCGTTGATAGCTTCGCGGAGGGGAATGATGATCCTTCGTCAAAGAAAGTGCGCTGGACCCCCTCTGTGGTAGGAGGATTATCGTCTGCTGGTGGATCGCCACCCATCTCTCCTGGAGCTGTAGTATTACCGCCGACTCTGGATATTCATGGAATTAGGCCACCGTCCCCTAACTCGATAACATTCAGCGCAACAACTGCACGCGACAGATCAGGTAGTTTGTCGACGATCGGACCTGATTTTCCGCCCCCAGTCTCAGCAAATGTGAATAGAAGGACACCTTCCCCAACCTCTCGGCCTCACCCTCCCCCGCCGCCACCGCCGCCGCCGCCTATCCTTCCTCGTGCCCACGTCCCCGATCCGCCGACATTCATTTCGGCACCTATACAACCAGTGCAAACGTCTGGCCCTGTGGAATTAACGGCGTCGCAAATTGCGAAGGCGCAGAAGCATTGTCGGTTTGCAATATCTGCGCTTGATTATGAAGATGCCGAGCAGGCCAGGAAAGAGCTCAGGGCGGCTTTGGAGGTGCTTGGTGACAATTAGGCTTCGGATCCAGATTTGCGTTTTGATATTTCTCAGGATGACACTAATTTCGCACTAATCGGCATACTTGGTAACGACCTCCATGTCCATCATGCATAAGTAGCTTCACACAATTTTGACAATTTTTGCAAAGCGAGGTGATAGATTTGATGATACTCCTCAATCTATGCCACGTTGGACGGATCGGCGTGATCGACCCACGTTGCAATGCCGCTCCGCTGCCGCGTTTAATGGCATGCGCGTGCATTCCCAGTTGCGTAGAGCGTTGTTCAGTTGCTGAGCGCGTTTCCTAGACAGCGATTTGCGAGAAGGTGACTACAAGGTACCGTATCCGGCGAATGGAAGGTCCGGAGTCCGAGACCGAGCAAGCCTGCAAGTGAAAAGAAAAGGGAGAGAGCTGTAGCAGAACATATAAGAATAAGAATTGGAGACATGAAAGGGTATATGTGTTTGAGATTGAGATAGAGCGAATAATTAAGATTGTTGATGTAAAAGAGACTTTCAGTTGAAAGTGGCAACGGCGCAACGTCATTGGTTCCCGGAATCCCACCCCACCCCCTTCCTCCTCAGCCTCTTTTTTCTCGTCCAGGCGACTAATTTCTCTCTTCTTATCCTTTACGACGCGTCGCCCATACCCGCCCCCCTCGAGCTCTGCTCACCCCCAACGTCGGCGCCCGCAATGTTCAACCACGTTCAAGTCGGCAATCTCATAGACAAGCGCTGGGGGCATCACAACAGCGACTCCTCAACATTCCTTTCAACCTCCAGATCAAGCATTCAGTCAAAGTCTTCATCAGCGTCGAACACAGGTGATACTTCCTCTACTGTACAACCACCCTCTCCGACCACTAGTAATGGCCAACAATCTCCTTCCTCATCTCCCTCCTCATCCTTACCTCTATCCGTCGGCGAACTTCCCTCTGGCTCAGGCTCTAATTCTCCAACTAATTCTGCTGGAGCACCCACATCGGTCGGCTCTCCGATCGTATCGACCGGTGTGACTTCGGTGCCGGTCACCACATTCACTTCAGGCTCTTCTACATTTACATCTTTTAGTGCGACAACTTACACAACAACTTCTCCCGCTCCTTCATCTTCAGGAACCTCTCTTCCTCAATCAGGCTCTCTTAACGCAGGCTCACAGCCTATCTGCATTGGCAATGGTTTAGACATTGCTGGTGTTGGCATCCTCAGCTCTCTAATCATCCCTAGCGCGATAGGCTTGTTGTTATGGGTCAGTTTTTTACATTTCACTCATGGCAACTCTGTTTGACGCGTGTAAAACAACAAATAACATTTTAGCTGATTTTTGCTGTACTCCGACCAAGATTTCGACAAGTGTACGCGGTTCGTGAATGGTTCTCCCCTCAAGAGTATGTCTTCTCTACCCATCCCGTTGGCATGAATGTTCATTACCTCCTCTAGTCAACGACCTAGACCACTTAGGGATACTTTATGGGCATTTCTGTTTCCACATGTCCCCATGGTTCCAAGTGTCCCAACGGGAACATCCCAAGATGATGAAAAAGGCCTTGACCCCAATGAATTCCCTTCGGATGGTCAAATCAGCCAAAGGGTCTTGTGGGTCAGTTTCCTCTTGGCCTTGGGATGGGCAGTGTTGGGCCTTCTCGGTGCTCTCCCACTATATCTCGTCAATACACCCTGTCTTGCCCAGTCAACTCCTGCGGGACAGTTTGGAGGGATCTACTCCACACTCCAGGACCTGAGTCTCCTTCGGTTATTACCATTGCTTGCAAATGGAACTGTATCGACGTCGAGCGGAAAGCTGCAACAACGTGCAGTTGTCGACGGTGACGATGTGACAAGAAACGTCAAAATTCGGCTCATCATCTTAACCGTTCTCGTCCTGGCTCTGGCTCTTCTTCCCGCTCTGTACAAAATTCTGCGTGAATTCACCAGGCTCGCAAATTATTACCGCCGTTGGGTGGAAGTGCGATGCGGTGGTATCGAGATGGGATGGCTCAGTGCAAAGGACGCTCCTGGTTTTGTAGGTTGGGGCGAAAAGCGCTTGAAGGATTACATTGTCAAGATGGGACTAAGCGCATCCCTGGGGAATGGTGTGTCTAATTCGAGGAATTTAGCCGGTATTGGGTCTGGCATTGGCGCTGCCGGTCGTAACAGAAGGACCCGTAAGGAGGAATCCGAGTCTCCTTTGAAAGAGGAAGAAAAGGGCAAATTGGAGGTGGACGTACAAAGCGTTTTTTCAATTGCGTAAGTCACTTTCATGGCAAACTTGGGAGTCCAAAGCTCACACTACAACCCAGTGACACTCATCTTCTTGCCCTCCTCATTGACGAGCGAGACCGTATTTTAAACAATCTTGAGATTGCCGAGTCGCGTTACATCTACTCATTCCGCCTCGCAAGCCCAGAACCGTCCGTGACAGAATTCCCGGTGCCGCCAGAGGAAGCCAATGACCTCAAGCGACAGATCAGTCGTCCACGGGTGCTCGGGGCCGGAGTGAGTGTTTCGTCCAACCTTTCAAGGTTACCATTGCTCATTCTAGAGGTTCAGGCGCGGAGAGGTCGACGAGGACGACAAGATACTGGTGACTCTAACAATGCTCCTACATCATACGTTGCCCCATCTCAGTACTACAAACTTCGTCATGTGCAAGGAATCAGCGGTGGTCGACTATCTGACGATGAGGACACGCCAACTTTCGGCGATACAGTGCGCTCGCGCGTCGTCGGTACGCGCTTTCAGGAGGTCAATCGCGATTCACTTGCGTACGGACGGCTTCCACTGGGCAGCCGCCTGGCAGTCAATAAAGGCGGAGAACTCAGTTCATTGCCATCTTCCCCTGATCCGCGAATGTACGGACCCAATCATGGCACAGAACCTTCATCTGCGGATCCGGACACATCGCGTGTCGCAAGTACAAGTTCACCATGGGGCCGCTTCTCGCAGGACCCAAGCACTCCTTTACGAGGTCCCAGTAGTAGTGCCTACTATGATTCTCCTTCCCCTGGCCGTCAGGAGAGCGCTGCTGCTGTGGAGGACGAGGACATTGGCGCGGTTCCACGCGTGCGTCACGCGGATCCTGCACCTCCCGAGCATCGCGAAACATTCGCAATGCGGACTAACGGCCACGGAGAACCAGAGACAACCCAATTACCTCCTCACCTCCGACTTCAACCTCAACAGCCGTTTGTCCGCCCAATTTCAGGCCTGGACCACGATGACCTTGGAGATGTGTATTCAGACATCCGCGAGTGGCGGTCCAGGTTGAAGGCGATCAATGCGGATATTATGGACGCACAGAATGACTGTTATAATGACATTGCAGATGGTGTGAGGATCAAGGGGTGGTTAATCACAGGACGGGGTGTGCGGTTCCTACCTGGTATCCAGATGATCGAAGGTCGCTCCAAGGAGGACGTCCGATGGGACGAGTTGCAGCACGAGGGTGGTCAAATGGCAAAAATATCTTTCTGGATCGTCGTGGCAGTGACAGCTGTAATCCTGGGTGCAGCTCGTACGTCCTCAGAAATTACATTTCACACTGATTCTAATGTTATACATGTGCAGTCGCCGCTGTAGCAGGCTTATTTGTTGCAACTGCCCCTGACGTTGCTCATTTCTTGCCTTTTTTGCGTCCGTTGCTGACGACTGGCAAAGTGGCAAGCGGTCTGGCAACTGTATTGGCACCCGCTGTCGCCGCGTCGTTATTCATAGCCTTCGCGCTGCTAGTAGTTCACTGTGAGTGTTGGAGCATGGTCATTGCCTGCATTTCCTCAGCTGATGGATCGGTCTGCGCAGATGCTTCACGATTCGACGGATCCGTTTCATGGTCAAAATCGCAGATGACCGCTTATAAGGCTACATTTGTCATCCTCACTGTCATGGCGTCTGTCTGGCTCGTCGCAGTAGGAGCCGTCATCTTCTCCTTGGATGCGTTCGATAAGGGCACAAACAGGCCGCAGTCCGTTGCGGATGGATCGATATACATCAGCGCATTGATGCTTTCCATCGTCCTGACCGTCGCCGTCATTTCACCCGCATTGTTGCTTTTACAACCAATTAGGTTGTGGCGAGTTGTACGATCAGAACGTCAGGCCGTAACACCACGACAGAGGTTCCGAGCGGTTTACCCCAGAACATACGATCCATCGTATGCGACGGGGTGTTGTGTTCTTGGCTTGGTTTTTGCATCAACATTCGCTCTTATATTCCCTTTGATTGGGCCCGCCGTGGCTATCCTACTTTTCCTCACACTAGTTGGTAAGGAACACCAGATGATCACGGAATGAACATTCATTAATATTCTGTATGCAGCGAACCGCTTCCTTGTTGGTTACGTATATGGAAGAACAAACGCTCAGATCGGCGGAAAGTCGCAGCTTTGGTTGCTGAAGCGTTTCGGGACGATTATCTGTTTCCAGCCCATCTTACTAGGACTCATTTTCCTATCAAGACGGCTTTGGATTGAAGGTGGCATTCTAATTGGCATAGCCATTACCGTCATTATCCTTGTCGAAATTTATGCGCATCGAAAGACCAAAGTTCCCGGGATTAAGTCCCTCAGTCCTATCACGCGGAATTCTCTGGAGTCGTTTGGGAAATCAGCTCGTCCTGGAAAGCGGCGAAGCGTTGATGAAGAAGGGACCAGTTTGGTGACCTCACAGCGTTCTCGTACCCGGGGATCAATAGCCTCCGTCCTTGAAATGATGTCTGTGACACTCGCAGTAATGCCGTCGCCACAACAGAACCGTGGTCCAGTCCCGCTAGGTTAGCTATATTTTATTCCTTGTCTACGGTATGGTTCTGAAGCTGAACCGACCGCCAGAAACGGAAGCCCTTGACGATCTGACTACAACAGAGCGCGCCGCTCGGACACACCCTGATGCCCCCCCTCATCTACCCCCACTAGCATTCACTGATCATGCTGAAGAAATGGCGAGTATTCTTTACGCTCCCGAACTTATTGCTCCTCCACCAACTATATGGCTTCCAAATGATGCTGCCGGAATTGCGCGGTCGGAAGCATACGATCTTCAACGATACCACAGCTTACGGACTACATTAGACGTTCGATCTACTGCTGATGTTCTTACTCGACGATCTTCTTCTTCTCGTTCACGACGTCATGCAATTTAAACTTTATAAAAAGTAATTGTACACTTGCATTTATATTTGTTGTACTTGCAATTATCCTTCACATCTTTGCGGACCACGGACGATACCCAATTCGGTTTCCTTTTGGGTGTAATTTTGTCGTATGAATGCATGGATGGAGACGTAGCCATACGACCAATAGACACTCCTAAATTCGTTACAGCTCCGATTTAGCACTGCATAAGAAGAACATGTGGCTATAGTAATCAAACATTAAGTCACAGTGAACACAAGAATCCCTGTAGATAGTCTAATTCGAACATAAAATTACAGTCGCGTCAATCAGAAGAATCTCGTCGTTACTCTGCCAACCACTTTTCACACTTCTTGGCATATTTGTCGAGAAGTTGTGACAAGTCCCGGATGACAAATGTTAGAACTACACTGGCGAAGAATTCCGAAGAGCGTTTGAATTTGAGCTCCAGAGTGGACCGAAGATCTCCCGGAAGTGCGGCGTACGTCGGGGCCATTGGTTGCGAGCTCAAGGCTTTTGTGTGTTCGTCCAACAGTTGAGCTAGTTCAAAGAGCCTCATCAGGCCTTGCACGTAGCTTGCGGGTGAATCCAGACTAGAAACGTCACTGTCAGTCACATTTAACAAATTTTTTGGCATCAACTTACTTCTTCCCATTGGTTAGCTTATCGAACTGTCGAGCAAACTTCCCGCCCCAGGAAGTCATCTAAAAAAATCAGTGAGATAAATGGCCAATACGAAACGTGCACACATACTCCTCCGCTTTTCTTCACGACAAATCCCTCGCCCACTCCGAGTTTCTTGCTGAAATTCCCGACGACTCCATCACACACCGATGAAAACTCCTCCAGCTTAGATGCCCACAACTCACCCTCTCTCCGCCCTACGCTACCGATACCGAGGCCCATGCCAGTTGCCGGGCCCATGGGACCGCAGAATTCTACACTAGCATTCTGCATTTCCATGAGAGCGTCACATAGCACCTCCACGACCCGCACTTTTTCAGGTAGGTTGTTGAGCTTAGCGCCACCCTGTGACCATACTTCACACGGCACATGCAACCTTCTTGTGATATAGCCGCCTGACTTAGAAATCATGGTATGGCGGAGGAGGGTCATTAGATGGTACGGCTTGCGCAATGGGTCATTCGGTGCAGCTGGCGGTAAAGGTGATGTTGGTGTGGTGGGTAGCTGCCCTGGTAGTACAGGGGGTGGGGGTAGGAGAGCCGTTGCCGATGATCCCAGAGACGGTGATAAAAATTCGGTTTGAGGTGCTGATTGAGGAATTGGCAACCGTAAGTTATAAGATAATTTTCGAGGCGCAGCAGAATTCGGTGCGTTTGGTCTAATGGAAGGGTCAGACTGTGATGATGACCCACCCATGACCAACGGTCTGATTGGTTGTGACGCTGCACGGTGTCGACCAATGCCTAAACTCATCGCAGTACTTGCTGGTAAGGATGAGGCTGTTAGGCGTGCTTGGTTCCCAATTCCATTTAGCTCCGTTACTGGAGTTTCTGTGGAGGTCGGCGTGCTCGTTTTATTCCGTCGTTGGTGTATTGTGCCCCCCGTGATAGAGTTGTTGATCAGTAACTGTTGCCCTGGTTCTGTGCTAGACTTTAAATGTGTCGCCACTGAACTGCCTCTCGGTCGTGGTGTCGGGAAAGGAGGCGAATGACTCCTACTGGCCTCAGTGGCGCCTTGGGCAAATTGCTCATTGTTGGACACACGAGGTGTGTAGGCAGAGTCTGACGTCGCCGGCGATGGTAGGGGAGGTAGGGGAGGGGATTCTCGCTTTACGTTACTTCGAGGTGCCAAATATGCAATACTCGAAGAAGAATTCGATTCAGCATCCGATGGCCGTCGATGACGTGACTGCATAAGGTCTCCCTCCTCTTGCAAAGCGGCTAGCCGGCTACTGGATCCAGTCCGCACATGGCCAGTCGAATTGCCGCGTGAACGTGTGAACTCTGTAGTAAAGTGACTATGCCGTCGGGGAGATGGTTGATCAGGTTCAACGATAGTCGGTGTGAGGGGCGGTGAGATAGAGGGAGGTGGTGGTTGTGGCGGTAAAACTGAGGACGCCCGAGAGCGTCCGGGAGGAGGGATAGGAGGAGGTCCAGCTGGTGGCGGTCGAGCTGGGGGAACCATAGACATGCGCATGCCGATATTTGTCGAATTGATTGTATTGCTGTCCTTGCCCAGTTGCTCTCGGCTCTGAGAGCGCGGCAGTGGTGCAATGGTGGCGGTTATGGTAGGGGAGCTACTGGTAGAGCTTGATCGTCGACTAGTGTCAAGCGTGAACATGGCAGAGCCGATCGACGTTCCACCGTCATCTGTTGATGATTGATACTCGGACTGATCGGCCTCGGTACTCCCCGACGATTGCGGTAAGCCTGATGAATCTGAAGATGGTGATGTCGATAATGGAGAAGGTGTTTGTTCTGCTGAAAACCGCATAAACTCTGTTGAAGGAGAATAGGGAACCGGTGGTATGCTATAAATAAGGCTCAAGATGTTCATCCGGTCAGCATAGGTGTCATGCTATGTGCGTCAATGAAAAAACCGTTATACCAAATGTAACATATAGCTGTGAATGGCTGCTCACGATAGATTTTAATCTCCGTACTTCCTCTTCTTGCGCCACGATACTTCTCCGTCGTCCACTACGGCGTCTACCACCTTGTTCAGTGCTATCTTCCCCTCTCATGACTCTCTCCATGACCTCGCTTAACAATGCTACACTCTGTCCATAGGCCTTTATTGCACCATAGGGATCATCATTTGTCGAGTCAAGGCGAACCGCCTCTCGTGCCAATTCCAGAGCTTTAGTAAGTGCTCGTCGTGACGAGGGGCGGCTATGCCCTGGACTTCTTGGTTCTGGTGGTGACAGTAGAAGGCGAGACGGAACTATCTCCTGAGAGGTCTGTAACGGCTGACGCGCAGAATGAGGAAGGAGAGAACGAGGTGGGGAGTCTGAAAGATTGCGGGAAGCTCTTGAGAATGAGGGTGGTGGTGATGATGAGCTGGCGTTCGCGTTACGCAAAGAGAAAGCGGCGACTGCAGCGAGTGAAGAGGAACCGACTGGCCGTTGGTATTGGTCACTGGAGCCTAGTCCATCGCCCGAAACTGATGGGGTGTAGTCGTTTTCGTCGTCGTTATGCTGGAACTCGTCCTCGGAATCGCCGTATGTGGTAGATTCGGGCATAGGCGGTAAACTAGGTATAGGCTGAGTTGGTGGGGGGCCCAAGGGTGGAGCGTTTACGACTGAGGAGCGCCTGCGTGTTGACAGTGAAGACCCAGATATGGTTACGGTGCTTGTGGATGAACCAGCAACAGGGTTGTGACGATTGATGCTGGAATGCCAGTCTCGAGTGCGGTGAACTATGGAGAGTGGACGCGTCTCCCACTCCATTTCCATGGTAGAGAGAAAAAGTGACCCACACTGATCTGAGTAGGGCGCTCCTTGTTGCGGCGAATCTGGCTTTCCCCTTCAGGTGGCACGGATCGCTGCGCTTCCCCGTCGTCCAGAATGTCTCCTTTGCCCAGTCAAAATTTGAACAGGTATCCTCGTACGCGTCCGCAAAACAGGAGTTCGTTGCGCACACGTCGATCACTTCGTCCGGTCACAATAAACTACTGTGTGCTCCAGCAGGAAATTGAAAGGAAATCGGAAAATCGGCCTAAAGTCGTGAGGGTTGCGGAAGATACAACTTTGAGCAGACTGTTCGATCGGACAGCGTTGGTTACTGGTCGGCGTTGGCGACGACGGCGAGGAGGAGAGAGAAGGGGAGTGCTTAAGATGCAAACAGGACTTGACCACAACGTTGAGAATGCAGGCCCAGAAAGGAAACAGGTGAAGCGGAGTCTGAATCTGAACATCCGCCCGGATACTAAACCAAATATGGTATTTCTCAGCTACGACATTGTTGTGACCATCCAGGGTCTACGAGGTCGCCTTCCCCAGTTTTTCCAGGACCCCGACAAACGTCTCAGGTGCGATCAACTCAGTACCTCCATACGTAACTCGCTTGCCTGTCCGCGTAGCCCACTCCTCTAAATTCCCATATTCCACGTATCCTGCCCCACCAACCACAAAAACTACTCCGTCTCCAAACGCCATCCGCTTGCTCTTCCCATTGGAGCCTCCCCCCACACCAGATATACCCAATCCGCCCTGTCGCGGCGCACGTGGATCAAGGAACAGATAATCATCCGTAACTTGCAGCGACTGCGTCGATGCAGCGGAAGGATCCATTAAGGCTTCTGTTAGCCGAGTGACTGGGAGAAGCTTATTTGTTGGAAGGAAATTTTTCACTCCCGAAATAAGATTCTCAAGCCCGCCTTCCTTAAGGCGATCTGTTAACTGTACAATTTATTGTAACAAAAAGGTCAATACAGTGTGAACATAAAGTAGACCACCAAGACGTACACGATTGCCTAACGCGCTGAACCCTTTGAATAATTCGCCACCCTGTTGACCGCCTATCACTGGTGTCGCTGATCCGCCAACAGTGGTTGGCACAGACATTCTCGATATTTCTCTTGTCCGTCGCACGTATTCAAAGGCCGCCACGTCCGAACCTGCTGACTTAAGTTCCTTTTCGAGCTCCGTGACGTCGTCTTTAGAGATGACATTGTCCGCAGATGACAAATAATATACTAGGACCAGTCGCAGTTTATCCAAAGCGGAGGGTTTACCGTCACCTTTAGGTGAACGAAGGTATTCCTGCATACTCTGTGTCGTCTGTACGAAATAGTCAGAAACCACTGGTTTTGTTAAATGTATTTTCAAACCTGCTTTGTGATGGAGTCTTCCGTACTAAAGAGCTCATCCAGTCCGCGCTTTTTTATTTGCTCCAGAAGAGCGGTTGCTAAGTTCATGTGGGTGTCAAGTGTGGCCTTTCGAGCCGTAAGTTCTGGCAAAGCCGTCATCGCAGTCTTCAGATGGGCTGCATTTGCGGAGACATCCCTGACTATAAACTTAGTAACGGTAGTCGAAGAAATTCTACCAACGCACAGTTGGGATATGTCGTTCACGTCACTGACTCCGGTTGAGCGAGTGATCTCAGCTGCGTCCTGCTTGTATTTATTGAGTTCACTGTCAATATCTTCAGCAACTTGTGGAAAAGGGTTAGGTGCGTTCTTGGCCCAAAAGTAATCCTTCGAGTCAAGGTCATAAGCTTTCTTTTGACTCTGGCTTTGCGATGGCCCAACGGTCACTCGGTTGAGGTTCATATCAAGGCAATCGGCAACAAGGGCTTGGTAGGTCCACCCATGCGATATCATTGAAACCAGATCCACATTCCGGTCAAGGATGAGAAGTACTTCAACGATGGTCAGACTTGGGAGCCGCATAAATGCAATATAATAAGCTCACGAGGTCGCTGAAGATTTGATAGACCAGTCGAATCTGGAGCAAATAACGATGAGCTTAGCGACGAGGCAGAGGACCGTGAAGCCGTCAAAATAGCATCGCGAATCTTTCCTTCCAGCTTTCGCGCTATCATCTCAGCGGCGTTGCCCTTGGGACACCGAATGTATGGAACGTGGCCTTGAAACGAAAATGATGAGCGAGAGTCCCTCACGAAGGATAATACATGGTATTACCCAATGTAGCTACGACGCTGAAAAGACCTGTTGCTATGCGTTCAGTCTCGTCTTCTATTTGTTGATCTGTGGAACCGGGAGAGTTCAGAATTGTGTAAGAGTAGTAATCTTGCCCATCGTCTTGAACAGAGACTGGTGCCCCAGTTGTAAGCGGCATGGTTGGAGTTATGGGGGGGAGAAGGGAGAAAATAGTGGGCGACGGAGATACGAAAGAAAGGTACTGGTCGACAACCTTGTGTTTTCGTTATAAAACATCACTCATCATGACGCAAACACGTATATAGTGAACACACCTGTTCAACAAGATCGCCAGTCCCCTCCCGCGCGACTGCTGCAGCAAGGTCCTCGAGCAGCGTCCTAGAAAGAGGCTCCACAAAATTCAAATGGAACGATTCGTAGAGTGGCTTTTCGAAGTCCTCGGCAATTCGTTTAATGTTCGCACCCGTAGGAGATACAAAGTATACTGCTGGAACATCTGGTAACGGTGGACGAGTAGAATGGAGCTGCCTGATATTTGTCAGATTCAACATGCGAAAATCCCCTTTGAAACCCAGAGAACATACACGTGCAGTGTAACGCCTACGTCTCGAAGATCTTGCACTCTTAGCACAGTTGCAAGCACATCCTTAGTCTGCTGGTCTAATACGAGAACTTTCCAGATGGGTGGCCCAGATACGGTTATATCTTTCGTCTTGGAGGTTGTGTTCGAAGCAGTGGTTGCAGGGATGTCTGGCTGTTCGTTGAAGTTCAAGAGTGCGAGTAGAGCTTGAGTCTGGCATTCTTGTAAAGTTGGATGTGCCTGTGAATTCAAGGTTATATTTTCTCGTCATCTTTATGGCAAAGTATTGGCCATACATTAACATGCCTGAGGGAGCTGGCCATTGGAGAAGACTGAATTGGCGCCCACCACGCAGTCACACGTCACACAATTGGCATGATCATTTCAGTTGCAGATTTATGTAGGACTGCTCCTGTCGTATCGCCATCACCATCCCAAACAGCCTAGCCGTCGAGAATGCCACGAAGCGCTAAGCGAGCATTGGCTGACTCTGCCTTAGTCATGAAAACACCTGCTCAACCAGCCAACCTAGACGGGAAGAAAGCTGATGATGTCGTACACGAAGGCTGGCTTCTTAAAAAGCGCAGAAAGAAAATGCAAGGCATGACGTGTACAACTGTGCATTTTCACGCGTTCTTAACTTATGTTAAGGTTATGCGCGACGTTATTTCGTATTGCATTCTTCTGGGACTCTCGAATACTCCTTCGAGCCAGGTGCTGCGACTCGCGACCAAATTCCGTTGCTTCAGGCGGCTGTTTCGTCAACGCCAGGGGGACGAGACATACATGTAGACTCTGACAGAGTAACATTTCACATAAAGTGCTTGACGCAATCGGATTTTGAACTGTGGATGAGCTCTCTGAGGTTCGAGTCTTTGTTCAATGACAGATGATGTGATTGACAGCGCGCCACTGAAATTGTAGGAAATTCGTTATCACTGGTTCAGAAAGGAAATTGAGCCGAGCGTCTTCCGCCGTCAGTAAGCTTGGCAATTCTTTAAATACAACAGAGAGCATTCTCGTGCTTCTCGATGACATGGGAAATGTAGGATTTCACACCAGTTCAACTGAGGTGTTTTGCTGACGCATTTGTTTAGACTATCCAGTCAGCGACGGATCTTATGTTGGCAATGGATGAGGAGAGAAAAAGAATTAATCAATATCATCATCGGAAGAAAGACGGAAATGATAATCATAACCACAGAGACGGGTCCGTCTTCTCACTGTTCAAGAAGAGTTGAGTGTCCAAGCCTTCGTGAATGACTATACCTGATTGGTGGATCGTGAAAAGGATCGCATTCACCTGGCGGGCACGAAGATTCGACTCACTTCGACGAGTTAGCGTTGTCGGAACGCATGCAGAAAACACTTCAGAAGTTACACAACCAACACCGTACTCTTAAAGCTTCAATCGCAAATACGTCATTCCCGCAAACAAATGCAGGCTTCGCCAGACATGGACTGTCACTATCATCTATAGCAGATGAACTTGAGGGAGCGCCAAGAACGACAGTCATGAGAACCCCGCCACCATCCACCTGGCATGCTAACGCCCTTCCAAATAGAATGTCAATGTCCAGTGCTTCAAGTATCTGGTATGACGCCAATGACGACTTTGGTGGCGAAGAATTTGTTCTGGAACCCGACGAAATGGGTGAAGGAGAGACGAACGCCAATTCCACAATGAATTCCCATAACCAAGGCAGTGCGGCTGATATGCTGGAAGAGGACGAAGTGGAGTCTGTTATCGACCGAGAACCGCAACATCCAACTCAAATTGTTCGACGTAATCAGCTGCCTTCGAGACCACCTGGAGAGGAAGGTAGCCTGTTCTCCTTGCTCAAAAAAAGCGTCGGACAGGTAAGGTACGTTCTGTGCGTCTATCTCGATCACTTAAGACTGTGTTCTGTCAGGATTTAGCCAATATATCATTCCCCGTGACATTCAATGAGCCCCTAACCTTACTTCAACGAACGGCTGAAGAATTTGAATACCAGGACCTTTTAAATCAGGCTGCTGCTACGGACGATTGGATCCAGAAATTTGCTTATGTTGCTGCGTTCGCAGTGTCCGGATATGCTTGTACCAAGTATAGGTCTGGCAGAAAGGGGTTGTCAGTGTTATCTTAAATTCACAGGTAGCCCCACTTACTATTAGTCCAGCACACCTATGTTGGGAGAAACATTTGAAGACATACGCGTGAAGTTCATTTCAGAGAAAGTCGTGCATAAACCACTCCTCATGGCTTTCCACGCCGAGGGATTAGGGTGGGAGTTGACAGGAACAAGCGGTGGAAAGACGAAATTTTGGGGTCCGTGGTATTCTGTGACCATGTGGTGGCAATATTAAAACTCCCAGTGGTTTGTAGGCAAAAGCCTTGAAATCATTCCCACTGGCTACACAAGTTTAACGATGGGCCATGACAAATTCGAATGGTATCGCATTGTGTTATCAGCACCATCCGCATTTTGACCCGATTTCTTGCAGGTCCAAGCCTTCCTCCTTTACCCGGAACCTTGTAATGGGTACCAAGTACCTCGAGCACTGTGGGGAAATGATCATACGGAACAGAGGAACAGGTGCACGATGCGTCTTAAATTTTAAAGAGACCAGTTATTGGGCGAACACCACCAACGCTGTCTTGGGGACTGTTCTTGATTCTAATGGCAATGTCGTGTCCCATTTGGAGGGGAAGTGGGATGAGCAGTTCTCGCAGAAACTTGATGACAGCCATCTTCGCGTTCTGTGGCGAATTTCCCCATTTCCGCGGGATTCCGTCGACTACTATGGATTTACTCATTGGGGTATCACCTTGAACGAAATTACTAACGATATTAAAGACAAGTTGCCACGAACAGACTCTCGCTTTCGCTCCGACGTACGAGCACTTGAAGAAGGCGACATTCAACTGGCAGAGGCGGAGAAAACAAGACTTGAAGAGATGCAACGAGAAAGGCGGGAAAGTGGGAAGCAGGCTCAACCAAAATGGTTTAAACAAGTGGATGGA
Organism: Rickenella mellea; assembly: GCA_004355085.1. Classification (NCBI taxonomy): domain Eukaryota; kingdom Fungi; phylum Basidiomycota; class Agaricomycetes; order Hymenochaetales; family Rickenellaceae; genus Rickenella; species Rickenella mellea. The sequence goes on from ML170157.1 coordinate 605,223, forward strand.
TCTGATCAGTGGATTTACAAAGGAGGTTATTGGGAGGAACGTAGTCTTGGGTGGAAGAGTATGAATAATTGGGCTTTATGGTGATCAGTTGTGCCATCTATTAATAATAACACGTCCTTTTCCACATAGTAGTCCACAAATATCAATCTTCCGGTGATATTTATGATTTGACATTTGCCTTATTCCACCAAAGTGCTTTTAACGTTCTTAGGGGGCTCATCGACGCCACGGACCACCACATTCTGCCAGCCATGGGACGCTTGAGCTCGTGATCAGAAGCTTTCGAATCCAAGTTCTGACCTTTTTCAAGTGAGAAGGAGGGCAATCTGAACTCCGGCCTACTACTACTTGTCAAGTGCGACGGCACGGAGACATATCAGTAGGCGAACGATACACTCGGACAAACGCAGATGCCATGAACAACGTCCGCTACCGGGACAGAGACTGTTGTCTTGCTGGCAGATCCACCCATGACTTCCGTGGCAAATACACGTGAGCCACCAAAACTTCGCCGCCTTCGCACAAATGGCACCTTGCATTCGGACCATCATACAGCATTAAAGTCGCCTCATTATCTAGCTCTTCGACATGCAACGTGACACCAACAGAGTTCTGCGTCCGTTTTTCCCCCGTATCTTTGCCGCATTTAGCTCTCTCGATTGGCAATCCTGAAGCTTCAGGATGAAGCGCGGGGTTACCTCGTGATGGATTTATTGGCAGCCGTGGCTACTTATAAGTACGAAAGCCAATGCATGCGTAATGAGGTTTGCGGGTATGAAGACCAGTGTACATTTCAGCCTTCTAGCGGCATTCATTTCCGTCTGCCTTGCTCAACAGGCAATCTATCAGCAATGCGGAGGTATTGGATGGTGATTGAAATCTCGTCTCTCTGATGATTTTATCCACTGAACCTGATGTTCTCGCATTAGGGCGGGTGGAACGACCTGCGTAAGCGGGGCGACTTGCCAGAAGCTGAATGATTGTGCGACTCCGATTTTACGATCCTCACATCAATCGTTAAACCGGCGTGTGATATAGATTACTCTCAATGTTTACCCGCCAGTGGGTCAACCACATCAAACTCAGGTAACCTTATTTCGCTCCATACACCAACGTCCGCTGAATTCACACGAAGCGCAACCATCGACATCTTCCCTGACAAAACCCATTTCTTCAACGTCAAGTACCCGTGTGTAAATTCCTCGCATTTCTGAGGCACAGTTTTGAGTGTTTGCAGCCAAGGCGTCATCAACTTCCACCCGCCCAGGTATTTAGGATAAAATTTTACCATCTTTTCTACTCACATGTCTCTGCATTTTAGTATCCACCGTCACTTCCTCGTGTGAGTCAACATGCAAAAGCGCCTCTACGAATTATTTGACAGGTCAATATTGCTTTAGCGACCGCCCCTTCAAGTACATCGTCGCCACCAGGTATGCACTGGTCAATTGTAGGTGTAGGAAACATGCTAATCACATATTCGCAGTCTCCAACATCTCGCCACAATGGGCCGCCGCATATTCCAAGGTCAAGCAATCGTCCCAATACAGTTTTCATTTACACATCTCATCCTTAACGTCAGGCGAAGGCAACTCTGGCTAAACTCTCATTAACAGACAAAGTCAATCTGGCGACAGGTAAGGCTGTCTTTGACGTCCTATGACTTGCACTTACATTTCTCCCAGGGGTCGGTTGGACGAACGGTGATGAAAAGCCCAACATTGTTTGCAAGTTACTTATATAGCAATGTGCAGGTAACTGTGTGGGAAACACACCAGCCATCTCTTCCATCAACTTTCCTGGACTGTGTCTCGAAGGTGAATAGCTGTTTGACTAGTTTGACTAGGTTCTCCTCTCACACTGACGGATTTAGACAGTCCCGTCGGTGTTCGCGAAGCTGATTTTGTATCCGTATTTCCTCCGTAGGTACCAGTGAGACTGCATTCCATTCTACTCTTAATTCATTAATTCTAATATAAGGGAAATCAATGTTGCTGCTACGTGTGTGATTTAACGATGGTAATTGTCAGTAGCTCTTAATCAGCAGTCAACAGGTTTAACAGGACCTTGATGAATCAACGTGGTGCAGCTATGGGACAGGAGTTCCGTGGAAAGGGTGTTCAGGTTGCCCTTGGGCCGATGATGTCAGTCATAAATATTCTTGGACAGTCTTGTCACTGATTTCATGGCTAAGGAACCTCATGCGTGCGCCGGCCGCTGGAAGGAATTGGGAAGGGTGAGTTCCGCATTATAATGATAATGGAAGGGTCGTTCTCATTTCCACAGTTATGGCGGTGACCCCTACTTATCTGGCGAAGGCGCGTACGAAACCATTTTGGGTCTCCAATCTGCTGGTGTCCAGGCGACTGCGAAACATTATATCAATAAGTGAGGACATCTATATCACGGTCGAGAGAACCAGGAAACTTATTCCGGTCTTTAGCGAACAAGAGCACAACAGAGATATGAGTTCTTCCATTGTGGATGACAGGTGGGTTTAATCGAAATGAGTATCACAATCGTCTGTAATAACCCTTAACTTTCCAGAACCGTACGCGACAAAAAACTTCGAGCCAGCCACCTACTGACAATTTATTGGCAGCAACATGAGCTTTATGCATTGCCAGTATGTGAAAGCCAAATATGCACAATTGGATAGTGACTGAAGTCATCCCCTGTCAGTTCCTTCGCAGTGTTCAAGCTAACGTTGCGGCGATCATGTGTAGCTATAGTGTGTATCATTCACATATACAATTGGTTTCAAAGCTGAATTTGTTTTACCGTCCAGATCAGAGTGCGATATGACTTGTTCTTGCCTCGGACAAAGAACTGATGTGGAGCATGACATTCTTTCAGTTAATGGGTCCTTCGCATGTGAGAACAATAAGACTTTGAACGGTATTTTGAAAGGGGAGTTCGGGTTTCAGGGATGTGAGTGTCTTACGCCTCCTTCAGGGCATTCCTCGCGACTTATTGCGTACAAAAGATATCATGTCAGGTATGGGGAATTTGTTCACCAGGAATGGTCAATCCTAACCAAAGTGAAGATTGGCAGGCTACGCACTCCACTGGCTCCGTGAACTCAGGCTTGGACGTAAGTCGACATGTGCATTCAATTTAACGCGCCATGAACATTCCTTGGTCTAGATGACCATGCCTGGAGATGTTACGTTCGGATCTGGCACAAGGTAGATGACTATCAACCAAAGTAATGCTCATACTGACGAACCTGGGTAATGTAGTTACTTCGGTCCTGCTTTGGTCAGTGCCGTCCAGAGCGGGAGTGTGCCGCAATCTCGTGTGGATGTAAGACCGATGAGTCTCCTCGGAGGCAGTTGACTCACGTACCCTTTCGACCTCAGGACATGGCCGTCCGTATTTTAGCCGGGTGGTAAGTTATTTCTGTTCTTCCAAAAGTGTATCTCTCAAAATAATTCAGGTATTTGCTCGGCCAAGATTCTGGCTACCCAGCTGTGAATTTTGATGCCTGGAATCTGAACGCACCAGTAAATACGCATGTGAATGTCCAAGGAAATCATGGGAGGCATGTCTGAGTCATATGACCGATAACTGCTGAACTTATTGTCTTGTACAGCTTAATCCGCACCATAGGTGCAGCTTCGACAGTGCTTCTGAAGAATGTCAATAACGCACTACCACTCAACAAGCCAAAGTCGATTGGAATTGTTGGCAATGGTGCCGGACCAAGCTCCGTTGGGCCTAATGGGTTTAATGTCTTCTTTTTTTGGAGAAATCACTTCCACTGAAAGCCGCGGTAACAGGTACAGTGATCGAGGAGGTGACGACGGAGTGTTGGGTACAGGCTGGGGAAGCGGGACGGCGAATTACCCGTATTTAATCACGGTATGAATTATTTTGATTAAGATGACATTCTTGATATAACACCATTATTAATTTCCAGCCCTTGAGCGCTATCACCACTCGCGCTGGCGCGGACGGCTCCGTCGTGTCGTCGTCTCTTAGCGATTCTAATTTAAATGCTGCTGCTACAACTGCAACAGGGAAGGACGTCGCCCTCGTATTTATCACCGCTGATAGCGGCGAGGGATACATCACCGTCGAGGGTGCGGAATACTTTGATTTAGGTCCGTCACGACGCTAAATTTATCTATAGGTAATGCGGGGGACCGGAATAATCTTAATGCATGGCATGGTGGAGTAAGCTAGGGACTCGATCTCACTGGACGAACTTAATTGACATGCTTTTCCGACAGGATGCTTTAGTTGCAGCCGTCGCTGCAGTTAACAAGAATACCATCGTCGTTGTCAACACTGTCGGACCCATCATCGTTGAAGCGTGGATCAATCATCCCAACGGTAAGCTACCGCTTTAGAAATTACGCTGACAGGAATTGACGTAGAATTCGGTTGACTAGTTACCGCCCTGGTGTGTGGACATGTCGTCGATTCTGTTGTGATGTCCTAAACAGTTCTTAGGTTTGGAGCGGACTCCCCGGTCAAGAAGCCGGTTCGTTAATATTCTCATTAACGTAGAACAAATTTCACTGTACTCTGACAGGGAACGGACTGGTGGACGTCATTTATGGCGCATATAACCCCAGGTAATTTCTTCCGGAGCTGACGACGGCCGTGAATGAGTCGTCCTAACGCCGCCTTCACAGTGCTCGACTGCCTTATACCATTGGAAAGAGTATCAATGACTACTCTGCACAAGTGCTATATACTGGTAGTCCCATCGTTCAGATACCTTACAACGAAGGTCTATTTATCGACTACCGCCATTTTGATGCGGTTTGTTTCATTACAGAATAGTTCACGGCGGATTGGCTTACTGTTTGATGCAGAATAACATCGCTCCGCGATTCGAGTTTGGCTTTGGCCTATCGTACACCACATATCAATACTCAGGTTTGACTATTACTGGGTCGGCGGCTGGTGGCACTCGCCAACCCCCTGGACCTGGCTCGGCTCTTGACCCATGGTATGTTTGTGCGGTGCGAAAGAGGTCGAGGTGGCTGATCATGCGCATTCCAGGTTGCACAGCAAAGTGATCTCGGTCTCATTTACTATCAAGAACAATGGGACGAAGGCGGGCAATGAGGTTGGTTTCTTGACATATGTCCGTTTCGCACAGAACACTGAAAGGAAAATAGATCCCTCAACTTTACCTGACCCTTCCTTCAAGTGCGAATGCGCCACCGAAGAGTCTGAAGGGCTTTGACAGCGTGCCCATTGGAGCCGGCCAGTCCTCCAGTGTAACTCTGCAGTTATCACGGTTTGATTTGTCATTCTGGAATGTTGTTACTCAGCGATGGGAGATACCTACTGGGACGACGACTGTATCCATTGGTGCTAGCAGCCGGGATATCCGCTTAACAGGCACCATTCAGAATTAATACTCCATTATGAGCTACTGCTTCTTGAAATATATGTTTCGCCGTCGAGATCTTGCACGCTATTCGCCGAATAAGGTAAGGACTTATCCATAAGTGGTAATGCGCGAAAAAGTTATTTGCGCATTGTTTGGCGCGATCGCCCTTTCAACGACCATGGCGTTACCACAAGCCCTATCACGGCTACTTGGTATGTTCTATGACTATTTTTTGGTTGGGAAGTGACCTTACGCTTCCCGTAGTACCACTTGGTGTAACCGCCGTGCTCATCCAATCCAGTATATATGATGTTCCAGGAGGGTACCGCGCGGTCATGTTTGATCGTTTCAGTGGTGTCAAAGCTGAAGTGTGTAAACAGACGAAGTGACTTCAACCTTCATTTATCAACCTCTGTTCAGGCATCGAAAGAAGGGACTCATTTTTTGGTTCCTTGGTTGCAACGCGCGATACTCTACGACGTCCGAATTAAACCCAGGGTTAGCATTTAACACCCCTTGGATGACGAATAACGCTGAGAGTAGCATAGAACATTTCGACGACGACTGGATCCAAGGACCTGCAGATGGTATCACTTACTCTGCGAGTGTTGTTGCGACCGGATGTAACACTTCTCCCGAAAATTTACCAAAACCTCGGCATGGACTACGACGAGAGAGTTTTACCGTCAATTGGCAATGAAGTGTTGAAAAGCATTGTTGCCCAGTTCGATGCTGCGGAACTCATAACACAGCGTGAAGTGGTGAGTAAAATACACGCGTTACAACAAGAATTGGCTTGAGACATTCTTAACTAGGTGTCGTCTCGAATCCGAGAAGACCTGCTGCAACGAGCAGGGGAATTTAATATTGTCCTAGAAGACGTATCTATTACTCATTTGACGTTCGGAAAAGTGTGTGGTGCTGACTGTATGACTTGATATTGTTAACTAAACTTTGTGTTGAAGGAATTCACACAGGCCGTTGAGGCGAAACAAATCGCGCAGCAAGACGCCGAGCGGGCTAAATTCATTGTAGAAAAGGCAAGTTGGTGGTGTTTGGTGGATTAAATTGAGCTAATAACTGCGGCAGGCTGAGCAAGAGCGGCAGGCTGCGGTAATTCGTGCGGAGGGAGAAGCGGAAGCGGCGGCGACGATCTCGCGGGCGTTGGACAAAGCTGGGGAGGCATTTGTTGCATTCCGAAAGATAGAGGCGAGCAAGGCGATTGTGCAGTCGCTGACAGGGAACCGGAATGTGACGTATATTCCTAGTGGAGGGGGGAATGTGCTGCTTAATGTACCTACGAATTGAATTGAGACGGCGCTTGAGAGATGCGGAGTGTGACTGTGTGACAATAACGTTGACTTGCTCAGCTTCGCCACATTCTCGTCTCTGTCTATTTCGTTTCGTCCGTTTCTCTCTCTGTCTCTGTCTCTATCTCTGTCTCTCTCATCCCATCTCCTCTCGGACTCTAAGTAACTTTCAGTCTCAGTCTCAGCATTCCTTCTGTTGTCTGACGATTCTTGTTCACTTACTTGTAATTATCAAACGACCGCATTCCATACCCACATCACCTAATTGTTCACCCCCTCTCTCTCCAGGTGTCCTATTCTCACTTTCATCTCTAAATCATGAATCCACTAATGGGAGGTCCCATGGGCGGCGCTGAAGCACCTGTACGCACCGTTCACACCCTGTCTTCACATATTCACTGATCACGTCTCATCGCCCAGAAGAGAGCGCACCTTTACGTCGGAAACCTCAGCCCCCGCGTCACAGAGTACATGCTCACCGAGATCTTTGCCGTCGCCGGTCCAGTCCAGCATGTAAAAATTATTCCAGATCGCAACTACCAGCACGGCGGCTTAAATTATGGTTTCGTCGAGTACATTGACATGCGCGCTGCAGAGACCGCTCTTCAAACCCTTAATGGTAGAAAAATCTTCGACACTGAAATTCGTGTCAACTGGGCATACCAAGGCCAGCAAAACAAGGAAGACACCACCAACCATTTCCATGTCTTCGTAGGCGATCTCAGCCCTGAGGTGAACGACGATGTCCTTGCCAAGGCATTTTCGGCCTTCGGAACCCTTTCTGATGCACGAGTCATGTGGGACATGAACTCCGGCAAGTCCAGAGGCTATGGTTTCCTCGCCTTTCGTGATAAAACCGACGCTGAGCAGGCGATCGCGACCATGAATGGCGAATGGCTGGGCTCTCGCGCTATTCGTGTCAATTGGGCCAATCAAAAGACCCAAGGTGCCCTCCCTGCGTCGCCGCGTCCCGGAGGTGGCGGTGCTCCCGCACCAATCAACTTCCAAGGTGGTCCTCTGTCCTACGAATCGGTCGTACAGCAGACACCCGCTTACAATTCCACTGTCTACGTCGGCAATCTTGTTCCATATTGCACGCAAGCCGACCTCATTCCTTTATTCCAATCGATTGGTTATCTTTCCGAGATCCGCATGCAAGCCGACCGCGGCTTTGCCTTCGTTAAGCTGGATACACACGAGAATGCCGCCATGGCGATTGTTCAGCTTCAAGGCCAGATGGTACACGGAAGACCCATCAAATGCAGCTGGGGCAAGGACAGGGCTGACGGCGGCACGGTTCAACCTGGGGCTGCTCTGACAGCCCCTCCAGCAGCAGCACCGTATGGCAATGTCGTCAGTTGGAATTTGCACCCTCAATCTGTGGCGTAGCACTGATGTATTGTTTCCCCAGCCTGCTCCATACGGTATGCCCCAGCCTAATACATATGGGCAGTATGGTTTCCCTGCATATCCTGGATTCGGCACTGCTCCTGGCGCGGCGGCAACACCTGGAATGCCTCAGCCCGCCACGGCTGCTGCAGGTGCTGCAGGTGCAGGGCAACTGGGCGGAGCTCCAGGAGCTGACGGTGGCGCGGCGGCGGCAGCGGCCGCCGCGGGTCAACAGGCTCAATGGGGTGGCGGAGACGTGAACTCGTATTATTCAAACTATTGGGGTGGTGAGTCAATGTAAATGGTACACCTTCAAACCCAAGTCAACCCCTTTCCACCACAGGTTATTACGGCCAGCCCGCGGCTGGTGGTCAGACCGATGCCCACGGTCAAGCCTCTTAAGATCGACGTTTGTATTCGACATAGCCATTCCTTGAACCATCTACTATTGTAGCTCTTGGACTGGCAGCGGTCATCACCCTCTTGAAATTTCTTCATGCCAACTTTCCATTTTTACGTCGTTTTTCCCTGAAGAAGCCCTTTCAGGCTCTATATCTTTCAAATGATCGTCCCCGCAATGCCAGTGTCATGTGGCCCGACCAAACCAATCTCTGAGATTGTGCTGTATCTTTTAACAATTTGGTGAAGTTCACAATGAATCAGACCCATGATCTACAACATGAATGGAAAGCGAAAGAGTATTAGGATAGACAAGAGTTCGTGCAGTTCCCACTGAATTCCTCCACGACAAAACCCAAAAAGCATCCCGCAAGCATCTAAATGCAAAGCAAGCCAATAAGGTGAGCGAACGACGGCGAGGGGATATATCAATAACTACGGGTATAGTTCGTATGAAAGCCAACCATGTTTCCACACGTTTGCGCCATTACCCATCGTCACCTACAATCAACCATTCGGGTTCAGATCCACTCCCCGTTCTGGTAGAGACTTCGTCCCATCCCTCGTCAGAGTCGCTATCCCGTCGCCGTTCGCATCCCCGTTTCCCGACACCGATGACTGTGACGTGCTCTGCGCATCTGTGTTGTCATCGCCTGCGCCTGAGTTTGCCTTGGAATCCTCTCGCCAAGTGAGCACAGCCTGATGACGGGACTTCATATCCTCGTAGAACTCATTGGCCTGATTCATTTTGTTCGCCTCCGCTTGCTTCGCATCAAGCCAGCGCTGCAACAGCTTTGCATTATCCTTCGTCAGAATCTGGTTGCGCTCTTCGATCTGGCCGAGCTCTAGTTGTAGAGTGTTTATTTCGTCGTGTAAGATCTGCTGTAAAGTTCAACAATGTGCTGCATGACATGCATGTAATATCTCACCTGTGCAGTACGATCTTTCTCCGACATGAGTTCGTTGTGTTGCGCTACTTTGCGCCGCAGAACTTCCACTTCGTCTCTCGCCTTCCTTGCGTTTTCTGACTCAGTCCTGGCAAGTTCCTCCTTCTCCCGTAGCGTCTCGTTCATGGCGAGTAGCCGTTGAGCATTTTGTCCCTGTGTCTTGTATACAGCAGCCATTTCATCTCGCAAAGACGATATCTGGGATTCTAGAGAGGCCACATAAGCTGCCCGAACTGGGTTACTGGTTACCAGTCAATGACAACCATAACTGCGAGGGGGACCGACTGCTCACTCATCGCCTGAACCCCCAGGTACAAATACTGTAGAACTGTTCGGGTTGGCGCGAACTGAGCCCACGGCTTTAAGCAGAGACGCGTTACGCTCCTTCAGTAGCTTGGTCTGCTGTGCCAACCGGCGATCTTGAAGAAGGAACATAAAATTCAGTCATGGAATTTCCATAAAATATTTGAGCAGCTGCCATACATTGCTCGATTATAGGAGAAAATGCAGCTTCTGCATTGTTGCGTTCAGTGAGCCGTACTCTGAGGACCTCTTGCCATGAGGGATCCGCCATGGTGAAAGTCTAGGTGTAGGGGACTCCGCCTCAATTGCCTAATCGAGCGGTTGTATAAGTTACGCAACTTTGCCAATACGACTAGGCGCCAAACTCCACTCCTTACCCCTACATCCAATCTATATTCTCAGAAATGGGTCGTGTCTTGCTCAAGGTTGGTCAAGTTCTAGTCTGCAGTCTATACAGAGTACTCAGCATCTGTCGCAGGTCATCATTCTCGGTGATAGTGGGTACGTCCAGTTAGTCACATCGAAACGCAGCAGTGCGGCCAACCATGGCTCGTTCGCAGCGTCGGGAAGACCTCTCTCATGAACCAGTATGTCAACAAGCGGTTCAGTAACCAGTACAAGGCTACTATCGGCGCCGACTTGTGCGTCATACGTCCTTCACACGCCTTGTCGTGGCGCTCTTACTCCTTTCTCTAGCCTAACGAAAGAAGTCATGGTGGACGACCGACTGGTCACCATGCAGGTCTGTGAAGTTAAGCCTGTTACTTGAGCACCGTCTGAGTCCGATACGTCAGTTATGGGATACCGCGGGACAGGAGCGCTTCCAGTCACTTGGCGTTGCCTTCTATCGAGGCGCTGATTGCTGTGTCCTCGTATACGACGTAAACAGCTCAAAGTCCTTTGAGACATTGGACAGTTGGAGAGATGAATTCCTCATCCAAGCCAGTCCTCATGATCCCGAGAACTTCCCTTTCGTCGTATTAGGCAACAAGATTGATGTCGAGGAGAACAAACGACAGGTGATGTCACCACCTTCATGTCTTGCACTATGATTGTTCACCCTTGTGTGCACATCCTACCAGGTCTCCCAGAAACGCGCAATGACTTGGTGTCAATCGAAGGGCAATATCCCATATTTCGAAACATCAGCCAAGGAGGCCATTAATGTTGAACAAGCCTTCCAAACTGTTGCGAAGAACGCGCTCCAGCAGGAGGCTGAGGTCGAGTTGAAAGTGCCATCTCTGAAAATCCCGTTCGTTTTTCTCATAAATACCTACAGATATGCCGACTACCCTGATCCAATCAGAATCGACTCGGAAAACTCTCAGAGCTACGGCTGCAACTGTTGAGATACGCAGCGCTTTCATAGCCACCATACTATCTCACTATGGGTATCTGGATTGATCCTCGATTAGCTTCAACAAGCCATGTGTGGACTTGCCATGCATCGTTTTAATTCACCATGGGTTGCCTCAGTGAACCTTCCTTTGTATCTAACTACTATTGGCCATCCGCAGCAATAACCTGATATCGTGGAGACTGGATATGTTGAATTGAATACGGCCAAGCCATCATTCGTAAGACCTTGATCCATAAATCATCCCATCCCACAATATATATAGTGATGACACCTTACTCCTCTGCAACAACGACACTCCAGTCACTCGGGATAGCGCCTGTTTGCCTCCCGACAAGCTCTTTCCAAATAACTCTCGATATCGGACCCATTCCGTCTGGTCCTGTAGGAATAACGATGTCTTCTCCAAGATATCCGATTTTATCAACCGGGGATATAACAGCAGCAGTGCCTGTATGCAAGACATCTGAGAGAGAGTTCAAGCAAAATGAGAAAATTCCAACCTGTGCCAAACAGCTCAACAAGTGTGCCCTGCGCAGCAGCAGCCTTGACTTCGGTCATTGTTACCGGTCGTTCGTTAAGGACAAGATTCTCTGGGAGGCCTTGGAGTTTATGTTTGCCAAAGATGTGCTCTTTTGCAAGCGTGATGACGGAGTCTCGGGTGACACCTGGAAGGATCATGCCATCCAGCGGTGGAGTGACTATCTCCACCACTAATTATGAAGGCCCTTGGTTAGAGACATCTTTACATTCAAAATGACGACATACGGCCATTTTCTGCCTTGAATACGACAAACATGTTCATTGTGCCTACCTACATTAACTCAGTAAGACATTGTAACTTTGAGCATCAAAGTACCTACTTCTGTCAGATGGTGTTCAGGACCGTGCAACCATAAATTCTGCACGTAGCCCTTTCTGCCGGCTTCCTTTTGAGGAACAACTCCAGGAGCATAGTTGGCGCCGAGCTTGTAACCACCAGTCCCTTCATTGATAGTATTAGGATGCAAGGAGATGAATGAATCTTATCAAATATTTACCACCAGGGGCCGCGCGAATATATTCAGTAGTGCCATACAGTGCAACGGGTTTAAAGCCTTGAGGGTAGTATGGTCCGACTGGACTGCAAATAACAAATAGTAGTGCCTCGTTAGGAGGTGCAACACCTAGGGCTTTCTGTGTGCCGACTTTGATACCCTCAACGTTATTCTGACAAGTGAAAAATGATACTGACTCAATGTGGGGCGAATGTATAAACTGTGGCCAGGCTCTTGAGGTATCCAATGCTTATCCAAGCGAACAAGTGATTTAATTAACTCTAGAAGGGCATCACCATTGAATGTCTAGGTGCTCTGGTTAGAGAGGGAAATACGACGATACGACGGTTTTTGCACCTACCGGCAAAGCAATTCGTTTCGCGCTAGTCTGCATCCGCTTCATGTTCATGTCCGGTCGGAAAAGGGTGACCTTCCCATTCAAATCCCTGTATGCTTTCATGCCTTCGAAAAGTGTTTGGGCATAGTGGAGAACAGTGCAGCTAGGGTCTAAACTGAGGGGACCATCTATCAACACCGTTAGTTAATGAGGCGCGACATTGCACAGTTCATTACATGGTACTATCTGCGGAGTATCCCATCCCCTTACAGCAGACCATGGTATTGTCAACATGTGGTCCGTCTATTCGCCGAATAATGAAAAGAGTTGGCAAATATTCCCAAGTCGATCGATACTCACAAATGTGTGGCCAAAGACTAAATTTGACGAGGACGGCACTGGTCGCGGGCTAGTTACCTTGCGTATCTGCAAGCGAGATGGCTATGATTGTGCATTTATCAGATAATGAGCTTCGGACGAGCTATTACAGAGTAACAAAGCACCTCAATATCTGGCAAGGCCGTCAACTCGCCAGTCATCGGATCTCGAGTCACCTCGCTCGAATTCGCTCGCGATGACGAAGAGGTCGTAAACCAAACCGTTCGAGGGTCTCTTAATGCACGGTGGTATCGCCATCCCTTCGCCAGTGACCGTCCACAATCCAGCAGCATTTTGTGAGTCAGATAAGATTCAACCTGCCAGTGGCCCAAATTGGCAATACGGGGTAGATTTAGACGCCGTCTTGGATTAGTCATCATAGTGGTGACATCAGCGTCAATCGATGCATACAGCAACTTCTCAGTCACTGTCAACATGCCAGGCCATGGCCCTCCAGCAGATCCCATCCTTTGTTCCTTCCCATCTCCCCAGGTTCTTGTCGAATCTCTCGCTGCATTCGTCATAAAGGTGCAGAGGGAAGCAGTCGAGAAGCGAGGAAAGTTCACACTCGCCATCTCCGGAGGCTCTCTGCCCAAAAATCTCAACGCACTTATCGGGAAACCTGGCGTCAAGTGGGATTTGTGGTATATCTCATTTCAGTCGGATCGGAAAAGACATAATGCTAACTGCCGACTTTGCAGGCAAGTCTTCTACGCCGACGAGCGTGCTGTGCCGCTTGATCATCCTGATTCAAACCACAATCTCTGCACCACTGAATTGTTCTCCAAAGTCCCCATCCCCCAATCCAATATTCACCCCATCGATGCCTCACTGCTGGATGACCTCGAGGAGTTGAGCGATAGCTATGAGAAGGAGCTTATCCATGAGTTTGCCCAGAAGGACTCGGCGCGCTTCCCGGTGTTTGATCTCATCCTGCTCGGGATGGGTCCTGACGGGCACTGTGCATCACTTTTCCCTGGCCATGAACTCCTTAGCGAAAAGGACCGCTGGGTAGCATACATTGAGGATTCGCCCAAACCACCACCGCAGCGCATCACTCTCACGTACCCCGTGATTAACCATGCTTCCTATGTCGCATTCGTCGCCGCCGGTGAAAGTAAGGCGGAGGTGCTGAAGACTGTGCTGGATGACCCTCAGCAAGGTCTTCCCAGCTCGAGGGTCCGGCCTGTACATCCTGGACACCTGTATTGGTTTGTGGATGACGCGGCAAGCGCTCTGACACAATATCCGAGATCTGAATTGAAGGTTTGAAAATGTCTCGGAGAGTTTGGCTGTAACAAGACTGTGCGATTTTTGAGAACATTTCGTGATCTTTGTAGTAATTATGTTTCCTTGTATTCAAGACTAATAAGCAAGCTTAAGCAAGCTTTCCATGAAAAACGCGTTGATTTATTATCATTAACAAAGTTGCAAATGCACAAATGTGGAACGTGTCCGTGAGGGGTAGTATGTATTCGGGGTATGAGTGTCGATTTCATGCCATTCCTTGATGATATGCAGAGTTGCCCGTGACAACCATACAACGAGAAAGGCAAAATAAATATAAATGAGTGGACAACAACCTTCGGAAAAGGGTCGTCAACGTTAGCCGTGGGCGGCCTTTCGAAGCGTGCGAGGATGTGAAGGGGATCGTGATCCCGACCGCCGAGACTGCGACTGTGATAGTCGAGAATTTGGCCTGTTGTCAAAGCTCCCTCGTCCTCTCGACTCTACGCTATCGGGGCCGTTGGCCCCAGTAATCGTGACTGCGGAAGAGTTATTACTGTTGTAGATAGCTGGGATACGTGGGACAGGTGGTGCGTAAGGCCCGTTTTCCATGGTAGGGGTGAAGGAAGAACGGTACGACGTTGGTGCGATCGACGCATCTGTGGAAGAGTACCTGCGAGAGGTACGGCGAGCGTCGCCTTGCGCTGCGTCATGCATGCCTATGGAGTTAGATCAGAAACTCAGTTTGCGTGGTTAACAAAGCAGACAACTCTACCTTGGAGGACTTGAGAATGACGCCTTCGCGAACCTGTTTTCCTGTCCGTTGCCGTTTGTCTCGTCTTCGTATCATCTCTGTTAAGCTGGATCCATGCATCGGTCATGCTGACCGGTCTAGATGATGCCACGCTGGACGGCCTCAACCGCAAGTGACCCAATTCTGATAAATTCCCCATTTCTATTCGAGAATCGTTTGCATAAGGATATAGATCCGGCGCCAGAGGAGCGGGTAGAATGATTTCGACT
Organism: Rickenella mellea; assembly: GCA_004355085.1. Classification (NCBI taxonomy): domain Eukaryota; kingdom Fungi; phylum Basidiomycota; class Agaricomycetes; order Hymenochaetales; family Rickenellaceae; genus Rickenella; species Rickenella mellea. The sequence continues at coordinate 620,283 of ML170157.1, forward strand.
CTGCTATGCGGTCTGTGAGGAGCGCCACGCGGTGTGCCTGCGGATCGCACGCTCCGGAGAGTATGCCCGGTGTATGATGTACGATTGGACGCGACTGACACAGGACGATGGGACTGGGCGGAGGCAGCGGCGGAGGCTCTGCGTGAGCGGTCGTAGTGGGGAAGGCCCTCTATGGGAGTATTGGCAGGGCTGCCAGGTGGGGTGGGCCGCATGACGGGAATGTCCTCAGAGGAGTCCTCTGCACTGGATGTATTACCGCTGTACGAGCGGCTGAGGCGGGGTGAACTGCCATTCTTTCCAGGGCTAGAAGCGGCAGAGGCAAAAGCAGGAGTTGGAGGGGAAAGAGGCCAGTCTACTCCCGAATGGATGGGTGGTGTATCTGGAGCAGAACTCTGGGTGTTGGACGAAATGTAGGACGGGGAAATCAAAGGCGCGGTGGAGGTGGATAGATACGAGTCCGGAGTAGCCAGCAGATAGACACTGTTGCGCAGTCTGTCTTGATTGTGGGCGGCGAGATGTTTCTCGCGTTGATGGGCAAGAGGTTGGACTGGGGGGAGCGGGGCTGCGTCGTTATGAGCACGGCGGCGTATACAAAGAATAAGGCGGGCTATAATGAACACGAATAGCAGAGAGCCAAGAGCGGTGGCCACAATGATGACAGGCAGCGAGGGGTGTGATGAATTGGCGGACTTGGGCTGAGGAGGCATTGTAAAGAGCGTGGGGGGGGAGGGGGGAAGTGGGGGGAAGGAGAAAAAGAATAAAATGAATGGTTGAAGGCGGTGGCGGAAGTAGACTAACTGTTTTACTGCATAGTCCCTACCTGTCAATAATCAATGTACGGCTTGTCATACCCGTCTTTCCTTTTTCGGTTCATTCCTTGCCGCCCATGTCCTCCATCCGCTCAACGCCGTCAACAACAGCGACGACAACCACTGCAACAAGGCCGCCATCGTCCGTCCCACTATATAGGCGTCTCTTGTTTCCAAACTTACCCCCTGCCTTACCCCCACCGCCCATTCTACCAGCCGCATCACCAGAACTCAATGCAGAATTATATGACTTCATCGCCCTCGCTTTACGCGCTTACATTACCCCTTGGTGGTCAAAGATAACGCGTTTCGACAAGGAGTTTATCCCGCATGTCTCGCTTGTGATCTCCGCTGTGCTTCGCATCCTCTCTGACAAACTCACCACCACCGATCTCGCGCCAGTGCTCTTGCATCACGTCCCAACTCTCATTACACAACACTATGCAGACTACCGCACCGCCGCCTCAAAGCTGGGCACCTCATACGCGTCGGGCGGCGCTGCAGCCCTCCCTCAGCTCTTCCACCAGTCTCAGCCACATATGGCAATTGACGCAGAAGGGAACATTGACCAAATTTATCTGCGCCACGTTTTAGACCATGTTCTAAACGTGTGCCTTCCACCGGAAGACTTCAATCCTGACGCGGAGCGAGCCATTATTCGCGAAGTTATCATTAAAGTCCTAGTGCAAGACATCTTCCCGCGACTCATCCAGCCGTGGTTTATTCACAAAATAATTCTCGATTTATTGGGTTCCAATTCAGTTCAATCCGAAGTGCGTCACCGCTTGTTTCATTGCTCGCCTATGTCACATCTATGTTTACCCACCAATGGCAGTTGCCCCTCCGTCGACCGCCAAATCTTCGACGTAACACTCCGTCGTTTCACAATGTTGTCGTTTTCTTCCTTTCCGCCGTGCAAACAATATCCGGCCTCGCCCTCGCCCTGATCCATTGGTACAAGCAGACACTCCATACAGTGAAACTGGTCAAAAGCCGTCCAGGCATTCCATTCTTGAACCAGCATGCTCCACGCCATTACGCGCCTTGCGTGCTGGAAATGTTGGCTGAAGTACTTACCATGCGGGAAAGGGCTGCCTCAAATGCCGCCCTAAATTGTGTCGAACTTACAACATCATTTATCAATCCATTCCTTGATCGGTATGTTGCTGACTAGCGAGTTGGCAGTTGACTTATGTGTACTCTTTCAGTCTTTTACCGCACTTACTTTATTCGCATACCCTCACCGCATCACGTTTACTGGATATCAGCCGAATATCGAAGAATACTTTATTCCCTAATGGTTATCCTGGTCCTCCCCCAATTGACCCAACAGTTGAAGAACAATTGCTTCTCAAAGAGCAACTGGTTCAGCTCCTCGAGGAACGCATTCCAGGTGCGTATTTATTGCTATCTGTATTAGCGGACGAGCTGAACTTTTATTTATTCCTCGGATTAGCCCCAATTGCCTTTGTCATCCTCGGCCCTGCTTCACCAGCATCGCCGAATGTTATGACACGTCGTCAAACCATCCTATCTGCCCTGGCACCCCTTTCTTCTCCGCAATGCAACGCACACCTTGTCCTTCTGCTTCTCGACCTTATCATCCTCACGCTCTTCCCAGAGTTGGGGGTCAGCGAGACCGCAGCCGAAGCGGGAGATGCCTTCCTCTCAGACGGCAGTCTTGGCGGCCGCGGCAGGCAGGATGTCGTTGCAATGTCGATCTCACACTCTCATTCGAGGAGCTATTCGGGGGTTTCTGCCGGCGGAAAGAACGGAGTTGAAAGTCTGAACGAGTCGCTAAAGTCTACGTCACGATGAGGAATGGTCTTGTTGAACGATTTGCTATCTATCATTATTTGTGGAAAATGGAATACAATCAATTCGATTGTGAGTGGCATGCTATTGCAAAGCACCTGTTGAGAAAATCATTGCATTTCAGTAATCTAGTTATAATCTGTCAATGCACACATGAATCATCCAGGGAAATATTTGGCTGCAGATGCTTGATTCCTCAGTTTCCGAAAAGACCGGAAATATCTTTTGACCGTCATAGGGAAGAACCACTTCATGCACGTAATTGCCCAAACTCAGCCATCCCCTCGAATTCCTCAGAGGCACCGACCAGCGGAGTCCTCCGAACTACACAGCGCTGTGTGAAACAAACGTGTGTATGTGCGTCACCACATGCGTTCATTCCATTGCTATGGGCTTCTAGTGGTCCTTTCCACGTCATCTTCTGTATCTCGGCCGCAAACGGTTGTTTCCGCTGCCGAATAACTAACGACAAATTTCCACCTTGTCCTTCGTTCCGCCAAATGATTGCGCGATCACCGGCGTCAACGGTACAGATACTCGAAACTCATCGCCATCATACAGGCCCTTTTTTGGAGATGGCGTGCTTCCTGTGCAGGGTGTCGTCAGTTGTGCACATACACCAACTCTACGTTGGGAAAAGATAGGTTGATACAATACATCAAGACATCTAGGCCCCTGGTTTTTCGATGTTCGGGGCATTGGCGCCACACAGCCGCCATTCGGAGGCGTACTGTCAGACAAAAGCTCATACAATGTCGAAATCACGCAATTGTTCTGGCATGCGTTACAGCACAACATGTATTGAAACGCTTATCAATTCCTCAATCAGACGTGTATTTTGGCGCTCGATCTCGTCAGACCCACAACTCGGCGCTGCATTGTTGATGATGCAAACTTTGACGGGGGGACGGCAGCTGTGGGATCAGGCAACCTACTGTTGTCTGTGTCCCCTCTTCCTACGAGCACAAAAGCCTCCGCGCGCTGTCTATCAGTCAAGATGGGGTGGCGACTGGGGACGCTGTGGTGCCGCTACGTGGCACAAGTGTGGCACAGCTTGTCTCAACTCTATACCCACTCCAAGAAAATTTTGGCTATCAGAGTCGAGACGGGTCCCGTGGCGTCTTCGTTTCTAAATCCGAGCGGCATCTTGGCTTCGTTCAGGCAAGATCAGATTGGCGAGAAGCTCAAAAGTGGCGTTCGTGTTGGTGGCTTTTTCAGGGTGAGATCGGCGCTGGTGCGTATTTGATGGTCCACGTCATCACGGTGTGAGGTTCTCCGATCGCGAATTGTACTGTATCAAAGAAAAAGTTACACTAGCGCTAAGCTGTCATACATTACACGTATAAGATATCGACATTAACTCCACATAGTACGCACCGGCTTGATTTTAAAATGAAGGCAAAGTTTTTCGAAAACTATGAAAAGGTAGGTATTTGGTAGCGACAGCTCCAAAATAGTTGCGTAGAGAGGAATGGTGGGCTGTATGGTGGAAGAGTTCAGCAGTAAAAATAGCAGTTCAATAAAGGAATAACCAAATGGCGATAGCGGGATAGAGACATAGATACGATAGCGTCAGACGGACAAATAAGAAGAAATAATATCAGTCCAAGTCAATGGGTATGCCCTTGGAAGTGAGAAAGTCGCGGACTTTCTCGAGGGCGCCAAGCAGGGAAGAGACCTTCTCGCTCAGTTGCGTTTTCTCGCGCTCTGCTTCAGCGAGCTTTTCCCGCCACTCGCACGCCTGTGCCTCTGCGTCGGCGTGCTGTTCACGCAGTTGGCGGGCGAGGTCCCGGATGTGGTCGCCGTCTTCCTCCGCTTTCAAGCGCTCTGCGCTGGCAGCGGTTGAAGTTTCATGCGACGCATCTAATTCTTGACGCAATTTGGCGTTCTCCTCCGCCAGCGCGTCGTGATCGGTGGAGTGTTGCTCGACGGCATGTTCGAGCGATTCAAGCTTTTGCTCATAGCTGCCCATCATCTCGCGCAGCCGACTGTTTTCGGACTCCATTCGTGTGAGTTTCGACTTGGCGGAGGAGAGTTGGCGGGCTGAGCGGCTCTCGACGTTAAGGGACTCTGTGAGGCGTTGATTTTCATCCTGGAGGGCGAGGAGCTTCTCTTTATGCTCTTGTTGAGCCGCCTCGAGTTTCTCGGCCCACTTTACCTCCGCGTCGGCCCGACATTTTCGTTGCCAACGAGCATCGTCCTCCGCATCGCGAAGATCACTGGAGGCTCGTTCCGCCTCTGCCTTTGAGAGGGATGAGGAAGACGACAAGCGATCCCTGAGTAGGTCGTTCTCCCTGCGCTGCAGTTCGAGAGCGACCTCTGCACCCTCAAGCATCTCCTTCAATGTGGTGTTTTGACTGCGAAGGTCGCTTATGACCTTTTGATGACGGGACTCGTCGTTATCAAGCTCCGTGCGGGCATCATCAGCGATCTGTCGCTTAAGCATGTCGATCTCGTGTTGTTTCCGTTCTCTTTCCACGTCATACGCGCGGATGGTGTCGTGAAACTGGCGGGATTGGGAATCGGTGCGAGCGATTTGAGCATGGAGATCGGCCTTGAGGCGTGCTTCAGAGTCGAGAGCGTCCTGGAGAGAACCATTGAGGTCCTCTGTCCAACGCTCGAGCTCGATAATGCGGTCCTCGAGACGAGACACGTATCCGGTGTCAGTGACTACGTCGTCTGGGGGGTCCTGTGTGGAGGTGATGGCTGCGCGAGAAAGGGTGCGTGGACGTTTTCGCTGTGGAGCATGATCGTCCCAAGGGGGGGAGTTGAGGTCACGATGAGGAGGATTTAATTGGGATACGAGAGCATGTTTTTCCTTCTGAAGAGCGAGGACCTGCTCTTCGAGCTGGGACATGCGCTGAGTGCGCCTGAGTCTGTGTTTCTGAGCAGCGAGACGGTTGCGCTCTCTGCGACGCTCCTTTGTGGAGTCATCTGGGATGGAGTGAGATGAGGAGGAGGGGGATGGAGAGGACATGATGGGGAAAAGTTCACATGAGAGAGAGATTACTACTAAACTACTTATCACAGTGACGTGACGTCAATCACCCCCAAATCCACATAACGTAAGCAATGCTTCCCCGTCTACTCCTCCATCACTCATCTCCCCTACATCCCATCATACTACTTTACATCTCTCGCCAATCAACAATTGCAATACGAAGATCGTCCAAATCTCATCCGTCGTTGCAATTTCAACTCCCCACCGGTCGCCCATTTCGCTCATCATGGTGACATCTCCCTCGCATCCGGATTCGTCCTCCACGCACACGATCGCCCAGACGAATCCGTCATACTCACGTGCGCCCACTCTTTAGAAGAGGTCAACGCTCCGCTCCACCCGCCGGTACCAGCTTATCCTAATCTTCTGTATTCAGATTGGCAACTCCCCCATCCTGGACTCTTCCTCGCCTGCAGCACAGTCTGGCTCAGCGATCATTTTTCGCTCCGGAGAAGAAACCCTCATTCGTCCGGTCTCACGCGTCCTTTCTTCTCTCCACCGTTCCGATCTCCTCATTCTCTCTAGCCAAACCCCTCCACTACCTAGCCTCCCACTGTCCCCGTACCCAGCTCGCCCGGACACGCCAGTCCGTGCACACTTTGTCACCGATCAAGAGCCAATAGACAGTGGATGGTCCCATGGGTACATGGTACATGGAGCAAATTGGTGCACGGACATGTGATAGGTTATCGTGATTTCGCAGGACGAGACGCTGAGGTCTGCCTATATGCGCTTTGAATCAATGCCTTACCATACTTATACCAAAATTGCTGTAGCCCGGCACATATGACGCGCTCTCACATCTCTTATTTACTCCTCCGCCCACGGCAGGATCGAGCGGCGGTCCCATTGTTGATGAAGAGAGTGGCGCCGTGATTGGTGTGATGCTCGGAACACGGGTGGATAACAGAGTAGAAGGACTGCGCGGCTCGGGCGTCCCTTCGGAGGTCATCTTCGAGGTTGGTCGGGTTGATTTATTTTCTACATAAATTGTTAACGCAATGTACAACAGATGTTTAGTCTGCCTGGTATTTCCAAATAAATCGTAGTTGCATTATGATCGCAATAACGTCTCATCATGAAGGAGTCCCCAGGGTCCTGATCTAGATCGTGTGGTTAAGCGAGCCAATGGCGTAAACTCGGCCCGCCAAAATAGCTCACAACACTCGTCTATGGCAACACCTATAAAAGACTGGCTGCTCACTTGGCACCTCTTTCTCTTCGTCCCCCATGTTCAAGCTCTCATTATCTCCTGTTCTCTTGCCCTCTCATGGTACTCTTTCGCCTCCTCTATCGTTTTCCTCCTTGAACAGCTTGCACTACCCATTTGAATACTGAGCTTTGGGCACTCTCGGCTGCGCGCTTTCTCATATCAGTTGAGTCCTTGTCCATGTTTACAGAGATATGGCTGTCTCGTTTGTTTCCTCCTCGCTCTCAAGTCATTGTGCAACATCTCTCTCACTCCTGGGTTGCATGGTTTCCCACCACCCCTCCGTGCTACGCTATTCTGCAAGTGAGCACCACTGTTTTAGTACATCATCCCCATAACACCATATCATGACCCGTAGCCGTCTCTTCCGCCCCCTCATCGTTGCCATACCCTCCCCAGTAGTTCCGCCGTTATCTACCCCTATCATGCCTACCCCTCATTTGCGTCGCTGGGTCATCTTCTCGGTCAGCTCGGTCACAGACATACGGGCATCCCCCCCACCCATCCCACTCATCGATGGGCACCCCATTCATTCCAGGACGTCTCACCCTGTCTCCATGCCATCCCGGCGTTCCCACGATCACCATTCCCCGAGCCAGCGTGCCTGCGGACCTTCTCAACGTCTTGACTCGGGGATTTCTGTTGTTCGATGGCGTGATCTAGCGACCGATCCGAATTAATCCTGGTTTCCTGTTGGAAGGCTATCCGCTCACATGACTGATTGTACTGATCCTTCCGCGTGGAGATATGTTTCGAAGCGGGCGTGCCGGCGTGCTTTTTGTGTGGCAAGGCGACGTTTTCGGCTGCTGGCTCGGAGTTTCATGGCCGGGCTCAAGGACTAGGCGATCGCGATGACTGGGCTACGTCTGGGCTCGCGATATCATGGACGTCTAAATCATATAATCATATAATCTCAGGCCGAACGTGTTCGATGAATTTTAAAAATGTAACCTCGTAAAATTCATTTTGCAATGACATCTATTTTTAACGTGCCTACGTCTGAGTGAATTTATGGGAATCCTTTGTTTCAGAAGAAAACTAGAGTTGTAATCCTCATCGTGTTCTAGCAGCACCCTTCGTGCGGGGTACAGTAGATTTAGGCTCTGAAACAGAATTTGCAATAAACTCGTTCGCCACTCTACAGCGCACATTCTCTATGCGGGAGTTTGGAATGACTCGTTTCATTGGTGTATTCATGGAGTTACATCTTTTGAAGGCACGGCAACAGCAGTTTGTCGATAGCAAAGTGGTATATTCACGTTCGTTTATCATCGCCGCCCACCTCCGCGACCTTTCTGGAACTGTCGCCAGCTTTTGCCTGGTTGCGGCTCATTCGCAGCGCGATCATTGCGAGAGGTTGGTGATTTCGGCAGGTTTTGTTGATCAAGCACAGAGCTGGGTCCCTTATCGGAAGACGAAGTCACATTCGTCGCGTTTGTCGAGGTTGCCCAACTACCGGTCCTAGGAATACTGGATTCAGGACGAGATGGTGGGTGAGGCGGCGCAGTGGAGCTTGTGGTCGTGGAAATAGCACTCCAACCACCTCTTGCAGGCTCTAGCTGCCCCGCAGACACAGCTGACGAAACAGCGCTCCAACCGCTTCTCGATGTCTGTTGTGACGGGTTAGCTAGCGGGAAAGTGTTCCAACCGGGTCGTTTCGGGGGCAACGGATCAGCAGACCACCCACTTCTGGGTGGAGGAGGAGGAGGAGGCTCATCGGAAGGCGGAGGTGGGGGCGGCGGATTCCTGGGTGAAGGTGGAATTGGATGAGGGGCAGATGATTCAGTGGGGGAGGGAAGTGTCTCCCAACCGCCTGCTCTGAAATTCGGGGCTGTTGAAGGGGATGGCGGCGACTGTTGGGAGATAGTCTGCCAACCAGAACCAGAGCCCGTGGCTTGGGAGAATCCAGCTAGAGGCTCTGTTGTCATTTTTTCAAGGTAAGCAGCTGGTGTGGATGTCGCCGAGGAGACAGCAGCCCAACCCGGTTTTGACCCCTTCACCTCGCTGGTGGGTGTGGCTGATGTACCCACAACTGCGAAACTGGTTTGCGGTACGGCAATTTTCACGCCCGCAGCCGCCGCAATTTTCTTCAGCTCTTTCGCCTCACGTTTTCGTTCCTTCTCCTTCCTCCTCTCGGTTTCCTCTTTGCCACCTTGTTTGAGCGGGTGATTTGCCTGCATGTCTTTCGTTCGCGCTTTGTGATGGTGGGCGTAGGAATTTGTGTGCTCGTCATACTGTGCAACATTCTTGAACTGCTTGTCGCACAGAGCGCAATAAAATGCTTTGAGCACGCTCGAAATTTCAATATCAACGGCCGCTTTCTGCGCGACGGCATCCTAAGGTCCGAGTTAGATCTACATGAATGCTATGACATGCAACGACTCACTTCGCGGCGTTTTCGCTGTTCCTCTGTCTCCTTGCGCATCCTTTCAGAGTCAAGGCCACGTCTTTGCGAAACAGTTGTTTCGATCATTTTAACGTCCTGGTTAATCTTTCCCAATCCTGTCAAATCGTTTTTCAGGGTAAACGGGATGGGGTCGACACGTCCTGTAACATCCTTGAAATTGCATAAATTTTCGGATTCTCCACAAAATAGATATACCTTCGCCAGATATTCCAAGAGGCTGTCCTTCTTTCCATCCTAGCTTGGCGAGCATTGCAAAGCCTTTATTTGAGCTCTTGATCTTAGTCTCCACCGTGACGACTTCCATAAAATCACCCGAGATATGTTCATCATAAAGATGGAGATCGGTCATTTCGACGTCTTGAGCTGGCTGGGGTGAGGGAGACCGAGAGACGAGAGAAATGTTGTCTTCGCTTGAATCGTCGCCATCCGATCTAGCACGCTATGGCGAGCGGGTACGGTGTGGTAGTCTAAAGTGCAGCAAGTCGAATAGACGACAGAGAGTACCTTTCGTTCCAACTGAATAGCATTCCAACGATCCATGATGAGGGGAAGGAGTTTCCAAGCTCAATGTGATGACTAAGCCTGCTCACATGGTCAGGCGCGTCTCGCTTAGCTCTGTTGACTCCAACCAAACAACACGTCCAGACTTCTCAGTAAATCTCACCATGAGCTCAGACAGTTTCGACGACGGCCAGGAGTTCAATTCCGCCTTTCTTGATGAGCTGGATGCTATTGAAGCTACGCAATTGGCTTCCACTAGCAAAGCTCCAGCAGCGCAACCACCACTGTCTAACCTCGACGACACCGACGATTTTGATTTTTCGTTTGATGTTGATGAAAGCGAATTGCAAAGATTGGACCACTTTATTGAGGATACATATGCTGAGATGGCGCAACCTATCGCTGGACCGAGTCGTCAAACAACACTATTCGGGGACACCCTACCACCCGGTCCACCAAAGGCCGTTCGACAACCACAACAACGGACAAAATCTAACCTTAGGAACCCTTTTGGCGCCAAAGCACGGAAAACAAAGCGTTGGGACTACACCGCCTCACCTGGAAAAGGGAAAGGAAAGGCTAACGATCCCGAGTCGAAGAAACGTGACGAAGAGTATGATGATGATGAAGACGTTGAGTTTCCTCAGTATCCTCCACCGCTGATTTCAGGTGAGCTTTCTGAACGTTAATTTTATCCCTCAATGTTCTCACAAGATTTGGAGATGTTGACTCGTGAGTGAATTGGACCAATTATTCCATTCTTTGTGATTTGAGCGACGTCGTCTGTACAGCTTAGTAAGACAATGCGTTGAGCAAACTTTCAGTCATTAAATTCGTTCGTGCAGCCACCCCCGCCAATGAAACTGGAAGTAGACCTATTGGCTGCAAGAAATTGGATTTATCCTTCCAATCGTGAGCGGCGGGATTACCAGTTCAACATAACCAAAAACTGCCTCTTCGAAAACACACTTGTCGCGCTTCCTACCGGTCTTGGAAAAACATTCATTGCCGGTGCCGTAATGCTGAACTGTATGTTATTTTTTCAAAGTCGAAGCCAGCGTCATCTAACCAACTTGACCATCCAGACTATAAATGGTTTCCTGAAGGCAAAGTTTTGTTCGTAGCGCCAACTAAGCCGCTGGTCGCTCAGCAAATCGACGCTTGCCACCAAACGTGTGGCATACCAGGCAGCGACTCAATTGAACTCACAGGTCAAGTCAAAACTGACAAGCGAACACAGGCCGTACGATCATTTTGTTATGGTGACCATGCATCTGCTGATGGCTCGAAACCAGTGGGCCGAGAAAAGAGTATTTTTCATGACGCCTCAGACGCTAATGAGTGATCTGAAAGCGGGGAGGTGTGACCCCCGTGACATTATTTTACTTGTTATCGGTGCGTCTCGTACAAATACGGAGGCGAAACCATTCACAAGGCTTGCATTCAGACGAGGCGCACAAGGGTACAGGAAATTATTCATACGCAGAGGCGGTACGATATATTACTAGGAGGAATCCATATTTCAGGATTTTAGCTCTCACGGCGACACCCGGAAGTAAACCTGAGGCGGTTCAAGCTATCATCGACTCTCTGCACATCAGTAATATTGAGATTCGTGACGAGAATAGCCTGGATCTCAAGGCATACACGCATGAAAAAGCGAGTACATCGTTTTATCTGCATGGGTGTCGTTGCTCATGAAATTGTGAAGAGAACCACCACTCACGTAATAAAAATGTCTGATACTATTCAGAGGATCAATGACCATCTTATTAAACTGATGGAGGTCATGAAATTCCTCCGCATTGTGATCTGATCGCTGATAGACTTTACAGAAAGACTACAGGAGACTGAGGGACAACGGATTGCTCTTTTGCGAGATTTCACAGTTAAAAGCGTACTCTTGCACCTTGGCACAACAGAAAGTAAACTCAATGAAAGACTGCAAATGGGCATACGGGCCATTGAAAATTCTCCAGAGCTTGGCCCGCGCCATGACTTACTTAGTGAGTGCTCTGTCTGACTCACTCGCAATCTTTGATACTGATTCGTCGGGGCAGATTGAGTTCAGCGTGCCTATGTGTCATGCAGTACTACAGCAAATGGCTGATGAGAGGGACATGAATGGGGAAAGGTCTACATCCGCGGAACGAATCCGCAACAACCCGCATTATGTCAAGCTTATGCTGGAGATCAACCAACAAAAAAGTCAAGGCTTTTCGATGCATCCAAAAATGGAGAAACTACTCAGTCTCTGCATCAATCATTTTGCCGTTGCAGACGAGAACCTGGATGACAACACTGGAAGCAATCCGCAAGACACGCGCATGATCGTCTTCGTGTCTTTCCGCGATTGCGTCGATGAGGTTGTTGAAGTACTGAATCGACAGCGGCCACTAATCCGGGCAGAAAGGTTCATAGGTCAAGGAACTGACAAGTCGGGAAAGAAGGGTGTGGCGCAAAACCAACAAATCGAGGTACGTGAACCGCGATGACCCTCATTGGTTGAACCTAAAAATAGGCCGGACGCCAACACAGATCTTGAAGAAATTCAAGAAAGGAGAGTTCAATGTATTGGTTTCCACTGCGATTGGTGAGGAAGGTCTCGATATTGGAGACGTAGACAGGATTGTTTGCTACGATACGCAATCGAGTGCCATTCGAATGGTGGGGACCTTCTCTCAGATTTTGTTATATCCCCTGACTTTCACCGCAGCTGCAACGCATAGGCAGGACTGGTAGGAAGCGGACCGGAAATGTCGATGTTCTTCTCGCAAAGGACCGCGAAGAGAAAAATTGGGAGAAAGCCAAAGAAAACTACAGGATCGTACAACAATCTATTGTGCGCGGCGAAGACTTGGAGCTTTACAATGACGTTCACCGTCTCACACCATCTGACATCAAGCCTGAATGTTTGGAGATGAACATGGAGATCGAGGAATACGATCGATCAAATGAGAAGGTCAAATACAAGGCTGGCTCCAAAATTACGACCAAGAAGAGGAAGAGAAACGACGACGTCAACAGAAACATCCCACTGGGTGCTTGCACTACCTTCACTTCCGCAAAGGTTATGGTCGAAACAGCTACGAAACGGAAAAGGAGCAAACACGCCGTGGTCGACGCCGGAGCCATCCAGAGCGATGACACCGACCGCGAAATCGAAGCTGGCCTTCATGGAGTTATCAAACCCGTGAAGGGGAAACAGTCGACTTTGAAGCCATTTCGTGCCAAAAGCAAAGCTAAAGCAGGCATCAAGAAGGCGAAAGCGCCCCCGTGCAATTCTTTTCCATCCATGTCACAGATGAAGGCTGAAATTGCGGAGGACTCTGACGATCTGGAGATAAGGACAGGTCTACGCCAGTTGTCAAAAAGGCCACGGACCGACTCTGAGGAGAGCGAACACGACGAAAGCGAAAGGGCCCTTGATAACCGGCCAAGTCCTGATGAATATCGTTCCTCTCGCCATGGCCTCTCACCTGATGGCCAGTTGGCATTGGTGGACAGCGCGAATTACGACTCTCAAGAATTGCAACACTTTGCGCTGGTCCTGGATGGTATATCATCATCGCGATCAAATGGCAGCCGTCATGTCAGTCAGCCTGAGGAAGGCGACATGTCATGGCTGATTGACAGTGACTCGGAGCCCGAGCTTATCAGCGAACATATTAAGCCACCCCAAATTGCTGACGGAAACCGTGTCCCATTCATCTCCGCCTCGAAATGCAGCAAGGTCTCGTCGAGCACATCCCTTTCATGCGAGACCAATGGTAGCGGGATCCCTCGGTCACGTCCATCAGATAAGATCGAACCACCAATTTCATCCCCCCGAAATCCCGAGCCCTCTTCCCCCATTCGCCTGCCTGCTCTGCAGAGGAAGAGGCCGACAATCTTACCGACAGAATCCTCTCCTTTACATTTGCCCCCACCGTCTCAGCGTCGCCTCATGCGACGGAGAGAATCATGTTCCCCAACGTCACCGATCGTGAAGAAACGGATGAGGACTGAAGTTCCGATTTCCAAAAACCCTCTTCTCGACATTGAAGCAGTTCACTCCGGTGACGAATCTGAAGGAGACTCTGACATTGATATGATTGAGTCCGAATCCGATCGTCAGTTCCTTCAAGATCTTCAGGAAACACAAGCATCACCTTCGTACAACCAAACGGCAGCATATCGAATGGGATTACTAACTCAAGTCCCAACCCATGCTGGTGGCCCCGCTTTCGCATCCAAGCCTAAGAGAACCGGCCGATTTGCGGGTGGTAGAAATGGTCCGCGTCTCCTGGTTTCGAGCTCACCAGTTCGAGAGCCTGATGAATATGTTATTGGAACGTTCGTTGTTCCAGACGATGACACAGTCGTGTATAATACTACCTCGAGCGAGCCCTGAGTCATTATTTGTATTTTAAACAGACGCAAGGACTGCAGTCATCCAACATGCGTTGAACAAGTGGTGAAAGATAATAATTCAACCGCCAATATCGAATAAACACATTTCTCAAAACATTCCCATCCCATCCTCTTCGCCATTTCCCCAGCCAACCACTTCTGACGCATCCTCAGGGTGAGGTGAAGGTGGACGCTCCCCAGTTACGCCGCTCTCTTTCGTTACATTGCGCTGAGCAGAGATGTCGATAGGTATTGATCTAGCGGTAGACGCCCCGGCGTGCCAAGTGAGTTTAACTGCACCAACTGATGGTATTGTAGACCCTTTCGCCATTGCCTGAAAACAATGAGTTTTTGCTGTAGAGGGTCGGAGTGATTCTACCATACCTGCTCTGCTGCATTCCTGCTTTTAAATGTGACCAAAATGCCTTCGTCTTCATTCACCGCCAATGATTCGACTTGTCCGCCAGCCTACCAAGTGTTAATAGCAAGTCCCATTTGTGTACGGACCAAACCTACCTCGAACCAACTGCGGACAGCTTGTAGCGCGTCTGCGTCATGTGCTTGCATACCTTTGACAAGCAACGACTTTGGACGATTGTCAAGTTTCATGCTCACGCGTGGCGGACCGCCTCGCATCGCTCCGCGGAAAGATCCTCGTCCTCGACCGCGGCCACGATATGGACGATAAGACGACTGATGTGGATGGCCAGATGAACTTGTGTCAGAAATACCAAGAGCCTCAGCCTGGCATGTCTTATCAACAACGAACGACACAAGAAAAGACGATCTGACTGACCTCTGCCCTAAGACGGTTAAGCTTCTCCTGTAAGCTCTCTGTGGTTTCCTCGGCTTCGCTGTCCTTGTCGTCCACGGGATTGGTTTCGTGAGAAGTTTCCTTCGCGTGAATCTCAAGCTCCATGTCAAGGAGCTCTCTCGCTTTTCTCTCCTTGTCCTCCCGAGGAGGAGGAGCAGGGAGCTTCGAAGCAGACGGAGTTCGCGGTCGAGCGGTGGATGTCACTGTACTACTTGGCTTCATCTCTTCACCAAGTTTACGCAAGCGAGCCATGATCTCCTTTTTCTCGTCAGCACTGGCGGAGGACAATTGCGTCATTAAGTCTTTCTGTTCGGCAATCTGTTTCTCCAACAACTGCTGCTTTGCCGCCAAGGCCGATACCGCTGCTGTGGGCGATGCTGACTTCTTGACAGGCGCCAGAGCGGTGGAGGAGACAGACAGTTTTTGTGCCACATCAGATGTAGACGTGCTTGGCGCATCTCGGGCAGCAAAGTTTGCCACAATGGGGGCTGACGCTTGGAGCATACGCTGACCCGCGGCTCCTTGACCTTCCATTGGTCGATGCCAGAATATCTTAATAAACCGGTTGTTGAAGACGGCGTCTTCGGCCTTCCAAGCTGACTGCGCTTCGTCGTGGGTCGAAAAGCTGACTAGAGCTTTGCCACCATTGCGGTCGATTGCAACATTCGTGACGGAGCCAAAGCGCTTGAACCACCCGTTGACAGATTCCAATGATAAATGCTCCTCGGGAATCTTTTCAACGACAAGAGTCTTGTTATCACGTATGTGGTCGCTGTGAAATGTCTGACGTTCTCCCGTGAAAGTGCCACCTCGCCCTCTGCCACTTCGTAAACTCCCTCGGAATGCAGGGTTGCCGCCCACTGCAGGTCGCATCCCAGGAAGCGTACCTTGGTTTGCACCATTTATTTCGTGAACAACATCCCCGTTTCGCGTTTCCATCGGATCAGCCATCATATCTTCTCTTGGAAAGCCTTGTGAAGAATCTATCGGTGTTTCTCCAGCGTCCTGGCGGCGCGGCGTTAGGTCTTGAATAACTGGTCGTTCTGTCATATGTTGGTCATGTCCGCCACCGTCCGATCGCATAGACGGCCGGCCACCATGACTCGGGCCTGGTCGCATGTCCATATGCGCTTGATGAGGATCATACGCAGCGTTGTGGTCACCGTGTGGAATCGGGAAAGGCATCCCACCGCCATTAAACAACGGCATGAATGGAACTGCTCCCATAGGGATTGACATAGGAGGAACCATGGGCCCTTGGAACGGCAGCTGACCTGGAGCTACGGCAGCATCATCATGGCTGTATTTGCACATGGCCCCCCTTGCGCAGTAGCCTTTGACTAGAGATGACGGGAATGACTTCAGTAACCATGTTTCCAAAGGAATCAACTTACTGTGGTAATCTCGACAAATACCTCTGCGAGGCATGTCCGGTGCGCCACCTCTCCCGTTTTGCTGATGAAATCTCCCCCTGGGTTGACTCTGCCCCACAGGTCCACTCATACCACTACTAACGCCGATGCCCAAGCCCATGCCCGCCATTCCACCTTCATTCATAGTCATTTCTCTCCGCCCATTCATGCCGCCGCCATTCCAGTTTCCATCAGGTCGCTGGTGGCCGTTCGCTTGGGGATACCGCGAAAATTGACCATCATTATTTAGTCGAGGGCCTTTCGGTGGTCCTCGGGTGTCATGTTCGTCATCGAGATGTCGTTTAACGCCACGATCCGGAGAGCGTGGGGACGGCGACAGAATTGCATCCAGAGGTATTGGAATGCCTGTGTCAACGTGTGGAGGTTGTGAGGTAGTAGATGGGTCACTATACGGCAAGTAAGACTTCGATCGCAACGTAGCGAACAGTGAGTCCACAAAATCGGCAGCACCTGGTACAGGGCGAATTCAGCACACACATGTTATGAAAAGAACATATATGTAACAAACCCTGCTCAAGGAAGTCTGCAAGCTGACCTATGAATTCTTTTCGTAGCTCCTGCTCGGGCGCGTCGTGTTCAAGAAGGGCAAGGACATAGTCGGAGAGGGCACCAGGCTCAGCATCACATCTAAAAAAACAAAGAATCAATATTGTCCTGCCATTGTGTAATGATTTCGCCTACATCGGCTCGAGGGTTTTAACCAGCCACTGACGCAACGGTTCCCGGTTGGATTCAAGGAGCATTAGGAATATCGAACACTGTCAATTAGAAGAGAAAAGGACTTCTAGGACGTTCGAGTGACGATGAAATAGGCGTGGGGGTCGCCGTGCACGGTGGCGACGAGCGAAAGAGATGCGCGCTCGGAATCTCCATCCCGACATCTTTTAGTCACAATGTTTGATTATGTAAAGTCAGCAAGTCTCATCAAAAAAGTACTAATTTTGCTACATTGGTTGGGTCGATGATAAAAAGGGCTATGAGTGGAGGACTGCAACGCAAACCCAGTCGAAAGTATTAAAAAGGTCGATGGAAAAAGGTGATATCTATCGATCACTGTCCTGAAAGCAAGCGCTTCACTCTGAGTCACTGCCTGAGCTGTCCGAGGAGCTGTCGTCCGACGAGTGAACACTGTAGTCCTCGGCACGCGCTGGCGCAGCTGCCCCCGATCCGCCTTCGAAGAGCCTCATCCTCTCCTCCAATTGACGGATCTTCTCCGCCTCGACGTCTTCGTCCATGCTCTTCCTCTTCAGACCACCGGTGCCAGTGCCAGTGCCCGTCCTATTCCGCTTCGTGGTCGGAGGGCGTAGTGGTCTGAGGACGTAGTTGTACAGCTTCGTGAGCACCATTGCGGGCAACGAATCAATGTCGAGTTCGATCTCCTCCGTGCTCTGAAGTGGGGTGATCAGCGTCATGGCTTTGGAAACAAACCAGAACGTACATCTCGGATCTCCGGGACGCCTTCGTGAATGATACTTATGACCTTCTCGAGCTTTGCCCCATCGAGGGTCTGAATAGTCTCACTCAGATCCTTCTTTTGGTCAAAGGAAAGGACATCCGAATCAGCAATGGGCTTTTTGCCTTTCTTCTTGCTCGAAGATCCTTTGGACGGCTTGCCATTGGATTTTGAACTGGAAGGTTGCGAGGTGTACTTGTCCCGCTTCTTCTCCTTCTTCTCCTTCTTGACCTTTTTCTGCTTCAAAGCCGAGATGCTACTCCTCATCGTCTCAATTTGCGACTCCATCATGGCAATGGTACCTAGTGTCCAAGTGAGCAGAATCGCAGGACGAACACCTGGTAAAACACGCACGAGATTGATCGTCATCGCTCTCTTCCTCCTCCTCATCGTCTTCGTCATCACTGACTTCACGAAGCGGGGGAAGGGCCGCCCATTTCTCGTTGAAAACACGTTGCAGTTCCAGCCCGGCCTGATTGACAGGAGTACCATGGGGATTGAAAGTTGTACAGTTCTTGATCAAGAGCTTAAAATCATCATGGAATTTCTGTGCATTCGGGTACTCCTTGTTGTCAAGTTTCTTCTTCATGGTACCAAGGTCCATGGGTTTCTTGATCAACTTCGGATAGCTCGGAATGTCGAGCTTGACCCAGTCTGCGTTTGGTGAGTAAAGTCTACGATTCTGCAGAAGCAATCACGTACCGACTGGTTCATAGAACGGACTCGCAATGTTCCAATACTGTTTCTTCTGCAAATCGGCGAGAATCTTGCCGCAATACTTCAACTGCTCGATGGTCCCATCGTTCATTTTCTTTCCCGCTCTCCGTGTCTTTTTAGGGGGATCCACATATGGTAGATCCTTTGGAGGTGGAGGGTGGATTTCTCTCTTAGGACGGGCGGTCTCCGTCTCCGATCGGCGAATAGTGGGAACCGATGTCGATGAGCGCCGCGCCTGTGGCTTTTTCGCAGGCGCAGCAGCAGCAGGGGGTGGTGGTGGCGGCGGTGTTGAAGCTTTCTTCACGACGGGAGGTTTTGGCTGGGGAATTAAAATAAGCGTTCAGCCATCCACAAGCGAAAAAAGAATGATCTGTCCATTTACCTCCTCAGCAGGTGGTGGCATGTTCTTTATTTGTTTGTCGAACACACTTTCTACTCGTTTGCCCATCTGTGTTACGAGATGTTCGGGTCCGTTGAAAGTGAGACAGTTACTGAAGATAAGGCGAACATCGGTAATGAACTCATCCGCATTACAGTAGCGAGGATTGTTTGGATTAGGATCAGGTTTTGCAACATTCGAGGACGCAAGTTTGCGGTCGATAGTTGAGAAATCCATAGGATGTTTAATTATAGAAGGATAATGGGGTATGTTAAGAGCAACTGGATCAACAGGAAGAAGGAAGGGAGCGGCGTCTTTGAGTTTCTTCAGCGTACGGATAGTGGAGTTGCAGAATCGCCATTGATTTTGACTGAGGGTGGATGGACGGTAAGCGCCTGTTGGTACAGGAGATGTACCATTGATGGCAGTTGTGATTGGGGGGGACGCAGACTTTGAGCAAGTAAGTCAGCACGCCCAATAACGGCGTGAAACAGACATAGGTGCTTACGTGAGCGCGAGATGCTTGCTCGGCGTCGGACAGCTTCCTCGCTCTCTTTGCGGGGGGAGGTTGGTCAGAGTCGTCAGGAACTGATCCGTTGGTGTCCGGGATGCGCGATGTCGAGGCCACAGCATTGGCAGCTGTAGTGTTCTCATCAGCGAGTTCTGGGGCTGGAGACTGGCCAGTCGGAGTCTCGATGCTTAGGTTTTCAACAGTGGGAGTATGACCGTTTGTCGTATGTCCGTTCTGGAAAGCATCTTCCATCGGTATATCGGCGAGTTTGTGAGCGGAGTCAGTTTGAGATGGTCTTTCTGCCATTTCGACGTCCTCTAGAAGTTGTCCAGTTGGTGGGGGAGGAGTTCCATGGGGAGGGGCGATGGGAATGGAGTCTAGTGACGCGACAATAAGGACAAAGAAGCAGGTCACAAGAAAGAAAAATGAAAGCAAACCTGGATCGACGGGAGAACCACGCGTCGGACGCGTCGAGGCGGCGTCAATTTTGTCGAGATTGACAGCGATGGGTTCGTGTCGTGCGTCGCTCTCTTGAGAAAGATAATCGATGTCGACCTTTACTGCGTCTGAAGATGTTGGTGCAGTTGAGGAGGGGGTTACTGGGGAATCGACAGGGGGGGAGTCAGTTGGAGTGTTGAGGGATTGATTTTGGTCGATGTAGGAAAAGTGGTGCACGCCGTTTGGGACGACGAGCGCGACGGGAGAGGTGTCAGACATGGGAGTTTAGGGCCGGTCGCGTGACTTGTGACGGTGTGACGGAGGAGAGTTTTGGTGCGGAAAGATTTGGAGTGGGGGAAGCGAAGTCAACGTGAGCACCCGCCGAATATATACCCGGGTCAAATTAAGGTTCGATCTTCCCGCGCAGGGACCACCCTTCCTTTTTCGGTTCATTTTTTTTTCTCTTCTCCTATCTTCTCCTCCTCATCTCCTCCTGTCCCTCCACCTTAGTAGTCTCTAATATGCAGTAACAGTGTACTTTACTTCTCCTCACCCTCATCATCTTCCTCCTCAGTGGCAAACACAGGTTTGGGCTGGTTCGCTCGCCAGGCTGTGGGAATACCATAACGTGGCACCCAACAACGGAGTGTCAAATGAAACAGCCACAACACCAAAGGAAAAAAAGAGCCAATTTGTGCGATTCAGCCCCATCCAGCGACCAGATGCCGAGCGTACGTACCTCCAGTCCACTGCGGATCGCTCTCCGCCACCTCCGCATACTTCAAGAGCGCCTCGCGCGGCTGCGTGAATCACAGAAATCGTCAGCTAAACGTTGCCCCGCGACATGGAAACCATTCATATGCCAAATCACTCGGCAATCCAACCGAACCGCGAGTCTGACGCGCAACCCCAGCTAAACCCCAATCCGTAAAGCGTGGAAATCCGCCAAAGAATATCGACAAATATGGCGGCGGCATTAACGGTCCAGGACGCGCGCAATGGAAAAGAATCAGAACACAAACCACTTACATCTTGATCTCTCGTCGTGTCCCTGAACAAATTCTGCACAACGTGTTGCGTCGCGCTCGCACCAACCCGCCCTCCCTTTCCTGGGCCCGTAATCGGCAGCTCAGGTCGTCGGCTCTTCCGCGGATCCATGCGATCTTTCTCCCTCTTGCGTTTACCACTTCGCTCATCGCCGTCTCGAAACATTGGCAATGCGTGCGGCGTGAGGATCTGAGGGGTGAGTTCAGCCGCCGCCATCGATTCGATATCTGGTTTCCTCGCTGGGCCCTTGTTCATAAGCAATTTGGCCCCATTCAGCGATGTCATCGGTGAATACAGAACCGATATTTGACCATTTGCGAGTCCTGTAACAATCTGCACGACGTATGAAATGATCAACCATACCCTCTCACAATGGTTAATGGTTACTCACTTGGTTGATTTTGGGGTGCCATACAACTCTCACTGGCGTGCTTTCCATTTCCAGCTCTTTCTCGACCTCAAGATCGCCCCTTCTCAAGAGCAAGAGCTTGCCCTTACCCCCCTTCAGAGTCGAGCCTGAACCCGTCAGGACGAACTTCTCATCTGGACTCCAAGAAGCATTCGTAGTGGGGTATAGGGTTGTGATGTTGGTCCGCGTTGCAATCGGTTTGCGGAATGACCGTAGGTCCCATACTGCAATCATGTAGACTTCGAATAATTAGGTAACACGTGCAGCTACTCACATTTCACCGTGTCGTCCCCACTTCGCGTCAACAGTGTTCGACCGTCAATTGAGAAACCCACAGAACCCGTTTCACTGCCTTTCCCATGAGCACCCTCCATGGTTTGGTCTGGACGAACGAAGTTCGAGTTCGTCTTCCACACATGCAATGCGCCGTCCAAGCACGCTGAACATACGCTGAATTCCGTTGTCGAACTGTCGAAGACAAAGCACGTACCTGCAGTAATGTAGGATCCATCGGGTGAATAAGCACAAGCTGTCACTTTCGTTCTTGTTCCCCGTTCCTTTGATTTCACCACTATCACAGTTTTTTGTTTGCGCTTGTTCTCGACATCCCATATACTGCCAAATCTTTGTATCAGCACTGCAGCCACATATGACGGAGGGGTTCCAGTACCGAACTGTTGAGTCAGCGGAGCTGGTCATAAATAATTGTGGATCTTTCGGATGCCACGCCCCAGCTGTTAGTTCGCCCACATGACCGCTAAATATGAAACAAGTGAGTGAAGACAAATAAATATTTTTGACGTGGCTGAGACATACGCAGTGTGTTTCATGTCGCGAATGTATGGGTCTCCCTTAACGAATGTAGCTCTGGCGACGATGTGAGTGGCATGTGAGTACGCCGGAATACAATTACCCACGTTTCTTCACCATCCCTGTCGAAAAGTTTCGCTTGTGTGGTTCCTGATATTACAAGAAACTGGGATCCATCATTGGAATATTTCAGGTCATGTATCTGGACCAGTAACGGAATTAGAATGCTTGGCGGTGTGTAAAATGGATATAAACATGCATAATATGTGCCGGCTGGCTCCCATGTTTTGAAAGGCTTTACGGTGGCACCCATACCACCAAAATCCCAGAGTTTGCAATCATAGTCGTGCGATCCTGAAAGAACGCGTGCACCAGATGGATCCAATGCAAGAGCGGAAACAACCTTAAGGTGATCCTTCATGACAAGTTCATGGGTGACGGGAAATATTGGAGGTTGTTCTTCGTCATTGGGATCAAATTCAGGTTCCTCAAATTCATCCCCATCGTCGTCAGACGCCCGGGAATGTGACATAGGCTGAGGACCAGGATCAGACCGAGAATCCGACTCGTTACTTGGAGTGAGTTGCGCTGGAGTGGAAACACGTTCACTTGATGGCCCAGCGACACTAGGTATGTGCTCAGTGGTTCCTTGGAGCGCAGATGTGGGTTTCGTCTGGCAAAATGGTCAGGTATGGAATTTCGTTGAACGAGGTGAACTGCGTACCGTCGTCGACTGGGTGTCTCGTTTCGTTTTGTCGAAACGATTGTCATCAAGCTGTTTCTTCTTCGACGTCTTCCCAAAGCCAGAAATCCCCATTGCTGCGAATACGTCCATGTCCGCCATCTTCGTGGAATCGTAGTAAGTCGTCACGCACGTGACGAACCGACGCGTACTAAGCAACACGTCCAAAGACTCATCTTGTTTCCTTATCGTCCGCATCATGCTAAAGCGACAACGACCCGCAACTCCTCCAATATGTGTTTCAGAACTATCGCCCGAATCGCCCGTTCTTGGCCACATGGATAGTGATCAAACTTCACATAGTGGGAAGCGTCGGCGAATCGCACCACCCGTTCTCGACGGCCAACAAAGGGGTTCAACTCTAGCGGAAGATGACGAGTACGAAGACGAAGAAGAGCTTTTAAACGTTGATCGTGGGTTCGCTGCAGACGTGACTAGAACAGGTCCGTCGTGGCAGGTGCCAGCGGGTGAATATGCGGAGGAGAACACAAAGCTGCATTGGCTCGAATTTTCGCGGCATCGGCGCGCACAATACATGAAGGCTATGTCCGAACACCCCCCTCTGCAAGATTGGCCACGTCGCTCTCGTGGACCTGGACGTAGCCAAACGAAATGTGATGAGCCATCGTATACTGTAGTACACCGCCCCAATCCTGGTATGAGGCGTCGACCTATTTCATCCGAATGTACCCTGACACTTTCTTAGGATTGCCGGTATTCATGGAAGTTGAAGACTCAAAGACAGTGAAAGCGAAATATGAGCAACAAAATAGGTACGATAGCCACTTCTCCGTACAGGTTTTCCTTCACCAGATGTTTCCAACGTAGGTTGCTAGGGTCTGCTGTTCGAAACAGAATGAGAGAGAGCGGATATTCACGCGGAGACGCTGATGAGGAGCTATCAACTGAGTTTGAGTGAGAATGTGTGTTGTGTTGTTACGTGAGCTCCTTTCAACCAAATTACTTCTGTCTAAATATCTGACTCCGCTGCAGGTTTATTACTTACTGCAGCATCGTATTATTCCCAGCATCGTGTATAATCTCATCCATCGGGCCTCCCCGTCATTATCAGTATTTGTGGGTATGATACCTGTGATGTTCAACATTAGAAATGCACGAAACGCACTACGAACTTTTAACTGAAAGAATCACATCCATCGTGTAAAATGGAAGCATTTGACATAATAAAATTAATCCACATTTTCTTTGCTCACTTTTTAGATTAAGAAATTAATTTTGATATCTGGTCGACACCTAAATGCACCTTCTTCGCCAGGGTCTTACTTAACTCCTCCTCTAGGAGGTTCCCCATTGAACGGCCGTCCCGAGAGTAAAACCAGCCATCGGCAGTAGAGATGTAGTCATATCGCTTAGGACCGCTTCATGGTGAAAGCGTTAAGAGGATCGACAAGTCATGATTTTCGACGCACCTGAAGGGTGAGGACAACCATATCTGTTTGTTCGGGGGTTGCTTGTTGATGACATACGTCCCATGCTCAGCCAGATTCAAAGTTAAAACGCCACTCTGCGGGGTAAGTGATCAGAAAGGTGGCGACACGGATAATCGGCTGACTTACAGAGTATTCCACCTCATAACGCGAACTGCCTAGCATATCCAGTACCGTTTCCAATGATTCCAACAACGTGTCCATTGTTGCATCCGAAAGTGCATGGTATCTCTCCATTGGTATGTCACTTCATGGCCACTCAGTATCCCGTTTCTACACCTGCGCACTGTAAAATGCATAACGCGAACCTGACTTGAAGCATCGGAGGAGGCGTAGTCATTGGGCGTCTCGACAAGCAGGCGGTGAGCATAATGTGCGACCAGTTTCCACGCACATTAGGCTGTCCCAGACTGTGGAATTTTGAGAGAGATGCTCGCCATAATGAACGGCAAACCTGTCTTGAAAACATTGTGGTTGGTTGTCCGAAAGTGGTAATGTGGCGTCTCTTCCACAGTTAATGCTCTGATTTCCCAGATCATGACTATGGGTTGGAATTTTTCAAAATAAGGATTTATGGTCGCCGCTGCCAACCCTCCAAGCCTGAATCAAAGACATCAGGAAAGATCTAAAGACTAGCTAATTCGGGTGAAGATATTATAGAAAACGTATAACTCGTTAATTTTCCCCATTAATTTCAAGAGCGGCCATTAAAGCGAAAAAGCGCTCTTCATAGCGAGGTCGCGTTGGGAATTTACACTTAACTTAACAGAAGCAAATTGTGTCATGTTGCCCAGTCAGAACGGATAATTCTATTTAACAACCCGGTTGTTGATAAACAACCCCGGGTTGATTGATGACAAATCTACAACCCCGGGTTGTTCGGAAAGTTGGGTGGGTTTGTGGGCATAATTAAGCACGGCCCGACCTTGTTTGTGCCGTGCCCGACATCGCTTGAACGCCGCCAGGTTGTAATTCGGGACCGGTACAGTAAGGCTCAAATAACACAAAATGAACCTTGGATTCTTCGACAGTTCGACCCGCTGATACCACATCATAAGGGAAGACCAACAACAGTGGTTTAACATCCGCCAACGAGGGTGGTCGAGCGATGACGGTGGAAGTGGAGTTTCGCTGAAGAACCCAACCAGTGTCTATTTGCAATACGGGTCCCGATGCAGCCGACTCAGCGCCGCCTCTCCCTACTTCGACCTGTCCACTGCGTGCAGTACCAGGAGGTGCACAATTTGCCGTCACAGTAGAGCGCGATGCCTGCGTCGCATTATTCGTTAGGTATAGCTACTGTATATAGATATCGGCATACTATATATGGAATGAATGCGCGGTATCCCGATTGGTGATGGTGCAACCGTGAACCATATCTTCGCCGGCCCGCAGTCTTATTTAACAACCCGGTTGAAGCACGGGTTGTTAGATAAGCTCATAATTTGTAGGGGGGTTGTTTTCCAGCAACCGGGTTGTTAAATAGAATTATCCAGTCAGAACCCGTCAATTGTACATGTATATTATCAGCACTTATTACCACGCAAGTGATCATGATGCCTACTAAACGCCAGTTATGAACAATAGGGTTCTTGCACTCACCGCTGTCAATCGGTGGAGTCACTGTCCACTCTTGGGGATGTATCAAATGGTAAAATATGTCGTTGAGATATGTTCTGTCCCGCTGGACGGTGAGCTGGAATCAATACTCATGTCAATGCAAGGATTACGAGCACTGGCGAGCATGTTACAAGTCTGGGGCGTCGAACATCGTTTGAACACGGCAATAGCGGCCGGAAATTCGCCAAAATGCACAAGACATACGGTTACAAAATGTCTCTTCCTTTGTTCAATTTTATAGTACATCGCGACGGTATGGTGGACATGCTTGCATCGTCGATCAGTTCGGCTTGGAGCCTTTCTCCTTTTCAGTCCAATCCAGCCATGACCCCTCGTAGTTGTAAATGCTAGTTTCGGACAGTGTGAGTTTCGGACATTTCAGTTGTGAGGAATCAGCATACTTAGTGAATCCGTTCCTTTTCGCAACATCACAAGCACTGGCACTCCGTTTCCCACTGCGACAGTAAAAAATAATCTCCTGGTCTTTTCGTGGTTTTTCAAAGCCATGTTTTTCTTTAAAAGTGACAGGATTTAGATGAAGAGAGTTCGCAATAATGGAAAGAGGCAGGTTGACGGAGGACGGAATAGATCCCTGGATGACTTCGTCTGGTTCGCGTACATCAATTAAATAGGCATCCTGTGCATTGAGCCGTGAAGTTGAACAGCACTATTACAGGGCGAATGCGTACAGGAGACGGTTGTTCAGTCCGAGGTTTAACCTGGTCGTAACTTAAAATACGTGCATCCCAGTCCACCTGAAGAGCTTTCTTGTGCTCCTTAGCAGCTGTACGAGATGAATCTGCGTCAACAGAATATGCACGATATTGAACTTTTGATTTCAAGTTGAAGCCATAATTCCATCGAATGGAAACAGAGGCCGGTCTGGTGTTTCGAGAAACTGCAGATGACCGCAATGCGGCTCGAATGAAAGTAAGACGATGCATGAGTGAGAAAGGAGTCACCATGTGACACGTTTCCATGACAGAGAGCAGTTCTCGGGGTCTGTCCAGGCTTGCGCCATTTTGCGATTGGTTTCCGCAGAATTGCCGCAACTTCCCTCTGCATGTTACACACATACCATTCTCCAGAGCGTCGTTTGCGCAGACCACTCGAGTGAGAGCGAAGTACTCATGAAGCTTCCTGTGGTCTACTCTTTCATCGCTTTCATCACTCTGACGTCCATGCGGCGAATTCGCCAGCGACGATGTCACCGCTCAGTCTCATTCCCAAACCTACCGAAAATTTGCTTGGTCCCTATATATTCAATATGTGCTTTGCACGACCTTGAATTAGCCCGTGGGGAGAGCGTTGTTCTCATGAACCCACCTTTACTGGCCAACTCGAGTTGCTGAATTGCATTGATAGTTGAACATCAGGTGCAGTGAGGAGGCCTCACAAGTGTTTCGGTGAGTGGGCCATTTTCAAATAGCCACTGATGGTCTGCCTCACCAGGTTGTTGATCCATTCGACGAAGACATACGAATGTTGAATAATCCTCCAGATTCCTCGCAGACAATGGAATTTACTTTATTTGCGGATATTTTCTTTGTAAGCATGGGCTCCGTTCATGGGCTCTGGGCTCTCCCTGGTGTTGTCAAGTCGTGATCCGCGTTCCGATCCGCAACCTGTCTTCTCTTCACACTTCCACCCCACCCACTTACTTTCAAGTGACATGTCCACCAATTCCACTGGCTCTGGAATGGAAGTCATGATGACTCCCTGGCTTCACTTCAACGGGGGTGATTTTCTGTATTTCCAACACTTAGCTCCGTCTTCAAACGGAGCAATCGCTGGAGCCTCCATCGCTCTATTCCTTCTAGCTGTCTTCGAACGCTTCGCGGCTGGTATGCGCGGCACTATGGAAAGGCGATGGAGACAGAAGTGAGTTTAAAGATACTGTATACAGTACATCTTCAAGTGTATCATTAGAGCCCTGGCCATCACCTCAAACAAGTTGGCTCCCACCGAGAGCCCAGATTGTTGTGCTGGTGACTCTGGCCAAAAGCAGAGCCCAACTGCTTTAAGGACAACTCCCCGCACCATTGCACCATTCATACCCTCTGTAGATCTCGTTCGAGGGTGCATGCACAGTGGACAAGCTGTCCTACAATACGCATTAATGTTAGCCGTTATGTGAGTTGATTCCCCCTTTTCAAAAGCCAAGTGCTGAAATTAGCGGGACAGGACGTTTCAGGCAGCATACATCATTTCCATCGTTGTAGGTTTAGGCGTTGGAGAGGTGATATTCGGTCGGCCTTCGGTCCAGCCCGCCCATCATGCCCACTGAAATGTGAAAATGTACTTTATATGAATGATCGGTTGCAACATGATGTATGATATACTCGGGATATTTACTTCTGGCTCCTCAAGATGCTGGCCACACATCATGCCCATTTTTTTTGGCTGACTGATCGGTTGCAATGCGATGTGCGGTCTATTTTACTTATGGGTCGTTCAACCGATACGCCCGATGATTGTTTTCTTTCTGGGGAGCTTCCGGAGAGTATGTCAACACGACCAAAGTTTGGTGAAAAAGTTTTTTCAGCCGCTGGTTGCCTTTTCCGCATTTGCATAAAAAGAGAGATCTGGACGAAATCCGCCACCTCACTTTACCAGCATCTTCAAACTCGTTCGACATCTCAATCAACGAAAGATGTTCTCCTCGCTCTTAATATTAAGTGCCATCGCTGCAGCCGTCAATGCGCATTTTCAGATGCAATTTCCACCCCCTCGCGGCGTGTTCGTTGAGGACAACGAACCTAACTTCTGTGGTACGTCTCTCCATGGCAAAAAAATCTTTTGCAAGCTCATCAATTTTCACAACACCTTAGACGGCTACCCGAATGCTGTCAGCAACCGAAGCGAGTTTCCCCTTGGCAATGCGTTTATAACATTCAATAGCGAGCATCCATCCTGGACAGGTGGGGAATTTACTCTGGTGCTGTCACGAACACACGGAATTAAGTTAATTTTCCTCAGCGACCGTTCTGATCTCAATCGACCAGAACCCCACTACTTTTGCTGAATTCAACAAATCGTCCACTGGGGTCAACCTCCCACCTGCGGTGCCATTTTTCAAGGCTTCTGGCGAAGGAGCAGTCTGTGTTCCCATAGACATCGGAGCACTAAATATCACTGGCGTCAAGGATGGTTCAAATGTCACCATCCAGGTCGAATTTAACGGTGGTGATGGTCAATTATTCCAGGTCAGAACAATTTTTTGATTATTGATTATTCAAATATTCATCGTATTTCAGTGCGCGGACCTAACTTTGTCCAGCACGTTCACTATTCCTTCGTCCATCCAATGCACCAACGAAGTCGATAATGCTACTTCTACGACAGCATCGGGTACTGCAACGTCTGCGTCTGGAACAGGAACCGCTCCTGCCGCTTCGGGCACGGGCACTGGTGCCTCTGGATCCAGCAGCGCTGTGGGCTTGCAAGTGGGAGGACTTGTCGCAGCGCTTTTGGGAACGATCGGGGCATTTACGGTGCTCATGTTGTAGTTTCACTCGAGGTGGTCTAAAAGAAACATATAATGGCCGAAGTTGCCTAGTATATTCTTTTGTCACATTTTCCATTGATGTCGCCAAGCTTGTGAACACGATTCAGTCTGTGAATTGATTTGTATATAATCGCGGAACATCAAGTAACTTGGGGTATTCCTTTGTCAAAATTATTATGACAAGGTAAGGGGCGTGAAGTTGTTTGAGGAACTGAATGGACTGCAGCACTACGATGAGCAAAGAACTTAGGAAGGTTAATCGAATTGCACAAACGGTGGCTGGGCTATCCAAGACGATTCAACTGAGTCTTCGCAGCCCTCAACTTGTCCCCGACGCGGTCGACGTCATTCGAGAGATCGTCAAGCATTTCGTTTTGCTCCGTGATCTCCTCATAAATTGCAGAAGCTAAAACCTTCTGTCGCCCCAGGATTGTCGCTAGCTGAGAGACAGCCACATCCTGCTGTTCCATCTGTACTTGCTGCTGCACAAATAGACCATGATCATCCAACGGCCTCGTTTGATCCGTCTCTTTCGGAGGTGGGGCGCCAAAGACTCTGGCTGGGGGTTTCTGAACTGCGGGGAGGTCTAGAAGGGCAGCGCGATCTGGCCCAGATGGAATGCTTGAACTGCCAAGGGCAGTGGATGCGATCTTAGAAGATGGATTTCGCGAGGCCATCACCATCTTACTGAGTGACTCGCAGTCGTCCTGCAGTCGCGCAACCATGTCCGAACGGCGGCGCACCTCACCTTCCTTCATCCCCGCCAACGCCAATGACTCCAGTCCCCGGGTCAATGTCCCAACTCTACTTAAAATTGATGCAATTTTCTTCTTTGCTTGCACGTTCGCCGAATGTGACGCAGCAATGTCTCCACGTTCCGATAGAGCATCCCTCCTATTAATGTCGGCACGAACATCTCGCACGCATCCTTGAAGATCAATGTGAACGTCCAACCATGACGATGAGGTCAACTGAGAGGGATCTCCTGCCTCCACGCCTCCCAGCTTCCCGACGGGGACACCTAGAAACGCCTTGAAAGCAAGGGACTCTTGCCATTGATCCTCCTTCGAGCTTATAATGGCACGTAGATATGCCTCGAGCCCTTGCATCCTCTCCTCGATTACTTTGGCATCATGTAAGGTTCTCCTTATGGATATGGAAAACGTATGCTTTGGTGGTAGGGAGCATGGAGGGGGAGCGCCAGTTGACTTGGTGAGCTCTGTATTTAGCTCGTCGAATTCTGAGTAGCGCCGCCACATTTGCCAAGATCGAACAGATGCCTGTATCTCTATTTTGTATACTATGTGTGGCTTGGGCTCCGAGCGTTCTTCATGTCCACGTATGAATACGGCTTGGATGGCAGCCATGGTGAGGCGGAGCAAGACGTCGACATCACCTCCCACGTGATTGCCATGACTAGTACGTGCTAAATTGAGAAACTCTTGATGGCTTCAAGAAATAACGCGTCTGTCTCAAGGAGGGAGCATTTCGACCCATCGGACCTCTACTTGAATTTTTTCTACCTCCCGAAACGCAAAAATGTTAACGTTAGATTCAGAGTCACCACAGTTCTCAGGCTGTACATGTATTCTTCAAGTCCTGTGGGGAAGGTTTTAACAGATAACACCACGGCAAATGGCATCGTGGAGCAATCTACATGTCTATATTATTGCCATTTTACTCGTGTGGCGTAGTCAGAGAATAGTAGGGCTTCGTACCAGACGCAATTATGTATCGCGCACCGGCATTCAAGTACAACCCTAGAACCTTTTCGAAAATCCTCCAGCCGATTGATCGAGACCGCAGGAATGCTCTAAACCCCGGGAATACGTAGGTGGAAATGTCCTCAACCACAACGTCTTGGTAGCCTATACGTTTCATTGTTTCAGAATATTCAGCTATCGAAACCATATTGGTGCGAGAGAATGGCGGTTTAAGTTTGACAAACAACGATGTTAAACTTCGGGATGATGAACTTCTCGGAAGGCAAATGTCTGCGAGAGCGATTCGGCCACCTTTATCAAGGCTGTTGAATGCCTGCTGAAGAAACTTTTCGCGGGTTTGAAAGTGGTAAGCACAATCCAAGGCGAGTATTGCATCGAATTGCGGGTGATTCGGTGACGGTTCCATGGGGTGGTCGCCGTCACCGTCGTGATAAACTGCATCCCCCAAATACAACGTGACTGGTGGATTGGCTCGACGGCCAATCCGCTGAGCAGATCTGTCATGGTGAAAACGCAAGGATGTAATCCCAGCCAACCGCGACAACGGGGGGATTGATGGATGCGACAACAGGAGAATCAGAGAGTCTCCGGAGCCGTGCCCGACATCTGTAAAGCCCGGCGTCGTGAGATGACTTCCCAACAACAGTGACATTATTTATACCGAGGACACGGTCGCCCGCCGCTAATTTAGCAGCATGTGTTAGTTTGAGGCAAAGAGCTTCTTGTTGATCAGTTACATCGAACTATTGCAAATTAAAATCGGATACCTTCGCAAGCATTGGGGAAGCTATCGGTATCCTGTCGGTGCAGATATGGTTGAGCCAGTCAATATGCATTGTCATATCGATGTACGTACTTTCCAATAACCCATGTTCAACCATTCTGATTTCGGCAACACATGGTCTGCGCCGGGTGGACGATTTAATGACAAATGAAAGGACCCATAGGGATCTTGAAGAGAGGGATATAAAGTGACAGCAATTGCGATGCAGACGAGACATGCGGTTGAAAGAAGAATATTTCTGGTATAGATGAGCGACAAGATTGGGGTTGATATGCAGATAAATGTGATGATGCTGTGAGGTCGTTTCCGCAGGTCAAGTGTCATGGCATACCACAACCACTAGGCAACTGCAACTAATTTTCTCGACCTCCAAGTTCTAATTTTGCCGCGAGGCGGTCCAGTAGGACGAGGTGGGAACTGATGTGATGTGCTGAGTGTAAAGCCCCCGAAGGAACGCCGAACCACACCTTTTGATCTGACCAAGGACGTATGGCATCAACAAAGTGAAAACCTTTGGTCCTTTCTTCTATCATCTCGCATGCATGTACCGAAAGCCAGGACATACCTCTGCTTTGACCTCTTCTGAAACTTCACTTTCTTTGCCATCGTTCACCGCTTTCACCCTCCACGCCGACAGCGTTCTAACCGTCCTTCCAGCATTGACTTCGCACAATAATGCGTCCTCCTCTTTCTTGAAGGTGCATGTGTATTTCACTGGCCAATAAATACCCCATACTTTCATGATATCTGTTACGACGTATGTGGTTGCCTCTCCGGATTTTGACTCTTCGCATTCTTCAACCAGCGGGCTGAGATTGATCAGCATCTTTGGATCCTCTAGGACACAACGCGCTTTGGAGACGGGTACATGTACGATCTTCGAGAATACGACGGTGCGTTGTGTGAAGAACATTAATGAACTCGTGACTTCGTAAGGGAAATGGCGCGACACCGTTCCCGACATTACCAAACGCAACCCTGGTGGTAATCGCGACCACTACCACCTTTAAGTCACAAAACCACACACAGTTTCAATTCAGCACGAATAAGACAACATACATGTACAAGGTATCAAGACATACATAGTAAATTCTAGATGGCAATGAATCATGATCGTACTCGGTGTTGTAGCTATTTACAACTCCGTTCCGATTTCACTCAGATTTGGAGTGGACTCAACGGACTCCCCAATCCCGACGTCGCCAACAATATAACGAAGAACGTCGCTAAGAGTAATTATACCCAACAGCCTTCCTTTCTTTCCACCTTGCTTTTCTTCGACCTGTGAAAAAGGTCAGCCTAGTGCAGGTTGTGAACGAGCAACAAAACATACTTCGCCTTCAACAACCACCAGTCGATGAACGCGCCGTTGCTTGATAAGTTGGATGAGATATCCCAATGAGTCAGAAGAATTGCAAATGACAACACCGGGGAAGTCAGCCGAACGCTTATTCAAGGCTTCTCCAATCGTGAGACCCAGGGACTGGTATGCACCAGATTTGATCAGAGTCTGCAACAAAAAAGATAAGCCCGTAGACAAGGGGAAAGCGGCTCAAGGATGGAGCATACAATGACATCCACTGTCTCGTAGAGATTGACCACGATCCCATTCTCATCTATGATCGGCACCGCTGAGATACCACGCTCAGAAAACATATGAACGACGTCGAAAACCGGTGTTGTCAATGTAGCCGTCGCAATGGGGTGATATGGATTGTAGTCCTTGGACTTTTCGCCTTCTTGCACGGGTGAATTCGGCGAGGCGGTGACATAAGTACCAATGCCTAGTTTGCGAAGAGACATATGGAGATATGAAATTTGATGAGCGCACTGCGATAAGGTGAGCACAGTAACATTAGAATATATTCACACAAACATTAATTGCGATGAATTTCAGGAGGCGGTATTGCGTCAGAACAGACACGATAATTTCATGTCCAGTTTCTGTATCGTTGTCAAGTAGTGGTAACCGTCGGGCATGGGTCTGAATGAGTCGTTTGGCAGCGTCATAGAGAGAAGCAGATGGGTGTTCGCGTATCAGAGGAGGTGTAGCAACTCCAAGGCTCTTTTCAATGTCTGGCTGCCGCGTAAGCAGTATGCAATGAGGATATGCATAGAAAGAACTTACCACGAAGCGCCTCCAAACGAACTGTTTCAACATCTGCCGCCGCAGTCTCGTATGTTGCAGTATGATAGTAGTACTGAATGAGGTGGATGATATCTGACACAGTAAACATGCCAGCGAACTTGCATTCGGCACTGTTCCAAAGAGGTGCAGACACCACAGGGGGTTGACCTGTAGGCAAGATGTAGTAAGAGCCTGAACACTGCACACGAGATAGGAACTGCACGAACTGAAACTTAGCAAACATTCCAGCGCCTTCTTCACTTCCAACTTCGTGTCCAGTGCAATGACTCTAAAGCTGACCGGGAAAGCATCATACGCTGTTCGACCTTTCAGATACAGTCGAATTGCCCTCAAAGCCTCATTATGAGCTTCCAACTGCCGGCGATCTGGTACTTGTGACCCGGCACGACGACGTGCAGACGATCTGCGTTGTGTCGCCGAAGGCGATAATGATACATTTGGCGCTGTCGCTGTCTCCATACGGCGGTGAGCGAGGAGAGATGAAGTTGTGGGTTGTTTGCGCCAATATCCTGGAACTAGGTTAACCAGGCCAACATTCTCAAGTGTATATGATCGTTAAGGAAAAAAAGTACAAGTACGAATGCAAATTCCATGATTGATGTGGGATGGTGGGGTGGTTAAATCGCCATATGTCAAAACCTATTATAACAGTTTCATCTATCCAAAACGCCTTCATGATCGCCTATCTCTCCTACTCCTGTGCCGATCTGGTCTTGAGCTGTTGTGGCTCTGTCCAACCGCACTAGCTGGAATGGATCCACCCTCAAGAGCTGCTGCAATTACTTCAGCGGGGAGGTCAACATGCACTCCTTCCGAATATCTGAAAGCATCCAACGGAGAATATGCCGGGGGTGGCCGGGCTGCCGGTGCATGGTCCCCTTGACGGTTCATCCCAGAAAGTCCAACTTCAGGAAGTGGCCCAACTCCCGGAGTGGCTGCTCGTGACGACATGGGCGACATCGCCTGCAAATGTATGTCCACTTCATTTGGAGTTGGTGGCTCTGGATTCATGGGTGACTCTGGTGGAGGATGTAGGCGCATTGTCATGCCGGATGCAGAAGTATTCCGGCTGTGCGCTGCTGTAAGATTGGTCGGAGAGATCGAGCGTGATCGGGACGATGATGATCCAGACGAGTGATCCGATGTGACAGCATCACCTTGCGATGGTGAAGCAGGAAGATTGGTCAACGCTGGGGTGTGGAATGGTGCGTCAGTGGGTGAGATATATCGTCCATTCGATGGTCCGGCGGCATTAGCTGCAGTATTTTCTTCTTCAATCGGCGTGATAGGTGGTGGAGGTGATGATGGGGGTGAGAAACCACCACTTCGAAGTGGCGACGATTGAACTGGTGCGGAAGATGGTCGTGGTCGCCTGGATCGATGATGTCCTCGTCGGGATGACACGGAAGAAGAAGTGGGAACGAGTATCCCCGGCGGGGTCTGTCCACCGTCCGTTGATCTAATGCCACCTCCAGCTTCAAGCAAAATACTGCCTCTCTCGCTGCCGTAGGCAGGAGGAGGGGCAAGGGTTCCCACGCTCGGCGCGAGTCCCCACTTCTTCACATTAGCCTCAATAAAAACGAATCCCGACTGCCCAAGGTTCACATGCAGACTGCACGGCCCGTCCGCACCTACAGTTGGGAAAAGATTCCATCGTGTTAAGCCAACAAAGGCGTCATCCATTTTCCTCCCATTCCGAGTAAAGAAAACAGTTCCTGTACGAGGCCGATATCCAACTCCTAGAACATCTCCCTCCTTGAGCGTGGGACCAAAAGTTTGGGATGTGAATGGGAAATTATGGGACTTATCGCCATTGGAGTGATATGCCACGGAGTACCGGTTGTGGCCGGGCAGTCGGAAGGAAGGGTACGGTTTCGTCGCCAATCCAACTGCTATGTTGGTAGTTTGCGGGAGATCAAAGCATTTCACCTCCCAGTAATACACTTCGTTCAACTTTGGCAGGGGGAGATTAGATTGCACCGACGAGGACGTCGATGGATCTGGAAGGAAGGTAATTTCTGTCCGAGCGTGTACCAGGAGAGAAGGCATTGTTTCATAATCTGGTTCAAAGCACCAAGCAGCAACGCCCTTCTCTTGGATCGAGAGAAACTGGGAGAGTGTAATGTCGGTTGGTAAAGAATTGGGAGGGTATTGCGTTTGGAAGTCTGCGAACAAAATAACAGTCAGAATCAGTGTTTCGAGCAAAAAATTAATTCAAGACGACCTTTTGCCCTGCGGTAAGCTCTTTGCAACTCCTCGGGAACGCTCTCTAGCCATCGTTCTTCAACGCCTTCGAATCCACCCTCACCGTCAATGAGCTCTTCTCGACTCATATCAACTGGCCCGTCGGAGTCGCTGAGCATGATACCGCGCCTCCGACGGAGGAACAGGACGCAGACCAGGAACAGTAGTAGCAGGAAGAGCAAAGTTGATAGAACGATTAGCAACGGAAGTAGAACATAGAGAGCGTCACGAGAGCCGCCATTGGGCTCTGTGGGCTCATCCATGATATCTCGATGGTCTATAAGCTCTGCCGATTGCGAAAGCATGGTGAGAAATGACGCCCGAGCCTCTGCAAAGGTGTCATGAACATCGGGTGTTGAAACCTTGTACCATTCAGCTCCTGAGATAGTATTGCGGAGAGCTGTATGGGATGTGCTGTCCATCGTGTGGCGGCAAGAAAGCGAGCGCCGCTGTTGAAGACGAAGAATGGGAGTAGGAAAAGGGATGGGGTGGTGAGCTGTAACGAAGTTGATCAGAAACCGTGGCCGAGGCGCTATGCCAGCCATCATGGGTCCACCGTTCCCACGCTCCATACAAGGCTACCTTATCTGCATCGCTTAGTAGAATTACTTTAGTTGCAACCTGGTTACTACAGCGATAAATCAACCTTGCATTTCACACTGCCATCGGAGCAAATTTGACGTTTTTCGAGTGAGTCAATGCACCCGACCACTGCTCGCAGTACTGTCGTTCGGTACCCGCGGGCACCATGTACTAGTATCTGGCACAGCAAAATATCATTCGGCGAATCAAAAAACGATGTCATCACATCGAACGCTTCGAGTCCATCAATGTCAACCTCGGTCATTACATGTGTAGAGCCAGGCGACGCAAACCGACCACCGTCAGGTTTTCTCTAGCTAAACCATGTCGTCCATTGGTCAGATTTGCGTTGTATTGCATTCGTGATTTGTCGAGCGACCACCCGGTCGGACTGCTCGGAAGGGTGCAGCTCGTCCCACCTATTCATAACACATGTGGGCTGTTTTCGCGGACCAGTAGTGGTGAGTAAAGCGTACCATAAGAAACTGTCCCGGGCGGCACCTTTTGCAACAGTGCACACACTGGTTTGACCTCCAAGTGGAAATACACACGAATTGGCACAGCCAGTGACATTCAGCGGTGCAGTCCCGTTCAAATAATTCGCAGGATGAGCAATCATGTCGGAGAATAGTCCGTACGAGTCAAACAACCCTTGCATAGTTGTCAATCGCTTACGGGAGTGGGACGAGGCACAGCACGTACCTATTTTCGCACCGGGGAGGGAGGCGGGGAGGGCCTGCAGCTGGAGCTTTCCAATAGCATTGCCACCATTCACCAACTCCGACATGAATAAACTCCATTCCGTCGAGTTGTGAGCGAGGTTGAAATATCTATTTGGGTAAGTCGTACTGCCGTAGAGAACCGTTTTCTGCAGGGGGAGCATCTGTAATTATCTCGCAAACTTCAGCAACAAGCTATTCTATATGAAAGAGAGCTCTGACATTCTGGAACAAGAAATTTCGGGCACCGTTGGCATAAAGCGTTTTGACCCAATTAACCGCGCAAGTCACAGTGTCAACGATGGTGACACCAGGTTTTTGTAGTCCAGTTAGCAATCCACCAACACCGACATCATTTGTGCCGATCCACAACGTGTATATAGTGGAGGCTGGATCCAGCACGAGGGAACCGTTCGATTTCTCCGTAAAATACAGAGGTAGTTGGCTCTCAAAAACAGACGGGAAAGGTCGAGCTGTAATGTTGTTGGAGCATGTCGCGCCAGAGCGGGCGAATGGAAACAGTTTAAACGGTCCGTATCCTGCAGCATAGATCGGCCATGCAGTTCCTCCGTCGGCGGGCGATCCCACGTCTGTATACGAGTCCCCAAACGTCACTAAATTTTTAATCTGGCCGGGGGAAGGACCAAGAGCCAGTGCAATAGAGGCACACGCAGAGAAAGAGGCCAGCCGCGTCCACATCATGATGACCAGACAGAATGACTACAGTACAGTCGAATTTGAGACGCCTTTTAAACCAATGATGACGGTTAGAAGTCGAAGCACAGTAAGCCACCATATGCAATAGCATTCTGCGCAATTCCTGTGGGTATTCCTTGTTCCACTGTTCTTGCTGTCCGGGAGCTTTAAGCATGACTTGCAGAGATGTGGCAGGACGAAGAGACTTGAGATCCCAAAATAGCTGTTGTGACAACGTGACCAAACTTTCCCTTCCGCCTCCGCCACATCATGAGTGCACCACAGGTGCTATTCGACGCCATCGAGCCCGATGAAGAAACGCCTGCACCCGTCCCCGTAGCGGGCCGCATAAACACTCCCAGCAATGGGGCACGCGCTCCCGTTGTCCTCACACCCACAAATATGGCAACCACTCAGAGTGACGCAGAGTCTGGTCTGTTAAATCAGTTGTGTCATGGCATAATAAACTTAAAAATGGTCCTACAGGTATAGCAGGGATACTGCGGCAGGTGTGATCAATGCTTTCTTGGTTAGATATGCCATTATGTTGATTGTGTACTTTGGTTTCCCAGTCCTCTCATCCCATGGTCATGTTTTTCCTGTACCTCTTTCGAATAGCTGCAATCACAGTGTACCTGTTCTTCGGATTATTTACGAATAGCTATGTCCTCTCTGTGAGTTATGAAATTGAAGCCTAGTGCCTCGATCACTGAGATTTATTTTGCAGACTGTCGTGGTTGTTGTGCTTCTCGCCATGGACTTTTGGAACTGCCGGGTTCGTTTCATCTGCATCGTGGAAAACACGTTGGAGCTTACGTTTCAGCTTTTTAGAATGTGGCTGGCAGGAGGTTGGTTGGCTTGCGGTATTGGAATCAGGTGCGTAATGTCTCGCCATTGCCAATGGGATGGGAACACAACTTTTTCAGGTTGACGACGACGGGGAAAGCTATTGGGTATTTGAGAGCCGCGACGTTTGTGTTTCACTCCTCGACGTTGAACGAGATAACCAGACTGAGTAAATTCTCAGCCATCACGACCAGCCAACCCTATTGATTCAAAGTGAGTTTCTGAAACGGTCTGGTCCTTCGTAATGACACTCACGCCCAATCCCCCAAGGATGTTTTGGGTCAGTATTAACGTCGCAGTCTCATCTTGCCCTTTGTGATCCGACTTCTTCC
The DNA here is from genome assembly GCA_004355085.1 of Rickenella mellea. NCBI lineage: Eukaryota > Fungi > Basidiomycota > Agaricomycetes > Hymenochaetales > Rickenellaceae > Rickenella > Rickenella mellea. Next base: position 659,823 of record ML170157.1, read on the forward strand.
GCCAAGATTGCAATATACATCTTTCCGGTGTTATGGACAGGCGTCCTCATCTTATCCATCATTAGATTCAGCTTGTACGTCGTCTGCACCCCAGTCCTGTTTTGCCAACGTTTTCGTCATTCACACAGATTTGTGCCAATTGTCTTACTGGCGCTCGTGTTCAACGTGACAAACGCCGTCGGTTTCACGTACGCGTAAGCTCTTCCCTTCCAGACACATTTGAGGCTCCCAGACTGAACAATATTGTCTCCATTTTAGCGATCGCGACGCAAAACAGCGTTGGGCGCAGAATGCTGCATCAGCTGGGTGGAACATGGGCATGGGCGGACTTGGAGGACAGCTCCTGGGAAGTGCTGTGAAGAACAGCGTCGGGCGGGTATTTGGAGCGTAAATTTATAGAGGTTGTAATGTCAATCTTGTTGGGTCACACATGTCATTGCAGTTTGCAGAATCATATTTTTATGGAACTAGTACACCATATCCTGCGTGCGCATGATCCGCACAGCGAATATATGCGGAGAGATAGAGTTGGAAGGAAGTGAGGGGAACAAATGGGAGGTAGCAGGTGTTCTGCAGAGGAATAGCAAGGTATTGCAGATGCGTATGATATCAACATGCAAAACGAAAAACACAACAATGCGTAAGCAAGGTGGAAGTGACTGGGTGATGTAGGTACCAGGCAGGAATGCAATGCGAAGGTGTGTACGTACAAGTGACACGAGAGCGGAAAATATACCGAACGTCCAACGGATGCACGGTATACCCAGTCCATAGATACGTTAAAATAAATGAAATGGAACAAGAAACATAGAACAAGGACCGCTCTCGTCTCGCCGACAAGTAGATGGAACATGACCCCAAATATAAAAGAAGGGAGGTGGGGGTTGCAAATGAAGTGTCCGACAATCCAATCAACTAATGCATGCGAACAACGTCCAATGCGTGTGCTATGCTGAATGAAAGCAGTAGTGGATCCCGAATGGGAGATGATAAACAAAATAATAATTGCAAATACGTGAGACTGGTGGCATAGCATATGCATGGGAAGCCCATCCAACATGTTCACGGCGTAGAGTCATCATAGCATGAATCGTATGCGTGGGCGGCGTTGGATGCATTGGCTGAAGTAGGTGACAACGGAAAGTGGTTATGAGGCAAGAGCGCCGACCCATCCGCGAACGTCTACACGTGAGCATGCGGTTGTCGGTGTAGCGGGTACGCCCAGGCCGATGAATGAACGGCTGCGTCCGTGGCCACCCTTGAATGTCGAGACGCGAGGGGTGTGCAAACTGGGGAATGGCAATGAAGTGCCATTTACGGCGAGTGTGGACTCGGGTCGTAAGTTCGACATGAGGGTGAGTGTCGAAGGCGTCCGGGACATTGAGTCAGAGGTCTTCGGTGACGGTGGGAAGACGAAAAGGGTTTGTGTCTGCGAAGGAGTGCTGATGCCACTCAGCGCAGAAGCAGAACTGGGAGTCCGCTTGTGTCGTTTGGCATCCAGCAGATGTAGAGGGGGAGGCGCGGGTTTGCGCGATTCGGTGCGTTGTCGGCGACTAGGTATCGTAACTTGGACGCTGTCTGGGATGACTGGTACGACTGGTGACGACGGGACAGGTGGAAGTAGCCCCAGAGGTGGCGGGCGGCGCTTTGGTTTGATGCCGCGTTGTGGTGGTAGGTTAAACGAGGATCTTGTCGGAGGAGCTGAGGGTGGGGGTAACTCAAAATTGGGCAAATGGTCTACAGAATTCTGGGTCCTGGTGCTGGATAAATCTGGCCGAGCGGTCATGGGGGTGCCTGGTAGATATCGGGGCTGCGTCAATGTTCGCGGTTCACCACCTATTGACATTGCAGAATCCTCTTCGTTGGTTTCGGTGCTCGGGCTCCTCGCACTAATGCTCTGTCCGTCGAACCCGCCTCCTACTCCAAGGAGGTCGGCTTCTTCATCTTCTTCGACGAGATCTTCACTCAGGACGCTCCCAGTCGTGAAATTACTGGCAACTGAACCAGCACGTGTACGGCCACCGCCGTAACGTGTTTTCCATGCGGCACCCATACCAATACCGGTCGATGAGCCAACGGACGAATTGGATGCTTTACGTGCAACGACACGCTCTTCCATGGCTTTATCAAGGGCGCGAGCTTCGCGCATGATCTCTGCGCTTTCACGCTCACTGAAAGCGTCCGGAGACGGTTCATCGTCCATGAGGCGCCGCTGTCGGGACCATTCCTCCTCTTCCTCGGCGACTAGGGAGGAACGTTCAGAAGCTGATGGGGACTTGCTACGACCGCAGAGTACACGTTCGTACTCGAGCAGTTGGTAAATAAGTCTGGATGGCATTTCCCGTCATGATCGGAGATGACATGTTTCAAGAGTAGGACGACTCACGACATGTTAGGACCAACCCATTTGCTCTTTGATTTTACGAATGCGTATGCAGCGTGCATGCCTCCGCTTTTGAGTTCCCACACCTCTGGCGGGACCAATGGAGAAGCCGTCGCTGCCGCTCGCATAACGAGGGCAATGACAATTGTTGCTGATCGTGAGACACCACATTGACAGCTGTGCGACATTGAGTTGAATACCGTTTGAATGTTATGATCTATGGGATACGTACTGCACAAGGACACCGTCGCCGCGATCAACGGCTTCGTCGACGAAATCCATGGCCGACACGAAGCCATCGGCAACGAGGTCGGATTGGCCGTGAGACCAGGGTAGCTTGAGATAGTGCATTGCGGGTCTTCCGCTGGGCCCATGAGCGGGATAAAAGTTGCCCGAAGTTGTGAAGGATTCGTGGAGATTGGGGGTGGAAGCAAAGGGACGCAGGGGTTGAGCGGCGAGAGAATCGAATGGGGAGTTGACCTCTTTTGCAACGTTGAGAATGGACTTGATGCCTCTCTCTACGAGACACTTCCAGTCACGAGCGTTGTCCTCTGAGCCTAGCCAGATTCCAGGCAGGATCTGAACTGGTCCGTCGATGTACGGCGCAGAGGGTGATTCGTCCTCGTCCTTCCGATGGAGGATAGTTGATATGGAGGCATTTGGGAGGGAGATAATGGATGATCTGCGGCGGGTTGATGGTTGAGGCTCTGGCTCTGGCTCTGGGATGGCTAAGGAGTTTGACGAGAGATTTGAGTGAGCTGATGGGAGGACGAGGGAGAGCCGCTTCATGTTTCTGAGAGAGCGAGGTTTAGCACTGACGCTTGTTACTGGGCTGTCGAAGTCAGAAGTTGCAGAAGAAAGGGAAGCTGAGGAATGGGAGTGGATGAGAGGGGGAGTGTCGATGCGAAGTGCCGTTGGCGGGCCTCTCTTGTGAGGCATGGATCGCTGCGGATGGGATTGATGCATGGCCATAGCGATAACCCTGTTGATCCACGACCTGCGTGCACTTGCAAAATAAAATAATAAAACGAAAAGAAAGAAAGAAAGACGAGAATTCGTGTAGTCGCCGTCGTCGTCGTCGTCGAACCAGCCTGAGCCTGCCTGAGAACAATTCGTGCCACAACAAGCACACGCCTTGCTTGCCCCTGTTTGTGCCTGTGGCGCCTCTCTCTGTCATGCTCCCAACACTCCTCCGTACTTCCCGCTCAGCTGCTCGTCGCACCCCGCTCCGACCAGCTTTGATATCGAGAAGATTCTTCGCAACTCCCCCTCCAGATAATAACCACCAGCAGGACACAAAGGGGAAGCAGAAACAGATCGACGAAGAGCCAGAGTCCACTAAGGATCCCGGCTCCGGCAAGGTTCCCCAGCTACCAAATTCCTTAGAGGGCTTCTTCCAGCGCTTTTCAGAACAGCAGCGCAAACAACAAGAAAAGGGCAAACAGTCCGCACCTCCAGAGGATCCTGACCCAGACAACAACAACAAAAATAATAAAAAGAAAGATGGCGAACCCAGCATGGAAGACCTCATCAGCTTCACTATTCTAACTGCGGTCGCATATGGGCTCTATCAAGCATATCACAGCGTATCAGGTCCAAGAGAAATTACTTGGCAGGAGTTCCGCACTGCATTCCTTGACAAGGGCCTCGTCGACAAACTCGTCGTCGTGAACAGAAATACAGTTCGCGTCAAGCTACATTCAAATGCTACCGGTACAATGTACCCTCAATCGGGTACGACTCCTACGGAGTACTACTTCTCTATTGGAAGCGTCGAAGCCTTTGAACGCAAACTCGACGAAGCACAGCGCGAGCTCGACATCCCCAGTCACGAGCGTATTCCAGTCGCCTACCGCGAGGAAGTATCCGCATTCTCCACATTCCTCCATTTCGCCCCAACCCTCCTCTTGGTAGGCATGTTTGTATGGCTATCACGTCGTGCCAGCTCTGGCGGCGGATCGAGTGGCGGCATATTCGGCATGGGCCGTAGCCGCGCCAAGCTCTTCAACAAGGAGACCGCAGTTAAAGTCAAGTTTAGCGACGTCGCAGGCATGGACGAGGCCAAAGAGGAGATCATGGAGTTCGTGCACTTCCTTAAAGAGCCAGCACGATACGAGAAACTAGGCGCCAAGATCCCTCGCGGTGCCATACTTTCTGGCCCTCCTGGTACAGGAAAGACCCTCATCGCGAAGGCGACTGCAGGCGAGGCTTCTGTACCGTTCCTGTCTGTGTCAGGATCAGAGTTTCTTGAAATGTTTGTTGGCGTCGGGCCGTCACGAGTACGAGATCTCTTTGCTTCCGCCAAGAAGCATGCACCATGCATCATTTTCATTGATGAGATCGATGCCATTGGGAAAAAGCGCGGGAAAAGCGGCGGCTTTGGCGGCAACGACGAGCGCGAGAGTACCCTCAACCAGCTACTTGTTGAAATGGACGGCTTCGGCACCCAGACACACGTCGTCGTGCTTGCGGGTACGAATAGGCCAGACGTCCTCGATCCGGCGCTTATGCGGCCCGGCCGTTTCGATCGGCACATCGCTATCGACCGGCCAGATGTGTCTGGCCGCAAGGGTATTTTCCAAGTACACCTTGGTCCACTTCGTTTATCTAGCCACCTCCCCGAGCTTTCCCAACTCGCGCAAAAGCTCGCAGTTCTCACTCCCGGATTTTCAGGCGCGGATATTGCAAACGTATGCAACGAGGCTGCGCTTCATGCAGCGCGCAAGCTCCATGAGTACGTTGAGGAGACGGACTTTGAGACGGCGATCGAACGCGTCATCGTCGGCTTGGAACGGAAGAGTCGAGTGCTGAGTAAGGAGGAGAAAAAGACGGTTGCGTACCATGAAGCCGGACATGCCGTGTGTGGGTGGTTCCTTGAGCATGCTGACCCTCTCGTCAAAGTCAGCATCATCCCCCGCGGTGTCGGTGCATTAGGTTATGCACAGGTGCGTGTTTTTCATTAATGTAATACAGTGACAGATCAAAGTTTTAAATTACGCTCTTCATCTCAGTACCTGCCGGCGGAACGGTACCTCTTGTCGACACCGCAGATGCTTGACCGGATATGTATGACCCTTGGGGGGCGTGTTTCCGAGGAAATCTTTTTCGGAATTGAGAACATCACAAGCGGTGCTAAGGACGATCTACAAAAGATTACGCGCATGGCGTTCGAGGCCTGTGCAAATCTAGGCATGAACTCGGTTATCGGGCCAGTCAGCTATGGCAATGATGACCGTGAACAGTTCCAAAAACCGTTCAGCGAGAAGACCGGACAGATGCTCGATGAAGAAGTACGCAAAATGATTACGTATGTTCTCTCCACCATCTATCCATGAAGTGATGAGTAATAGCTCGATCACAGGAATGCGTATAATCGCACGCGGGACTTATTGACACGTCATAAACCGGACGTGGAGAAAATTGCTCAACTTCTCCTTGATAAAGAGGTTATCACTCGGTTCGTTCACTCTCTGCCGGTTTATCCACCGTACTCATCGCTGTTAACATATACAGAGAGGACATGATCAAGCTCCTGGGCAAACGTCCATTTGACCGTGCAGATGACATGGACAAGTGGTTAGCCGAGAACCAAAAACTGGGCACTCGCAGTGCACCTCCTCCCTTGGAACCGGCCGAAGTCCCATTACCAGTCGCAACCTCCAAAACTGAGACTGATACACAGTTATAGCATTCCGCCTCATTCTCATTTTCGGATTCAGGCGGCTCATAATCATGTCAGTTGAATATGTAACTATAAGCATGCCACACACACATCTCCGCAATCGTTCATTCAAAGTACGCATATATCATCCATATATAATATTTAGATGCGTTGCGCAACTCAGTGCGATCATACCGACTCATCAACCGTGGCACCAAAAGTGCAGAAGCTGAAGGTTTACAAAGTATACTTGAACCCTATCCAACGGTCGCCCGCCTGCCCCTTTTGCGCGTCCTCGACGCAGCCGTGCACCTCGTCATTTTCCGTATTGTGCTTGATACGTTCGCGTCGCTCGTTTTCGCGTTTCAAGACAATCCGCATAACGAGAGAGGAAATGAAGCCGATGGTGATGTACGCAAGAATAATGCAAGCCTGTACCTCGGCGCGTCGTGGGCACGATACTGAGAGCTTATTCGTAAGTCCGAGCCATTTTGAGTTCGAGCATTTTAGACTCACTACGTTGGAGCTCACGGCTCCATTGAGGTTACCTCTGCACATTGATCCCAATGTAGGCCATATGAGTCAATGACCCACCAGCCAATGAGCATCCCCAGAGTAGCAGCTCGTTTATACGAGCCTTCCGTGTTTGCAGACACCCAAGCACTACATCCGCTCAGTCATTAAGCAGTCAATCGCGCAGAACTTAAATTCTTACACGGAATTGGCTACAATGTGTTCCGTCAGAGGACAAGCTAAAAATATAGGAACGATGATGTTTATGAATAGTTGGCTATATCCCACTGCGAGAAAGCGTCAAAACGCAAAGGCTTAGCTGTGGGTTGAAACGGGAGGGAATTGACTCACGAAGCGGCCAGACACACGGCAAAATACGATACACCTGATGTCTGTGAGGCAAGAAATATAATATAACCAACCAATCCTCGGGCAGGGCAGTGAACGTGTACCAACGCGGGATCTCATAACACAAAATCTCACCTATTGCAAAAAGAACCCTGAGGAAACAATGACATAGGTGCAACAAATAAATAGCTGTAATCTCACATATTAATGTAGGCACGGTCACCTAATATACCGATGATGCATGTGACGAGGCAAGCCCATGCATATACAGGGACAGAAAGAAGGTTGGCCTTCGTAGCCTTGAAACCTTGGTGCAGCGGACAATAAGTGTTGATCAGTAAAGACAACACATGAAGCCTGTCACCATGCTGTAAAGGTATACTAGTATGTCAGCAAACGTGCAAGCTCAGGGTGGCATCATACTTGCTTGGTTTATGATCGAGGGTGTAAATAATGAGAATGCAAACAAAGGGCCATCGCTGATAATCCACGTTGACAATAAAGGGCCAATCGGCCAGGAAATATCACTCACAATCCCATGTATATGCCCACTGCAGGATGCGAAATATAATGGGTGAGTAACAACTTCTTAAACTCCTCAATTATTTACGTACTTCCAATCCAAGTCTTTACATCCGTAAATACTTGCCAGACGTACACCGTCTTGAATTTTTCACCAGCGGCGCTAAATTGTTGATCTGCCTGCAACCTTCGGACAACCATGTCTCCTAAGAGGAGAAGCACTAAAAGCAGCCAGGTCTCAGCAGTGTTAACGCTTTCAAAGGAATTTCTTGATCGTTCAAAGACTTTGCTGTGTCTGGAAAATCTTGAATGATCCAGAACGTGGCAGCGCCGGCAATGACGGTGATGATTCCTTCGAGAATAAATATCCATGCCCAGGCGGTTTTCCCGCCAACACCGTCCATGTTTGCGATTGCGGCTGCCAGAAGCCCACCTATATAAGATTTGCTTTCATGAAATAAACATGCCCTTAAGTTTGAGTTACAAACCGAATGCTCCGCTAACAGTTGCTGCAGAGAAAAATATTGCAGTGCGTGTCCCAAGTTCGGATTTTTGTACCAGCTATTCGTGGTCGTTAGTTGACGATGCCAAATAATTATCATCAAGGAAATGATCCCCAAGAAAGGTAGAAAACGACTCCAGGGTAAAGGCCAGCTTCAAAAAGGCCCAAAAGAACTCTCGACGCTGGACCCTATTTGTTAAGGCTCGAAGGAAGTTTACCTCGTTCGAGTTCACGCACTAATAAGATCACCGTAATTTCGAATGACGCCATGGAGCGTCTACGTTCTTTGCATAAGTTATAAGTGTGGCTGCAAGGTAACGTATAATACACACCATAATTATTCCCCACATTAGCATTAGGAAAGATAGCCACCGTGATGGACGTAATCTCTTCAAGAGAATGTTGCTCGGCATCTAGATGGCGCAAGCATCAAAGCATGTCGGAAGCCAAAAAAAAATCAAATAAATTTTCTGTAGCAAACCTCAAATAACGCACATGTGAAAAAGAAGGATATCAAGGCGATTAGGTATTGCGTATCGGTTATGTGTAGGTCCGCCTCCATGCTATATAGCTGCCCCTAGCGTGAAACGTCGTAGTAGTCAGGTCAAAGACACGCATCACCTTCGCGTTTCCAATGCTTGAACGATCCAGAAAGCTCAGGAGGTAAAGGATCTATAGCCATGGCACCACATGCATGTCTATCTTTCGCAACAATTTCTTTTCATCAACATCCAAACCAGAGGTGGCGGAACGCTTTTTGCGTAATTGAACATCTTCGTCACGTTCCGTCGCGGGTTTGGACTGAGATGCATTTCCAGACATTAAAGTGAATTGTGTGGTTGAAGAGAACGAGACACAGATAGAAGGTGAAGCGTAGGTGGACTAAATATACGTCATCGAAGTCGCTCCGCGTTAGTCAAGTCATACGCCAAGGTTAGGTGTCTACAGCCCATTTGGCAAAGAAGTGGTCAAAATATCCAGGGACCTGAATATTTTGTTTCAAGAGCAGGAACAGAAATGACGGACACATCGACTGTGCACAGGTGAGCTCTCAATTTCGAACTCCGCGGCAGTATCATTGTCAGGGCGAAACTCATGCCGTCGCAAACAGCAAGATAGCATTTTTGTTGACAAAATCGGCACGGGAAACTGAATATGGACCTCTTTCTGGGATGACTCTTAGGGTCAAGTTGAGAAGTCAACAGATCGTTGCAAGTTAGCAAAATAATTGAATTTTCTTCTGGCATACTCATCATGCTGCACAAGAGTTCCGTTCCAATCTGAGTATATCCCAGTTTATCCAGCCAGCGCCGGGAGTGGTAATGTACATCTTGTGTCTGACGGACGGGGTCAAAATGAAAACGCTGAAAACCTTACATGACATGTTTTTGGAAAGACAAAACCAATAAGAAATGCCCAAGAGATAATAAAAGAATATCTGATCGACTAGGCCTAGAAGAGTGTGTCCTGTGGAAGCATTTAGTGCGTGGTAATTCGCATGCTTGGATTGCGTACCTCGTCTCGTAAATACTCTCCAACATCACTGGTGTAAATATTAGTAGGATAGACATATCAGAAATCTTCGGAACTGACGCCTGGTGAAAGACTATGATAGCAGTAGGGTCTAATTTTCGCGTGTCGATGGTTGATCGGGCAGTCACACCAAATCCCTATGGCGAGATTAGGAATTGTCCATAGTGAAAGGGCATTTTTCGTACCAATGGCACGTCATTCATACTATAAATGACTACTCCTTGATGTTCGGGAGTGTCCTCGGTGATGCGTCCGAGGTGTGCTTTGAGGACATGGTTTCCATATAAAAATGGCATTTCACCATTCGGTTTTATCCATACCTATTACAAGGATTTCATCAGTACCGCGAAAGCATCGGGTAGGACAAACAGGTTGTTACTTTGAATTTTGCATATTGGGCAAGGTAGTCTAAGCTTGAGATGTGTAGCTTGAACTTGCCGCCTTTACTGAATTTCCCGAAGCAAGTGCCCAAGCTAATCAGGTTCGGCCGCGCAACAGAAATGCCGAGTCTCATGGATGATTCAGAGACATAGTAGACTCTGTCTTTGTGAAGACGGAAGCAGTATGGTTCGTCTGGTCTGTCGATCAAGTGGACAAGATTTTTGCCCTGCTCAGAACATACTGAGTTATGACATGCAGCCATATAAGACTCGTGAAGCACGAACGATGTAGTTAGCAAGCTTTGTAAACACGGCTTTGCTTTCTTCCTCTGTGAGTGGTCGCATGGAGGAGACGTTTCGGTGCGAGGGTAGGAGGAAATTCTGAGCTGCGAGGCGTCGATGAAGTCGAAAATATATCTGCTTAGCTAATCCAGACCCTCTTAGCTTCTACCACACTTCCAGGCTCCATCTCAGGCTGGTCAATTCGGCGTGTTGGTCACCGATATTCATGACCTAATTTATCTGCAATGACGGCCCCTTCCTTCTCTTCCTTTCCTCCTAGCTTTGGTTCGTTTCCTGGCGACTCTCAAGTTCGTGCCGTTTCAAGTTCGGGGAATGACAACTTGAACGATCTGGACATTCGGAAATCGAAGAATAAGGTCAAGGACGGTCACAAGCGGCGTTCTGATCGTCCCAGTCGTAAAAATTCGCGCTCGCGTTCTCGACGTGAACGAGAAACTTCTCCGGAACGTCGTAAATCCGGTACGCCTGGGTCTGACAGTGCTGTCCACAACAACGTCGGCGAGGATGGCCGAAGTGGGCGGGGAGTGTTTGCCTTCCACACTGATTCGCCGGGTCCTTCCGTGATCTACTATTCCGATCGCAAAGGTGACCGTCTGAACATTGACTTCGGTGGGTTGTATCATGGCGATGTACCGAAGTACAATCCAGTAGGACGTGAGTGACTTAGCTATATGCCGGCGACGACTAATAATGCGGAAGGGGGAAAGAAGATTCTAGGATTGGGGCAGGCATGGACGGTGGTATTCCGGAGCGGCAAAGGTGTCGAAGTTGCTATGGGCGGCGCCGGGAGTACGAAGGTGCGTGGTCCGAACTTGGAACTGAGGACTTTCCCTTACTCGTGTCCCTGAGTAGCAACCACAGCTAACGGATCGTCGCACGTTCGCTCTTCTCACCACTGGGAAGTCACGACGTCTGCTTACCAGCTCAACTACCGCTTCCAAGTTCCAGGAAGTTGATGGATTTCTCCCACTCCCGACTCGTCGTAACGCTGAAGGCAACCAAACTTACCGTTCTATAACCCACAATAAAGATGGAGAGTCGGACTCGGATTATTCTTCATCAAATGCTGATGCTGCGGGCAGTTCGGATGATTCGGACACTACTCCTTTCGACCCTCACCTGGAAGCTCTTAGGGCCCTGGAACAAAATCTAAGTTCTGACCCCTCAGATGTGACTTCTTGGCTAACCCTTATGGACCATTCGCTCTCAAATGTGCCAATAACATCGAAGAACGCAACTCAGACACGCGCTGAAATTACTCTATCCGTTTTGGCACGGACTATTGCTTCAGCCCCGGAAAATGCCTCAAACGTATACATCAGACTCAAGTACCTGAAGGCCGGAGAAGAAATTTGGCATGAAAGCAAATTGCGTGCGGAATGGGAGGAGTGTTTGAGAGCTGTTAACTCACCTGATATTTGGATGGAATGGCTTGACTGGAGAATACGATCGTGTGTGGGCGGGGTCGACCAGGTCGTCAGAGATGCTGTCAAGGCTTTGAAAAGTAGTGGCCAAGGTCTACCTCTCATCGAAGCTGAGACTGCTCAACTCCGTATAATGTGGCGAATGGCGAACTTCTTCAAACAAGCAGGTTCGTTGTCACTCCATCGATCTGAAGTCTGGGTCAATTTTCACTTTAGGATTCGTCGAGCGCAGCACGGCTCTTTTCCAAGCACAGGCAGAATTGTGAGCCAAGTCGACCAAAGATGCCATGAAATCAATTTAGCGATTTGCAGATCGTTTAATGTTCCGGAGCCGTTAACCTCTCTTCCCTTCGACCAACAGCTCGACAATCTTGAAGAATTCTGGGAATCCGAAGCACCTCGTATAGGCGAGGTTGGCGCGAGAGGTTGGCATTCACGGGAAGGCGATGGCGTGGCACTAAACCCGGCGCAGACATCCGGGAAACTCACAAAAGGTGCACATAGTAGCAGAGCTGCAGACCCATATATTCGTTGGGCTACACAAGAAGCGGACGAAGATAAAAATATGTCAATACCGCTGAAGTCAACTGATGATTTTAGCGACGACCCGTACGCCACCATACTCTTTTCTGATATTAGACCTCTTCTTGTTTCTTTGCAAACGACAGAGGCGAAGGATACCTTTCGCTTGATATGGCTTTCATGTCTAGGCCTCCATATACCTGGCTTCACTGCCTCGCTGTCCGGGCATAACATGGACGACCGATGGTCGTTCAAGCAGTTCAGCACAGGGTCATTTCTATCGGACCTGTTTCCAAAATCGTCGGCGCCTATCATAACCGCGGACTCTTATACCGGAGTCATGGTCGGGCGGGAGAGGGAGTACCGGAAGACGTTCGGAATCGTGAAGGAGTGGTGCTTCGACGCACTCCGGCCCTTGGACGGTGTAGGCCTCGACGAGTCTGGTAGAATGTGGGAACAATTTGAAGGCGACGTGGAGTTCGTTCGACGAGTGTTTGAGCAACTAAAGCCAAAGACTGACAATGTGTCATGGAATATCTTATTCTTGTCGTTCGAAGCTTCCCAGAGCCTGAAGAGGTATGGGAATATGACTCTTTGGCATACTCATGATGTTCACAACTTTATTCTAGTGCGGTGAAATTGTCTCGCAATCTCTTGTCAGTACACCGACAATCCACGGAACTCTGGACAAATCATGCACTGCTAGAGCGTATCCGTGGCCGGTATGACGAATCTAGAAAGATCTATCAGACTTTGCTATCATCTCAGGAGTATACTCATGCTGAACTGGTACAAGTGTGGTATGATTACGTTGAACTTGAATGGCTCTCCGGGAACAACAACAAAGCCTTGGAAATTATCATGACCGCTACTGGCCAGTCGTCCACTGGTGGCAACGTCCAACTATTGCGCGCCAAACGGACGCTGGACGAGAACACACGGAATACGCAGCAGGTAACTTGGAGATGTCGGTTAGGCTGGTGCAAAATGAGACTGGTCTTGGAGTTGCTTAGCGGGACGATGCAAGGAGGCATTCACATTGCGGACGAATTTTTCCTCAGTCTGAACGACGGGAGTGTTGAGCATGAGAGCTTGAGCATGGCCAGTCTACTTCTGCTGTATCATCACTCTGTGACGTTGCGGAATCCAAGCCCACCAGCGCTTCTCCGGGCACAGGTGCAGAAGGCGGTTGAGAAGTATCCGAGCAACACTATTATTCTGGGTGTATTCTTGGAGTGTGAAAAGGGCGAAGGGGTTTGGGGCAGAGTAAGGGACTTGCTAGGGGATAACAGTGAGGGAAGGTTCAAGGAGAAGAGCGTCGCGAGACGCGTTGCAGACGTGTGGATCGCGGGCTGGCAGAAAGGCAAATGGCACAGCGAGATCGAGCGGGTGAGGAACGGATTAGAGGCAGCGGTTCTTAGTACTCGGTGAGTTCTAGTTCACTGGATTGCAGGACACGTTCTTACGGCTATCAGAACTGGACGAAGTGCGATTCTATGGAAGGTGTACATTGAATTCGAGACGAGAGAAGGGCAGTTGCAGAAAGCAAAGCGGCTGCTGTACAGGGCGATTGGAGAGTGCCCCATGGTGAAAGGTACATTTTCCATTACTTGTAAGATGATTCTATGGATTGACGCGGATGGCAGAGCTATATCTACTGGCATTTGGCAGTCTGCGGACGGCATTCAAGGCTAGCGAGTTAAATGCTATAGCAGAAACGATGGTGGAAAGGGGGCTACGGTTAAGGAGTGGATTGGAGGAAGTGGTTGTTGGGTGGCGTGAAAGCGATGATGAGGGAGACAGTGAGCGTGAAGGAGAGCTTGAGTACGAGTCGAAGGAGCGGCGTCGGCTGATGCCGTACTGAGTTTTGTTTGTTGTTGTGGTACAAATATTTGTCTGTGAAGTACGCCACACCTTCGCCTGAGTCTTTGGACCTCATCACGCTCGGCCGCCTCGAGGCCCGCCCTTTTTTCTGCCCCAACAACGATTGCAACAACAACCCTTTCTTTCATTATTTCCGACTCTTTCTCTTCTCTATTATCCACTCTCTGCCTCGGTTTCATATTCACAACTTCGTACTACAAAAACCTAATCCCGCCTGGTGTTTTCTCCGTGGCGGTCCTACGCCATTGTTCGACCCACCAGCCTCCTCAACGGCATCAACTCCCACTCGCCCATGAACACCGTACCCGCTCCAACATTCGTCTTACACCGTGAAGAATGGCCAGATGCAGACTTTGAATTACCTGATGGCGACTTGTTTCCCCCAACTTCTCACGGAGAGTCAGATAAGGATGACGAGGAGGACTGGGACCTCGAGATGGATTTGGGAAGGACGGGTGGTGCAAAGCCGCCCCCACCATTACAATCCAACATCGCCCTCTCAAATTCGGCTCCGAGGGGCATCATAAACATCCGCCCTCCTCCCCCAACCACCGACGACTCTTCATCCCCTTCACCAGATGCCGACGACGACGACGAGGGCATATCCACCATCAAAGTCTCCGCATTGCCCAACTTTCCCTCTAAATCGGGTCCAGTCAAACAATCAGTCGATGACGACTTGGAGGCGGCTTTTGATTTCCCTTCGGATCTTACCAAACTGTCTCTGAGACCTTTGTCGCTCAACCACCGTTCCTCGAAGAACTCCCTGGGAGAGTGGGGAGATCATACATCTTCATCAACCTCATCGTCTGACGCCTACTCGTCACTTGGATTTGGGGTCGAGGTGTCATCCTCAAATTCGACCACGTCGGCGTCATTGCCCGGCACGGATGATGACTGTGACGAGGATGAAGACGGGGAGCTGGACGGTTTGGTCATCCCCACAGGGCTCTTCGAGTCGGATCAAGGCAGGAAACACTTGACCAAGATTCTCGAAATGAAGAAGAAACTTCCCCGCGTCCCAGAGGACGTCAAAGTGGTTACTCCTGACCCGGATGACGATTTCGAAGTCGGGCTTGTCATTGATGATGGGGTCGACTTCAGTCCGAGTAGACTGATCCAAACCGTTCAGCTACAGGCGCGTCGCCTGGGCACCCTGACATCTCGGAGCAAATCCGCCCCAACCCGATCCACTGCAACCAACAGACCGCCTTCCCGATTGAGAAATGAACGGCCCAAAACGCCGTTAAATCCACCCTCATCGTTTTTGCAGCAACCGACCAATCGCGGCCCTGCAGCCTCACCATCACCAGCCGTTCGTCCCCCCATCCCCTCGAGGTCTCAAACCGCACAAGTATTTCCTACAACACCCGCAGCGTCCTCATCTACATTACTACCCCACAAATCGGCAAGTCTTCGAGGTCAGAAGTCGCATTCTGGTTTGAAGACCCCTTCCCCGCCATCGTCTGCACAGCGAAAGCTGAGCAGAAAAGCGTCCTTATCATCCTTGATCGAAGCCAGCCATTCGCAAACACCGAATTCTGGCACAGGATCCTTAGATATTCCTGCACGTGGTTATTTCGCCCCAACTGCGGCTTCCCGTGCCAGAACTCACCTCAACTCTACAAGTCGGCTTCACGCCTTGGAACCAATCCTCCCACCCTCTAGACCCTCGACTCCTTCGTCGAATCCAGCCGCCCTGAGGCTTACCATGCCCACTTCTCTCAGAACAAAATCCCGCACACCCATTTCATCTATCTTTCCCACAACTTCAAATTCACCTCCCCCTACCCGTTCCCCACCCCGAACGATTGGATTTTCCAATTCAGCTCAAAGCTCAACCTCAACCATTGTCCCGAAACTTCTTCGTCGGACTAAACGTCGCACCTATGGTGACGGCACCGAGCTTGACGGTATTGAGGATTTGCCTACGGACCGCGACAAGGAAGCCAGGTTCAGAGTGCAACCCAAGGTCATCCAGAATCGAGTCCCTGGTGGTTCCTACCCAAAGGTTGAAAAAGATAGCAATAAGGGTACTATTCGACGCAAAAGAGAGCTGTCCGGTGATGCCAAAGGTTCGCTCCATTTCCTTACACCTGTCCACTCTTAAATTAAATATGCAATGTTTCGTTAGATGTCGCGGCTCATCCATCAATGGCTTTCCTATCGTTGGGACGCAGACAACAGCGAGTCGACCCTTCGTCGAAGTCCGAGATATCTGTCAAAAAGAAGAGGTCCCCTGGGACGCCACCTGTCGGCCAGACGAAACGCAAGCCTACATTGATTCGGAATCTCGGTGGTGTCGGTGCACCTAAGGGTGAGTAGTCGCGTGGTGCAATTCGAACCTTCCCCTGACGAGTGTTATCTAGTTGTCGGAGAAATGAAGTGGAACCCCCAAACGCTTCGGTGGGAGGGTAATGACCACGTTCTACGCGACTTCGATGCCGCTGTTGGCACCTCCACCCGACCTGCTCTCATTACACACCTTACCGGATCTTCCATTGGCTCTCCGGTTGGTACGTTCGGCTCTGCTGCGCGGATGGTCGGAAACATGATTTTCGATCCCGTTCGAATGTGCTGGATGTCCACACTACCGCCAGAAGACGATGAACCGGACATTTTCGCGGACATGGCTGACGACGAAGATGACGATCGCTGGGAAACCAAAGGCGGTACGATACGGGCGAGCCAACAACATGTACCAAAAACCACATCGGATACCAGTGGTAGTACATCGTCAATATCTAATTCTGACCAAGCTCGCCATAGACGAAGTATGTCAGAGTCCGGCAGCGATCGTGGTTCCCGAGCGTCCATGGTGTGCGATGTGGACGACCAGTTCTTCGAGATTTGTCGGAAAGTGGAAGTTCGGCACCGAGTGGAGATGAAGGGATGGACAATGGGTCATTCGGACTCGAGGGCTGAACCAAGTCGCTCCAGCTTATACGATATCCGGGCACTCGCGACACGGCAATATTGAGTACTTACTTTTTTCTTTGTTTCTTTATGCCTTTCTATCGAGCCCTTCGGCACGATCACGACAGTTCCTTCTTGTGGTTATCATTCGGATAATACTGAGACCTCGTCTGTACTATACCTCAGTTTTCTCTCACTCTTCTCAATCCTCCTATATCTTTTTGTCACATCCGTTGATATGTTGTTATATGTACAAGGTCGCATCAGGCGGTCATTATGGAATACATGTTGCAGCACTACTTGTCTCCCCTACTTAAATCCCGAGTGACACAACTAAATGTGATTCCTAGTTTCCGCGAACGGTGTGTTCGGCCAGCCATAGAATGATATTTTGGTATGTTTCTTATGGAGAAGTGTCACTGTGCTTTGCCAGTGGCCTCCGAGGTCTCCTTAGCCTTCGCCTTCTTCCTCTCCTCAGACATGTGCATCATTTTGACCTTAGTTGTGAAATATGTCTAATAAGATGGTTAGCCTGCATCACACATACTTAAGATACTAATTCACCCCCATAACGAAAGACACAAGGTTGAAGAAGGGTACCCAAAGCTGTTACAACGGCTCATCACTGTCCACTTTCAGGGAAAGTTCATGGCTCGTACCTCAGGTGGGATAAACTTCTGAGCTGCCACCATTGCCAACGGTGAAGTAATCCAGGTGATCTGATCAAAATATTTTATACAAAGTTCTCGTCCATAGAACCATTTACATACCCGCATGACGGCGAAGAATCCTCCTTTGATTGTGCGAATCACGTCGTCTACCGACTTTGCGCCGTTGATAACTGCAATGGAGGCAAGGTAAACTAAACTCATCATTAGCGTTCCCACATCACTGAAATATGACATCAAGGCATCGCACCTGTCGTCTGGATAGGAGCGATGAGCAGGTTGCTCGCTAGGATCTGTGCAACCTTGGCGCCAGTGCCCGTCTTGCCGGCGAATGCCTTCTGCAGACGGCCAACGAGGACATGTCCGAGGGGAGCAGAGATCAAGATGCCGTACAGCGCCATCTTTAGGGCTTTGGCGTCGACTTTTGCACGGGCAAGTACATGTGAGACAGCTGGTGCATCTTTAGGTGGGCGAGGAGAGGGTACGCCCGCGAGGTGCGAAGCGAGGACCTCTTGGATGAAGAGCAAGACTCCTAGACGTTTTGGGGACACACAACGTCAGTTTTACGTGGTCCCAAACGTTGTTGTCAAGAACTTGCCTGAGGTGGCCGCTTTGGTTCGCAGAGGGTGGGCAGACAACTGCACGAGATATCTGGTTAATAGTGTCTGGGCTTGCTTTGACGTTACGCTCATTGTCGTGGTCGACGGTGAGGGAGTCTCAACGTGTGCAACTTTCGATCAATTGCGGGAACCGGCTATTGGTCCCCGACAATTACCCTCTATAGTAAGTTCTCATAAGATAATAGTCTACTGGTCTAAGGACAAGAGTTTAGTCCCAAGTGGATCACCCGGCTATAGATATTAGCATAGTATTATTTGCGACCCTTCACCCTACAGCAAATCATGACATTAGCAGGGAAATCGGAGCAATGAGATGATACACTGCGTACCAATCTTTCACATAGTCAGCGAACGACACCATGCAGATTGTTTGCCAAATCCCCAAACCAATACGTGGCGTCACACCTCGGTATAATCCCTTCATGCCATTTTCCTTGTAGATATAACCTAACGTGTTAAAGATGGTCAATTTTGCCGGACGGTTGGTCGCTGTGCCTGCGCTTTTTGACATGGATTGCATCTGATGCCAGATTGGTCAGACGAAATACCCAGACGGCTCTAGTACAATAACTGACCTCCACACGGACAACTTCTATTGGCTGATTCCACGTAGCGAGAGCTCCGCCTATGGATGAGGCAATGATCTTGTCCATAGCACTGAGGTTGGCACCCTCGGCTTTGCCGCGGATTTTACGGATGGTGCTTTCAGCCAATCGAGCGAATCCCATGCTGTCCAATTGTTCGTGAATGATTTTCATTGCCAAGGTAAGTGACCGACCGTGAACCCCAATTGGTACATTGGCGGACGGCGACCGCATTCACGCCTTTGTTAATACCACGGATCCCTTCCCGGCGGTATATATCCATGAAGACAGCCCATGTCGATGGTGGTTTAACGCCAGTCGCAGCTTGCTTGTGACGTGTAATTTCAGCAGTTTTCATACATGTGCAGAAACCTGGTTCATACTTTTAGTACGAGCACGAATAACATGCAATATACCTACCCATGGTTGCGTATGCTTGCGCGATGCCACCACCCATTCCGCCTAGTAAACCGGCAGCGGCGGGGTTGACGCCAACCGCGATCGTTCGCGTCTCAATTTCAGACGCTGTGAAAATTAACACCGCACCCTTCGTGGATGCCTCAATCCACGCCTGTGGAACACAAAACACCGTGAATATGGTTATGATGCGTTAGCATTGGCTACTCACCCAAGGAATGAGACCTTGGTAAAAACCGGCGACACCACCTCGACTCCAAACCGTTCGGAGAGCCTGCATCATCGTTTCCCCGCGATTGGCGGCCATCTGGGTCTTGACAACTTCAAGAGGTTGGCCCAAAGTTGTAACCTTTGTAATGTCACTTCAAGTTACTAAACACAATTGACAGCGTTGGCTCTAACTTGCCTCCTAATATAACATAAAATGTCAAGGAGCATGGAACAGACAGTGTTTGAGACGCTCACAAACTATTCGCAGTCATGAATTTTGATTCATTGAGCAACGCGAAAATTGGCCATATGTGGATGATCGTACCATGTTCATGATTCCACCTGCATGGAATCTGTCTAAGTTATTGGAGCGCTTAGAGCAGGGACATCACTCACCAACAGCAATGTTGGACCAATTGACACCCTTCTGACCGGGCTCTCTTGCGATGGGAGCCATTGCTAGACTTTGAACGACGACAGGCTGAAGATGGGGGGAGACAGAGAAATAATTTGAAGTCGAATGACCGAAAAAGTTGGGGAGGCAGACGCTGATGTCCCACGATGACCTGGCCAATAGCGTCGCGTTATTACAGTCCCTGTCGACAAATCTCGCCGGTATTGTCGGGTGCTGGGCACGATTTTCAAACTCTCCTGTGCAGTTGTCCAACTATTGAAAGAAACAATTTATTCGAGAGTCTGCGCGTCTGAGCGATTTTTAATTTTTACGTCCGCTCTGCCTCCGCGCGATCACATGGGTGTCGCCTGTGGCTGATGCGATTGCCTTCACGCTCTGGAGGCGGAAAAGAATAAAAATGGTATTTCCACGTAGACATCGGGTAATTGCTGGGGCAACATCAATTCATCAATTCATGATGTGTCGTATGTACTCATGCCGTCTGCTTGTCACTGCGTTTCAATACACTTCCATGCTCATGGAAGGCACGACAATGCAACATGCCTAACACGCAGTTGCCTCGCGCCTACGCATATATAATATGGTGGATGGGCGAGCTTCGTCGTCCTTCTACCCTCACACTCGGTTTATAGGTGGTTGGTATCCATCCAAACACACACACGCACACGCACAGAAAGTGTTTCTGAATGCAGGTGAGTCTATATGGGCGTCAAACAGGAATATATTGTAAGATAACAAAAAATCCAGGGAATTACACGTCGAGGGGGGTATTGTGCATAAGGGTAAAGCTGAAAACTGCAATCTGTAGGATGTAAATGTGGTAGAATTAGTGATCGAACAATGAAAAGGAAAACATGTGTTATCGGCGCCGTCTCCGTGAGGTGACCAAGTCATGAGATGCTCGGCGCATGCTGATCGCAGTTATTCGGAAACCTTCTGTTGGTTCTTGAGCTGTTCCAGTTGTTCGCTCAACGTGGAGAGGTCTTCTTTCAACCTGCATGAAAAATATAAATATCACGGCCAAATAAAATATTGCATGAATGGTCGCAAAGGTCAGATGATAATTTAGTGTGAAGAATGTAAGCGGAGAAAAGTGTCACAAATGTACGTTAAATTTAGGAGTAGAAACGAGAATAAGGCGGATAAGATCGGTAAGGACGTAACCATGATCGAACGAATGGCAATTTCACAAAATGATTTCTCATGCATTTCACGTACCTCGTTATCGTATCGTCTTTCTCCTCGCTGTCCTCTTCGAGGAATTTCAGCTCCATCGTCTTGCGACCGACCTCGTTGTTGAGCTCGTCGGCTTTTGCCTGCGCAGACATGAGCTCTTCCCTCAGCTCCTGCAACGCCCGAGTGTGGTTGGCTTCAATATCGTGGACTTTCAGATTATGCGCCTGGTGCATACTTTCCAGCTCTTCTTTAGTGACACCTGGCGGGCCTGAATGTGCGACACCATTGCTCTTGGGTACAGCAGCTGCGGAGGCCTCTGCATTGGCACGCTCGGTGGCAAGTTCGCCTTCAAGGTCTGTTATCCGAGTGGTAAGGGACTCCTTCTCCTTTAAGAGCGCACCCTTCTCCTCCTCCAGAGCAGCACGCAATTTCGTAACCTCATCCGCACGTGCCTTCGCAGCGTCTTCTAATTCCGCTCTATGGCGATGAGACATTTCTTCAGAAGACTCCTTGGTGATCTTGAGCATGTCTGAGAGGGCAGCGAGATCATCGTGTGCGATAGAAATTTCTTTCTTCAACTGTTGAATTTCATTGTCGTGGTCTGCGCTTAGAGACGATGTGACTGCCGCGGCCGCACTGTTGGCCGCTTCAAGCTTGACCTTTAATGATTCAAACTCGGACATAGTAGCTGTAAGGGCGGATTTCGCTTTGGCCAGGTCATCTTGGGTGGCCTTCAGCTCGAGCGATTGATTGGATATTGTCTTCTCCAAAGACTTGACTTGCGACTGCAACGTAGACTCGTGCTCGGCTTTGATCTCTGCGATGGTCGAGTCATGCGCCGCACGGAGTTGCTCGATGGTCGCCTCCGACTGAGCTCTGAGCTCCTGCAGATCCTGTTTGTGAAGCGCCCCGGCGTCGGACTGTATCGCATATGTCAGGTTGTGGGCGCGGGGAGGGTAATGACACTAACCTTGGCCTTCTCGGATGCCTCCTGAAGGAGCTGGTCATGTTCAGCCTTGACTGCGTCGACTTTGGCAGAATACTTCTGCTGCTGGCCCTGAGAGTGCAAAATAAATAAGTGTCGTATGAGATCAATATCAGACAATCGAACATACATCAAGGTCCTTCGAAATTCTCTCTATCTCGGCCGCCAAGGAAGCATGCTTCTCATTGTGAGCCGCGTCTATATCGTCGAGCTGCTGTTTGTGAGCGCTTTCTGCAGTCTCGACCTCTGCCAGTGTCTGCTCGTGTCTCACAACGGCGGCCGCTAAGTCTTCTTGCAATGCGACGAGCTGTGCTTCCAACTTGTTCTGTTCCTCTACTGCCGCGTTGACTGCATTCTGGTGCAGCTGCTTGGCCTGTTCTAGTTCACGGGCATGTGCCTCCTCCTTCGCCGCCGCCGCCTCGGCGATTTCTTGTGAATGTAACGCTGCCTTCGAGATGTCATCTTCTAACTCCTTGATACGAGTTTGGGCTGTAGCATGACCGTCATCAGCCTTCTCAGCGGCCTCCCTCAGCTCCAGAATCTCTACTTCCAGCTCTGAAAGCTTCAAGGCTGCCTCTTCCTTCTCAGCCTTCAGCCCTGACAACTCCGCCGCGAGCACTTCCGCACGGCTTGCACTCTCTTCATGCTCTTTCGATTTCTGCACGACCTCGTCGAATGCTTTAGCATGTGCTGCATGCAATGCTTGCGTCTCAGCCTGGATGGCGCCAAGGTCCGCCTTCGCCTTCACCAGAGCGTCGTGCTCAACAGCAGCGGCAGCTGAAGAATCTGCAAGGGCTGTCTCGTGAGTTGCCAAAGTGGTTGCCAAATTCTGCTTGATCGTTTCCAGTTCAGAAGTAAGGGTCCCGATTTCGCTCTGCAGATTCTCAACCAGTTCGCTTCGGGAAACCACTTCCGTTTGAGCAACCCGCAACTTGAAGCGAGATTAATCGCACCGTGCTTACACGAGATAGAAGGTAATTACTCACTGCCTCTTGAACTTGCTCGAGCGACGAAAGGCCATCATTAGTTTGGTTACGCAACGTTTGGAGAGCGTTTTTAGTCTCGCTCAACTCAACCAGTGCCGCATCCTTGGCTTTCTGGAGCTCTTCAACTGCGCCACGTCTGGCCTCAGCATCCGATACAGCCCCCTCTAGGGAAGTCTTCAGAGCTTCCAGCTGAAGCTCGAGCTCCGTAATTTTCCCACTCTTTGCAGTGAGCGCTGACTCAGCTTCCGAGAGCTATTTGGACGGTGAAAATTGAGTTTCGACAACCAACAGATATTCGTACCTTGTCCTGCAGCTCCTTGATTGGAGTTTCATCCTCCTTCACCTGTTTAAGAGATGAAATAGACCCAGCTCCGGGTGTGCGCCGCGCCGCACCACTGAACGGTGGCTTAGAGGCGGTATTGGGGGCACTAGGTCTAGGACCCGTTGAGGCTCTTCTGTTCGGGATACCTTCCGAAATTGAAGCACGTGGTCGTGGGCCCGACGATTTGACGGACGTAGTCGAAGGGGTGGGGGACGCTGCACGAGGTACGGCGGCAGCGGCAGCGGCCGATTTGGCCGGGGGTGGGGGCTTCGGTTTCGCAGAAGTTGAACTAGATAATGGCCCTTTCGGACCCATAGATTGCCGTCGCGTTGGACCAGTAGATTGCGATAGTCCGGTCGCATTGGCTGACCTTGCACTTGACATGGTGGGCTTGCTAGTAGTCGATGTAGATAAAGTGCTCGTTGGTTTAGATGCAACTGTGGCAGACTTGGTAACTGTTAGGGAAGTTGTGGCTGGTGCGCTCGTCGACTTTTTCAAAGCAGCTGCACCCGGTTTAGAAGTGGTGGTGGAGGCGGTAGAGGTACTGGTGGCTTTAGTGACAGCTGGAGGTGACGGCTTAACAGAACCTGAGCCAAATGTGCCCGAGTTGAGGATCTTAGGAAATGAATTAGGTGAGGATCAAAACGAAGTATCGGCAACGCGATGACATTACCTTCTTGACCAACGGTGTTGGAGGCGTGTCTGTCTTGCCAGCCTTTCCGGCTGTCGGTTTCACGGCCATTGAAGCTCGAGGGGCACCGTCAGCGGGTCTTTTCGTCGCCATCTTTGCCTTCTCTTCGGCAGGGGAAATAGACGGCTTGGAGGACAACTGATTTTCCTCGACTTTCTCAGACGCGTTTGCACTCGCATCTACTTGATTATCTATTGGGTCAACGTGGTTCCCGTTTGCCTCGCCGTTGGCGTGCTTTTCCAAGGAGGCACTGACATTCTCCGCAGTGTTATATGACGCTTCCTGTTGCAATTCGGTGTCGGCGTGGACGTCCGCATTGTCTACTATTTCCTGGGAAGGAACGGAGTCCTGTTCTGAGCGCAAAGCTGGCGGTGCGTTGGATTGTTCCACGTCGGCCATTGGGGAGGAGGGGTGCAGACAAAAGGGATGTTGGACAGTAACGTTATTGACGCGTGGTGACCTCGAGGTTTTCCGCCTTACTCTTTATGGTCATGGATACTGCTGCTTCCAGCGTCCCTCCTCAGAAACTAGCGGGCACCGGAAATATAACTCTGCATCTCCATGGCCATCAAGCAGTCTTCTCTGAGCTATCATACTGCTACCCTTTGAAGCTCCTGTCCCCGCGTATTGCAGAGAGAGCAGTTGCCATTGCATATGTTCTTTCTTATGGAGGGGGGTTGGTTGGAGGGGATCGCATCAATCTTCGCACCGACGTAGGTTCTGGCGCTAGATTATTGCTTTTAACTCAAGTGAGATACAATTTACGCGTCACTTCAGTATCATTGCAGGACTCATTTCTTGTATCAGGGTTCCACTAAGATATTCAAGCAACGCGTCGGTCTGAGGGCGTCTAGCGTTCATCCTGCATCAGCTGATGGTGAACGCACCATTCAAGTAATTGATGCGGCGATCTCTGCAGATGCCTTGCTTCTCCTCCTACCTGATCCTGTCACCTGCTTCTCGGACGCGTTTTACAACCAGAAACAGACATTCAGACTGGAAATAGGCGCGTCCATTGTTCTACTAGATTGGATCACAGCTGGGCGAGTATCGCGAGGCGAAGAGTGGGATTTCTCGAGGTACTGCAGTATCAATGAAGTATGGGTCGGCGATAAACGCGTTGCTCGAGATGCCCAGCTCCTCGAAAAGCAGACTCAACAATCAGGCTCGAAATTCGTCCCACTACGATCATTAAAGGATCGTCTTGGACATTACTCATGTTACGCTACGCTTTTATTATATGGGCCACTGGTAGTGCCAACGATCACTACCCTTGCCCAGAGATACGCCTCCGTTCAAGTTTACCAGCAGAATGTTCCTCCTGATTTTGTGTGGTCTTTGGCTTCTTTAGAGAATGGATGCGTTGTCCGCCTGGCTGGAAAAGAGACAGAGCTGGTCAAATTTTGGTTACGGGATAGCTTGAAAGGACTTGAAAGCGTTGTTGGGATAGATGCGTTGCGGAACGCGTTTGTATGATGAAAATTAAGATGTAATAAATAGATAAATACCATTTAGACAAAGATGAAATATTCCCACGGACTCCAACTCGTTATGGACTTGCATCCTGCTTCTCAATGGATCGACATTCCCGACGAGGACTTGACTATCGACCACATTCGAGGCATTCTAGAGCCAATTGAGGACGACGTATGGGTCGCTGCTGCCTGCATTGATAGGGTTGTGGAAAACGTTGACGTACAACGTGTCCTACTCGAGTTCGGCGCAGAGAGGACTCAAAAAGCTGTTGAAAGGGTTAAAAATGCATTGCTCTTCGAAGTAGATCAAGACGAAAGCGAAGATGTTGGTGTTGCTGACTCCAAGACCAATACTCTTGAGCACTACCTCTCCTACCACCCACCGGATGCGCAAATAATTTATATACGCGCTGTCCTCCTTGGCCGCCTCGACCGCCTAAACACATATGTGGAACTTATGCAGACGCCTCCAGTGCAGCAGAAAGACGGATGGGAGGACGACCCATGGGCCACTGGTGAAGGAGACGACGTTGCTGAGGAACATCAATCTCTTTCACTCCAATGTAGAGTTGACCCTCAAATACCTTTGTCAGTATTCTTGACGAGAAATCTATATTTCATCGCGTCAGCGCTCGCCGTCCAGTCGAATTTCGAAGCATTGGAACTTCTGATACAGCGACATCAACCTCAGCTATCTCCATTCAGATCGAGCCTCCTCGAATGCATACCGGAATATGCCCATCCTTCCGACTATCGAAATCTCCTTCCTGCCATTGACGTCGCATCAGGTACAGAGGCCACCATTATGTCTAGACCGTGGAGAACTGCTTTGGACTGGTCGGAAACTCCGGAGGTGAAGTCGATTGTTGAGCGAACAGTCCAGGATTCGTCTCTCTTTCACCCTTCCAAGGCGGAGGACGATGATAGTGTCGTTCCTGGGTCACTAGTTGAGCGCCGAACCGCATTGGAAGTCCAGAGATGGTATAAGGACCGTGTGGAATTCCTGATATCCTCCGCTGGACTAGTCGACGAAGCCATCAGTCTTGTGCAGCACGGCGTCTCTCATGGAGTAACAGACTTGGATGAGCTGGGGGAGGACCTAGGTCTGATCTCGCGACTCGTGTACGACGCTCCTCGTCCACTGGATCACGCGGATGTTACCATAACCTGGAATGACTGGGCATCCATGAAGCCATCCGAGGTCATCAGAAAATACCTCGCGTTTTCTAGGCCCATTACTGTGGTGTCTGATATCCAAAGACTCGTACTTCCGTACCTGTTCGTTTTGGAGTCACGTTGTGAACGCACTGGGAAACCCGATCCACATCTCAAAACTCGGCTCTTATACGAATATGTCCTCAATGCGCCGTTGGAGATTGTGGGAGCTATATTTGAGGCGTCTAAGCCAACTTTGGTGCAGTCCAGGCGTCTGATTTCCGATGACGAGGATATGGCACGCCTTGCGCTTGCTTGCCTGTACGGCAGCAACAGTCTGGATGAGTGGAGGACCATGAGTCAAATTTTCGAATGCCTTCCTGCATGGAACTTGGAGAGTTTAGGAAATGACGAGGACGAAGCGGATACCGTCATAACTTCGCTCGGTACCTTTCTTACACCTACCACAGCTCGTCCACACTGCACACCATCAGACCTCCTCGTATTTTTCTCCCCGCTTCCGGCGCGCTCACTCTCTCGCTCCCTTGATATCTTGGATGTCCACTTGGAGTCGGGAGAAATTCTAGCACGCTGGCGCGTCCCCGCTCCTTTGCGGTGGTTCCTTCAGAGCGCAAATGGTAAATCACAACAGAGGGCTTGGGCTACAAAAATGGCGAGAAACCACACAGCAAACGCGAAAAAGCTCAGGACAGAAGATGGGTGGCTGTCACTGCTAGATGACATGCTGAAACTTGGGCAAGTCGGAGAGGCATCCATCAGGAGCACATTTGGTTTGCTTTCGCAGGAAGAGATAATTCATATATTCTATTGTGGTTTGTTGATGTCTGGGTGTGAGTATAGTTAATAATTTGCAAACAAACGCTCGCTTAATATATTACGACAGGTTTTGCCATCGCCAAAAGCATGTTTGCTGCACAATACGACGGTCGCATGCTCACTGCAGACTCGTTAGAAGAGCTCTGCCTTACATGCTCACGTGAATTTTATGACAATGCCAGCTCTGGCAATGTACATTTTGGAGACATGAAGTTAGCCTATGATTGGTATGTGATGCCGTCTGTGATTGCCTCGTTGCTAAACAAATGCACAATAGCTTGTCTGTTATCCCAGCATCACCGAAAATTGACCAGGAACGCGAGTTCATAGAAGCTACGAGCCGAATCTGTTCATTCAATGTGATGTCAAGACCTGGTGTCGTCATTTCTCCCATCGAAATCAGATTGACAAAGGATAAACTTGGCCTCGTCTCCCGCGTTCTATCAAGTAATGAGAGTGCATACAAGCATACGGAAGTCATTCTTGACTTAATGCGTAAACTTGGATTTCGGGACAATGTTGCGGCTGAAGTGAAAACACTCGCAATGGTCGCTGACGCTGCACTCCAAGCCGAGGACTTCGCTCGCGCCGTTGAAATGAGTGAACGTATGGTCAATACCGTCCTCAATTTCAAAGAATTATCACCTCTCGGAGCAGATAGTCCAGACGTTAAAGCCGCGATTGAGGTGTGCTGGGTCGCTTGCTATCAATTAGGACGCCAGCCCGAGTTCGATGACACTGAAAAGAAAATGATGTTACTTGGCCGGGCATTGGAGTTATGTCCACCCGAAAACATCGTGGAAATTCTTACGGCGTGGCGAAGAACTGAGCTTGCAGACATTGAGGATCGTCGTACGCGAATATCAACGCGACGTATGGACATTTCCGGTCATCATATGCAAAATGGACCGAGGGAAAGAAAAACAACGACTCTTGCTGGTCGCCTTCAAAATTTGCGAGTTCATAATCCGCTGATGTCAAGTGCACCAGATGCCGCTGCGATGGCTTCCCAGGCATTCAACCGCGTCGCTGCCACGTTCCCCTTCTCTGTTCGTGGTCGAACATCGGAACAGAGACCACGAGGAAGTCGGGAGTCCAGCGAACATCGCACAGGTAGCCCACCGGCAGATGTTCAATCTCACGCGCGCCATGCATTCCAACGGGGTATCGGATGGTTGATCGGCGCTGATGACGACGAACTGTGATGTCTGACTTCAGGACTACTGGATCCATAGTACACAAGAATGACATTATTAATAACACGCGCACCAGTTGTATCCTCATTCTAAGTAATTTACGGAATTGAACGAATGACGGGGGAATAAAAGTTTGAAGGCTTGGCTGTTGGTATATTACTGACTACAATTTCGAACCAGAACGATTATTCGTACTGAAAGTTGATCCTAAAAGAGTGGAGGTGGCCAGATTCTATGTTACCGAAATTAAAGGTTGTACAATTTAAAGTGGTGGCGCTATAATGTGTGGAAGAAAGTGAATTAGGCAGCGTTGGTAAACCAGGCTCCTGTGCCCAACTTGGGTCGAGGACGGTCAATAACAGACTTGACAGACGCGGCCAGGTTCGAAGGCATCGACCCGCCTCTACCACAGACGTCGCAAGCATCTCCTGATCGTAACTCCTCCAGCTCCGCCTTGAGATCACGAGCTTGACCTTCCAACTCCCGCACCTGCAACTGCCATGAGTTCCGTTGCGATATCATTTGTTCCTTTAACGCCAATATTATAGACGACTGATCCTCAAGCGGCGTAACGCTGCTTCCCTCACTGCTGGAGCGTTCGCTGAACGGGGGCCGCACTGGAACAGCAGATTGTGCTCTGGAATGCCACGGCGGGGTTTGGGGTGACGGGGACGACATGTCCGTTCCGGTTGGAGGACTCAAACCAGGGCTATGCCCGGGATTGTCGACTATATGATCAGCAAAATAGTTGCTGAAGATTGTTGATACTGGGCGCAAGTTAAGCGGTGAAAATTGCGTGGTGCCAGGTGGTGCGCTGGATGGGGGCTTTGAAAGTAGGTGTTTGTCGAAGTTTTCGTCTTTCTTAAGCGAAATCGTTGGCGAACCAGAAGCTTCAGCGACTCTGACATCTTGTCTAGCGCTTGGTGTCCGCAAACGTGGTACAGCCGGTGACGTGACTTTAATGGACAAACCTGGGCGTTTGGGGGTCGAAACGACATTGGTGACTTCGCCGAATGATGCTGTAACTGTGGGAGGCGAGAGTGAAGGAACGGGGACGCGTGGCAAAGGCGGCTTTGCGGGGGCGACAGTGGCGGGGGCATACGTTTGCTGTGGCCGCCAGTCCGAATCCGCTAATTCTATGGGAGGAACGGGAGGTGCGGTATTTGTCCCATGGTCTTTCTCTTTTCCCTGAAAGAGCTTCATGAATCCACTCCTTTTGGTTTTCAGTGTTTTCCCCGGTGGGAGCTCGCCAACAGGGCTTGCCGTTGTTGATATGTCTGCTTGAAAATTGGGAGGCGGCTCACTTGAACCTTTCTCCGGTGTTTTTCGGCTGTCAGCCGTAAAACCCCCCAAAGCATGCTTGACTCTTGTGCCTGCACTGCTCGTCCTTGATCTAGTCCTGGAATTCCCATCTACATTAGTGGGACTGCCGACATTGTCACTGCCACTGAATGCATGGGAAGGGAAGGGAATGGGTTTAGAGCTACTCGCACTCGGGGGTGCACCAACAGTGACGCTTCGGCTCCGTTCTTTGACACGCGCTTGGGCTTGCTCGAGCGTAATTAATGTATAAGGGGAGGAAGGGGTAAAATCTCCAATGGTCGGAGCGCTGATATTAATAGGCCCTCCCTTTGTTTCACGTCTTAGGAGCCTAAGGGAGCGATCTTTATCTTTGTCTTTCTCGGGAACTGGTGGTTTAGGTGATGCCGGGGAATCCGCTAAGGAATAAGACGAAGTCACTGGGGTAATGTAACTTCCCGCAGACGACGTGGATTCGGTGAGCACAGTGCTCGCTGAGGTTGAGCGTGACATTATGACAGTTTCTTGTGATGCAGTCAGCGTTGCGGAGGAGTCACTTCTTGTCACACCTCCAGCCTTCCGTTGGTGTAGTGAGGATGATGCACCGAACGGTGTCAAAATGGAATCGCGGTTACTAGTAGACAGAAGAAGGTCTGGATTTGCATATGGATGGATATATCCACTTTCGAGATGGAAGGGTGAAGGCGAGCGAGTCCTGGAAGTCGTGCCTACGGAAAATTCAGAGCGGACGGGGCTGGGACCGGCAGACGTCGGAGAACAATTCACTGAGGAGGGATCTGACAACAAGGTTGACCGTGGACTGGGGAGGGGAGGGGGGTTGGAGCCAACATCGGAAACCGACCGAGACGATGTAGACGAAGTGGTCCGGGTGCGCGTTGGAGTAAGGCGAGACATGGACAATTTATGAGGAAGTTTGCTACTGGCGGAAGTTTGCGCTATGGCCAGAGAAGTGGAAGACATCGAGGCATGCGCCAAAGCACTAGATTGCAGCACATACGTTACTAGTGGTAGTCAAATAGTAACAAAGAAGACGCACTGAAGAGCAGTGAAAGAGCTACTGCCATTATTGCTCGACGTGGTTTCAGACGACTTCTTACTCTTCGCGGTCGATTTGCTAGTGCTGGAATCAATACTGGGTCGTGAAGAAGTCGCGGTGTTTGGTTTCGGATTAGAACTCAGGCCAAAGCCAAAGCCCCGGATGCGACGTTTTCCACCACCAAAGACAGAAAGACCATCGGATTCGTCTTCCTCCTGCTCTTCTTCGGCAATGTCATCATCCCCAGTTTCCCAAGGGGCACGAGAATGCACTCTAACTTTTGGTCCCAGTAGACTCATGCGGGGTTGAAATTCATCGTCGTCGTCGTGGTCAGCATCCTCAAAGGACTCGGGGTCACCATAAGCGATGAATCTTGAGTCACTTTCCGATGCAGAATCGTCGTCAAAGTCGACTGTGCTAGAGTCGGGATCTGCAGCGAGACGGTCACGAGAAGATTGAAAGGAGGCGGAATCTCCGGAACAGTCCGCAAGAGAGGGATGAGGGGGGAAATGAGAGGCAGGAGTAAGGGCAATCGGGGAGGCGTAGCCATGTTGTGCGGGAGAGAAATGGCTGTAGAGAGAAGGAGAATCTGAACGCTCTGAGACGGAAGGAAAGTGATAAAGTGGAGAAGGAACGTCGGCACGCTGAGAACGCTGATCAAGAAGACGGCGAAGATGGTCGTCGTCGCCGTTTTGCATGGCGACGAGCATTAAAAAGAGAGGCGAGGGTTATGGTAAGAAGCAAAACAGGATGATAGTGCTGGTGCCACAATCAACCACGTGCCTAAATGTCACACTCACTTACACTATCACTGTCCTCAGCAGCAGGCAGAACATCCGGCAAGCCATGGAAGGCCCAAAAGACGGCCACAAGGTCAGAAACTAATTCCTTTTGTACTTCACGTCGCTCATCCCTTGCAGGCGCACTTTTCTACCCCAGGGTGTCAAAACAAAAAACTGGGAGGATAGAATGGAGAAGACGAAGCGCGAGGCAGCCGTAAAAAAACTCCAGGCCGAGATGAAAGAGGAGAAGCAGTCAGAGCTGGCTCGTCGGAGAGAAGTCACAATGGAGAGAAAGAAAGCCCTCGAAGAGAAAAAGAGGCTGGAAGAAGCCAAAGCCAAAGTCTGTCAACTCTTTAATTGACTAATTCCACCTTGCCGACTCTCTTATTTTACAGATGGGGGCGAGAAAAGCCGCTCGGCTACGACGCAAAGCAGGAAGATCCAAGAAAAT
Organism: Rickenella mellea; assembly: GCA_004355085.1. Classification (NCBI taxonomy): domain Eukaryota; kingdom Fungi; phylum Basidiomycota; class Agaricomycetes; order Hymenochaetales; family Rickenellaceae; genus Rickenella; species Rickenella mellea. The sequence goes on from ML170157.1 coordinate 692,040, forward strand.
TAATGGATGAACTGTAATCTACAATGCTACGACTGTGTTCCAAATAATAACCTCATATTTGCCACGACAAATCCTCTTCTCCTGCTTTAACAAATGGTCTGTCCAACCCAACCACAACGTTTTCGCACAACGGGCAAACGCTAGCCAATAGCTCGTCCAGTTCTTCCCTAGCCTTGTCCATCTGCTTGGATTTATCCTTTTCTCCGATCCCAGCTGCAGCGCCTGCCCGAATGATCCCCATCCCAACCCGGTCTAAACCTGTTGACCATACTCCAGCAGAGACCACACTTGCGAGTGACTCCGGAACAATCAAATCGCGCAATTTATCACCGGCAGAGAGGATGTTGCGACCCAATGAACCAGCAGCCCTGGTCCCGTTCTGCAGCGGCGCTGTAAAACCCGCGGAAAGCAGGGTGCGTTGTCTAGTGTGTCGGAGTGGTTCTTGCGGGATGGGTGGGTTGGGACCAGTGATGTTCGCTCGATCTACAGTGGCTTGTGTTGTTGCCAGGAATTCAGTTTGAAGAGCCAGAATTCGCCGAAGTGCATGTGCAGGTAAATATTCTTTGGCCTGTAGAATCCAATGCGTCACAGACCATCTTTGCAGAGCAAAAAGAACTCACCAAGCTAATGAGGCAATCTGCGTGGAACGTGTGTTGACACGGGAAGACGTAGAACTGCCTTGTGAAAAGTGAGTATCCGCAGTACGAACAACGTTCTCCGGCGTCAATAGTAACAAAACGATTCCGAAGTGCTTTGATATCTTGCTTGATGAACTCGGCGCTTCGCGTGGCTTCGTCCATCTCTGCTTTCAACGAGTCGATGTGGGCTGAGTAGCCCTCCAAAGCGGCACAAATTTCTTCCTTGAAGTCGTCAATGACAACGAAGTCGGGGAAAAATGGCAGTATGTCCTCGATTTTGAGTAAAACCGTGCTTTCAAGGAAAGCCATCGCTCTGTTGTCATTTTTAGTGGTTATTATCAAATTTGATACGGGTTGGGAACCCACGTTTTAATGTCCTTTTTGTCTTGAACGACATACTTCGCGATCTTCAGCCAAAGCTTCTTACGAAGCGGCTCGTCTTCCACAGGCATATCCGCATTGAGCTTCGCAAGCTCCAAGTCGCCTTTAGCAAGAGCCAGTTCAACGCTATTCTCCCATAACCCCATTTTGGAGTAAATGTGTACGCATGGTTGAGTTCTCCCTGCCTGTATACATAGCCGCAAAGCATAGTCCAAATCATAGTAAGGTTTTCCTGTGATCGGATCTGTAGGAGCAGTTGTCAGGTAGCGAAGGAGCGCCGTGTCATCGTCTGAACCACTCCGGGGTGCCGTCACATAAAATGTGATGAGGAGATTGTGGATTGTGGAGGACGTATTCTGCTGGTCAAAGATGACATGGTTTAGGTACCTTACTGCCTGGTTCGCCATCAACGGGTCAGGCGCAACATGCTGAATGCTAAGAAGAGCAGGAACGAGGCGTGTAGCGTTGATCTTCTCCTGACGAAGCCACGAATCAACAGTCTCTTTCGGAGCTTGACACATAAGAACAGGACCAAAGCGGTAGTAAAGCTCAAGGTTAGTCTGCCGGTTGAGGACATCGATGGCTTTCAACCATTCTTCCTCTAATATCCAGTGTTCAACGACTCTTTCGAAGTCACCGATAACGGTCGCAAAATGCAGGTAGACCTCCGTCCGGCCATGGCTCTGGATGAGTTCATACACTGTTTTTGTATCTAGATTTGACTGAAAAGGTGAGGTAAGTAACGTGAAACGACGGTGGACCGAAAGGGGACACTTGCCTTATATGTTTCCAGAAACTGTCGTAGCTCCTCTTCCAGCACCGTACGTTCAGCCTGTAAATTGTCCACGTCGTGTGACACTGATTCTGAAGCAATAACGTCTTCGAGTTCATTGCATTTGCTGAGGTAAATTTCCAGTAGCCACGTCGCCAGCATCATACGTTGTGTAACATCCTGAAACAATGTTGCAACGGTCAAACCTGGAATGACTTCGCGTGAAACGTAAGCTCACGGTTTTCCGTGTTCGCTCCAGACGCGATATGAGGTAATAGCGCAATGCATCCCGTTGATCCATATCGATGAACTTCAAGGCCACTTCTTCGAAACTGGCCGAACATTGGGCATACGCCTGCGCCGACGGAATGTAACGACCTTCGTTGAAAAATGCATCCGCCTGGGCGATAAGAACGCGGTCGCGCTGGCCAGCTTTCTAGAAAATGGTTTAGACCTGGTGGCTTTTAGATCAGAGAATATCATTAAAACGACCTTTGCATATCTCAAGGCCACGTCGAATTGACCCTTTTCGAGGTAAATTTTCCAAATGTCACGGTCTTCATTTTTTGGAAGCAATTCAAAGAGGGAAGAATCGGTGTAGACCCAGTATGTCGAACGGACAGGATCAGACACGATACCACGGACTACTTCGCCAGGTTTCTGTTACGATCTGGTCAGCGTGAAAACAACACTCGCATGGGACACGTACAATAGGCAAACCTTCTTCATATACAGTTCTGTCGTCGAGATTGCATATAGCCACGACCCGATCCTTGTACAAAAGGACATAATGGAACTCAGTCAACGCCATCGATGTCGGTGCAGACTGGGATGGAACATCGAAAGTAGGGTACTGCAGTAGTGCCGTGGCGTCAATGAAGTCGTCCGATGTCGACATGTAATTCATCATGCCGTGATATATTCCTGAACCTGATTGCCAATGAGTGAACGTAATACGGTGCCCACCCAGTAGACATTACCTGTCATCCATGCCACTATCTTCGGCAAGGAGAGTGCTTGGTCTGCGCTAGGCATCCACAAGTGCAATTCTGATTCAGAAAGATTCCCGGGTAGCTCAGAAATTTCTGAAATATAACAATGCTGTTAGTGGTTGCTGTCGTGGTGCACAGAAAGCTCACTAGGTGCAGTGTCACGGTATTTCGCAAATATTGGCAAGAAAACTCGAGATCCATCGTCGGTCTTTCGATCAAGATTGCCGACGAACTGGTAAATCCGTGATACAGTCGTTAAAATTATGACGGCCCGTTGAGGATCTGATGGTGGATAGAACGTGAACTTGATGCCAGTGACTGGCTGTCGTTCAGGGAGTGAGAACACCGGTTGTAGATAGCGATCCTGTGATTTGAAGAAGTCATCTTCAGCATCCAAGAGTGCTTCATATACCGTGCCATTCCTAGCACCGATCAGAAATTCCCGAGACGAAGTGGAGTGGGACGAGGACAAGAGACTGGGTTTATTCCATGCAATACTTTCGATGACCATTTTGAAACTCTTCAATTGCTTTAGACGCTTCCACCCCCGGTAAAGATACCAATTTTCACCCTGGGTGGATGTGATGATCAAGTGACGTCCTGATGGGTCCAAGAACATCTTGTAGAGTGTCATTTCTGTAGGTTTCCGATTAATGGGTAGCCTGATAATGGTCTCTGGTCGTGCTAGCTCAATCATGGTAATAACGTTGTTTGCGAGGCCCATGAATAATACGTCAGAAGATACGGCCATCGAGATGAGTGGTGCCTCGATGGCCACCTGGACCCTTGCGAGCTCGAATAATGGTTCGGTCGCAACATCTGCCGCGCTCTCCAGCTTTGACGTGGATGCATGTACATATGAGCCATGAGCTGAACTGAACATATAAAGGTACACTGACTGGGTTGAGAAAGTTGTCTACAAATGCACGGTTGTCATTGGTGTCATACGGCGAAGGTTCGAAGCCTTGGTACTGCAGCTGCGGAACGGTTGGAACCAGACCAGCCGCTGGTGAACCAGCGTGCTCGACATCTGTGGAAGATATCAGCAGGCGAAAGTTATAAGAGAGTAGAGAACAGAACAGTCGTTCAGCATCACCGTGGCCCAGTCCAAACCGCGAGTCGCGAATTTCCAAAATAAGCGCCCGCGGTGTATTTCCGGCTGTGCCACGCTCGCCGTCCGTGGCCGAGCCGAGCCGTGGGTGCATATAAGGAGGGCAGAAGCCTGAAACGCATACTGATTCTACGATGTCCTCAAAGCCTATGCCTCGCCTCTTCCTCATCAGACACGGTTCGTATATCCATACTTACATACTAGTGCAAACTCTTGAACAGTCTCCTAGGTGAAACAGAGTGGTCTATCAATGGGTACTCGTCGGTCAACCGCTTATTGCACATCGCTGACGCAGCTGCCTCGCTTTAGTCGCCATGTTCGTCCCTTCCCTTCGCATTATTTGAACTTCTGGAGTCTCAATCCTGCTATACTCAGACAGGAAGAACTGATCTCCCTTTGACACCCAACGGAGAACAAATCATAAAGACTCGATCTCCTCTGCTGGTGGGACAAGGAAGTCAGTGCTATAGTCATACCTCAACGAATATAGATCCTAAAATATTTCCGTTGGTAAGAACTTATCAATCCCGACACGCTCTGCCATGTATTCGTTTCACCCCGTCAACGTGCTCAAAAAACATTCGAGCTCCTCTTCAGCGATCTCCCGAAACTCCCGCCCCACGAAACCTGTGACGCAGTCAGAGAGTGGGACTATGGCGATTACGAAGGTCTTACGAGGGAGCAGATCAGGTCTAAAGATAAATATTGGTCAATCTGGAGGACTGGGTGCGCAGCAGTGTCCACCGACAAATTCATTTTACACTAATGAAAAATATTAGATGCCCTGGAGGTGAAAGTGCGGACGATATGACGAGGCGTGTAGATGGGGTCATAGAAGAGGTAAGAAAATAATTTGCTCGCTGTTCACCAACCTTATTGGTGTGCAGGTGCAAGAAATTCATCGAAAATATTACGAAGACGGCATCGGTAGGCGCGATGTCATGATAGTTGCTCATGGCCACTTTAGCCGTGTCCTGATCTCAAGATGGGTACAGTTCCCAGTGTCCCTTGGTAAAATTTTATATGCCTGCCTTGTTGATGTTTCTCTGAAGCACTCACAGGCACACATTTCAACGTTGAGCCTGCAGGCGTGAGTATTTGCCTTGGCACAACACCATGCCTCCTAATGACTCACTCATTTAGGTCGCCTTACTGAGTTACAATCATCATTCACTAAAGGAGCCAGCTTTGAACGGGTTGAATCTCTACGCTGATCACAAGTGAATGCAGGAATGCAGTAATAATAAATACAAGCATTGTAATGTACTATCAGGGAGAGTTCCAATATAAACTATAGAGAGAGGTCATCACAATCATACGACATTTGGATCACGAAGACGGCGCTATCCAACACTACTCTGACTGGGAATCGCTGTCGGGGGACCCTGCATCTCCAAGCCTTCTTAAGCGAACTCTGAGCGTCGCCTGTGGAAAATCAGGCTCTGGAGGAGGTGATGGCGCGCTTGAACTTTGCGTCGAAGGTGACTGTATGCCCAGAATGCGTCACTGACGTTGCCACAGATTGGAGGCACGTTGGGCTTACCGATTCGCGCTGTCTGGCCACTCCCAATGATCCGAGAGATGAAGACCTTGAACGCCTTCCCGTGAGTGTTCGGTCTGGGCTTCGAGTGGTTTCATTTTGTTCCGTTTGCTGTCTCGTGAAGTCACGCAGGATGGCTGGGCCAAGGAAGACTGCGAGGACGAGGAGTGAAAGAATGAAGAATGTGATCGACGCAATGAAAGCAACGGTGATAGGGAAACGTGCGAGAATCCCACTAGGAGAAATTTTGATTACAGTGCGTTGGTTACAGGTGATAAAACTCACAGTATTCCACTCGGACGAATTTTCCCCCGGATGTATGCTGTCCATACGCTTAACTCGCGACCTTCACCATGACCCACACTCTTCCACCCATCCCGGCGACCAATTTCGATGAGGGCAATTACACTGGGAGTTCTTGGTACAAATGAGGACAAAAGTGGGACTTCATGTTCGATAAGCTTTGGCAAACTGGATATTGTGAGCGGGATAAATCGGCGATTTGGAGGCAGAATTAGCGACTAGAGGATGTCAGACGGGTGCATCGCGTCGAGAACGGATACAAGATCGCGTACTGGTCGTCGGACATCTACAAGCGTCACGTTGCTTGATGTTCTCAATGACAAAGACGTCATAAAGTTTCCGATTGCCAAATTGTCAGCGCTTGCGGGGACATTCAGATGAAGCGTTATATCATAAGGTTGCTTGGTGTTGAGCCTAGGCAACAACATGTTTGCATAAGGTGGTAATCCGTCGCTGTGTGGCCGTACCAGCGTGGTGGTTAAACAGCCTTAATCGAAAACCTTAACAGACGGCGACTGACCCGTATTGAAGGTAGACTGGGGCTTGCCAGCTTGAAGGTGCGCTTATCCAGACAGCCAGACCAGCACCAAGAGAAGAGAAAATTAGGATGGGAATGACGCCTAAGCAGACGGCGAGTGGTACTAGCTGCGGCGTCAGTGATCGAAATTTTGTTTTGACTGCTCCAGCAACGGCATTCAGTGGTTCCATGACGTTTCCAAACGCTGGGGAAGTCTCTGGTGGTTTCGGACTACTTGTTCTTGCAAGTGCGGTCGACATGACGGTTCGAGGCAAGTGGTCACGCGCTTACCACGCTCTTGCCTGCAACCATGACCGACCTCAGGGACCTCATGGGCTGTTCACCGTTGTCCGACAGCCTGGTGAGCTACCTCACCACGTTAAAGTCGTTAGTTCCCTCCGAGAGTGAAACGGAGCCCGAGGTCAAGACGTATTCTGACGCCGTTTACATGAACTACTATGCATTGGGAATAAGCTTGGTTTTTGGGCCGAAAGATGGTTCAAAGTCTATCACAGCTGGCCAGCAAGACAAACTGAAGCTTAACGGCATCGATGTTTATAACGTTGCTAAAGGAGACTCTAATACGACGAAGGGTGGTGCCAAAGTCTATTCAACACACCCCATGTCACCTATACGCCTCTTACTCGCACCACCCCAAGACGCGAATTTTACGCGTCCATCCCATCTGGAGCTTGGTCCTGAAACGAGTGGAAAAGAGTTTGTGATGGCGCTTGGAGAGCCCGACCGGAAGGGTGGTGGAGGAGGACCATCCCATGGATCGATTGGAATCTGGTGTGAGTGGACGAAGGACGGGGTGATGATTGAGTTTAAGGCGCGAGGACAACAAGCCTGGGAGCAGGGAAAGGACGCCGTCTGGACTGTATTGACACTCTTCCAGCCATCTTGGCTATTGGCGGCGGCGTCGTTGCCGCTACCGGGCGCCGGTGCACGTGATTCATCTCACGTCGCATATATTCGCCGCCCATCATTCAACAGCTCCCCATCTCAACCACCATGGCAGCCCCAGCAGACATGACCACCCTCGACATCTCGGGCGAGTATGTCATGGTCCGTATCAGTCCCACCACTCTCCTTTATTCCACCCCCTCACCATTTCCCAGAACAAGGCACAAAGCGACCCTCATGACGAGATCCTTCGTCTTCAAGGCATCAGCTGGCTGACCCGCAATGTCATCAAACTCGCAACTATCACTCTTTATGTCAAGCACTACAAAGATGCAGAGGGTATAGAGCACATCGACGTCCAGTCCGTCGGCACCGGCGGTTTCAAAGGCAATAAGGAAGAGCGCACCTTTGATTGGCAACCAAGGGAGGTCAGCGATCCTCTCTTCGGCCCTGTCGGTGAGTCGCACAATTCTCCCACATGGTTAGCATTTGAATAGGCTTGTAGTTGGCAAAAGCCGCCGGACAAAGATAGAGGCTGTCGACAAGGAATGGCTCAAGGAAGGCTGGACCCAGGACACAATCGAACACGACGCAGTCGAGTCTTACGTTGAAAGTGATACCCCCAAGAGTGGTACCAGCTGGGTCGGCCATCAGGTATGCATCAGTTTGTCACTGCTGTGCCGCGCATCAATACTCCCATTCAGATTTGGGGCTTCGCCGAGATCGAAGGTGTGAGGAAACATGTCAGGCGCGTCCACTTCACTGGCCCCAAGGGAGAAGAGATCACGGCGCGTCTTGTCTACGATTACCGTGAGTTTCTCATTTTTTTGACTATTGTTTTCATTCTTATGCCTCATCCGCAGAGGGACCGAACACGCGTACCTGAACTCCTTTATACCAAAGCCTACTTGTATAAATGCCAATGTGTTGTGTGTTCTACGAATATATGTGTTTGCTGTACTTCAAGTCTTACTTTGCCGCTGAGATGTAAGCAAAATTACGTTCGGATGCAATGGGCTCGGCATGTCGATTTGCCGTGATGTTCACATCTCATCCTTGTATTCGACCTTGTACAGTAACTCACAGATGGACAACTCGAAGGACGCAAGTACGTCCTCGCAGTCACCGTCGCAGGTTGAGGAGCAAAAAATCTACCCCGGCCAAGTCTCGGACGCAACAGCGGAATTGCTTCCGCCACGCACACGACCAAGCCTCCGAGAACGTACAAGCAGTGCAGTCGCTCAGCGTGCTCCGCTGCTCCATTTGTACACGACAAAAGTCGTACAGTATCTGTGTGGTCCACCAAAGACTGATCTTCCAGGTGCGTTCTTGCAGCAGCTTATTTACAACTGAACTTTCCCTGACTGTTGCCAACTTGAAGACCCAACACCACTACTAAATCGTTCAATAAACCGTGGTCGCCTGTCCTTACACCTGAATCTCGAGAACATTTTTTTACGCATAACGCGACCATTCACTTCTCCCTGGCTCCTACTATTATTATGTGCTGGATATATTGTCTCGTTCGCATTCTTCACCCGAGCACAGTATTACTTGACTCCCTCCGCCTCCCTTATTTCATGCACGGCGACATATTGGTTAGCAAATGACCAATGTGGGCTCAATGGCCAAAGTTGTATACCGACCAACACTTCAGCGTTTGATTTTCGCTGTCCGGCTCAGTGCAAGGATGTCACTCTTGCGAATCCACGCACGATCGGCGCTGGGCAGCTCGACCATGTTCCTTTGATAGTGGGCGGTGGCGACGGCAACAAAACATACCGAGGTGATAGCTTTATTTGTGCTGCAGCTGTTCAGGCGTAAGTCCTAATCTCCAATGGCTCAACCGAATGCTTTGCTTAGTCTTTTCCAACAGTGGTATAATTGATGACCACAAAGGTGGCTGTGGTACATTGCAGCTCGTCAGCAACTTCACAGATTTTCTGCCGTTGTCCTCTAATGGACTAACATCGATCGGCTTTCCGTCCGTCTTCCCAGTTTCCTTTCAGCTCGACCCAAATGAATCACTATCACATTGCACGGACATGCGAAATGCAGGTCTCGCATTCAATATTCTCGCACTCTTCGCATTATTCTTAATATTGCGTCCCAAACCGATAATACTATTCTGGTCGCTCGTATGCGTCGGCTTCTGGCACGTCACAATATTCTCGCAGCCTCAAGACTTCCCTCCACCCCTCGATGTGGCATTCAGCATCTTCCTGCCTGTCTTGTTTATTTCATATGGATTGTGGCGTCTGGCATTTCGATTCGTCCTCCCTGCATTCTCCAAAGCTCCGATTGAGCGTGCTGTGTGGTACATTGGTCCATTCTGGGTCGGAGTTCTGTGGAACATTGTAACAGCCCACATACCTCTGGACCGCCTTACTTCCTCAGACATCAAAGGACGCAACGGCGCACTTACGGTCGTCATCATTGGATCCATCGTCGTTCTGATAGTCATTGTCAACCAACTACGCATCGCACGCAAAACTGGTTGGCTGCCTCACTATTTCGGGTGGTATGTTGTTGGCGGTCTTACCGCATTGGTGTTATCCCAGCTGCCAGGCTTGCAACTGCGACTCCATCATTACATATTTGGGATCGTGCTTATGCCCGCGACCGCATTTCCAACTCGTGCCTCTGCGGTCTGCCAGGCGTTCCTTCTAGGATTGTTCTTGAATGGAGCGGCGGCATTTGGACTGGATTCTATTCTGCAGACTGCGGCTGACGTGAGATAATATTTTATGCGCATATGTTTTATTGTTGAAGATACTTTTCTTTCTTGCAGCTCCGACGCGATGCCCCTCTGGGTTCCGATCTGCCGTCCTTCATGACGAACGCAACAAATTACAACTCATCGATCCCATTCTTGAATCAGACAATATTCTGGAATGCCATCACAGATACGGACGATGGATGGGACGGATTTGCTCTCCTGGTCGACGACGTCGAGCGGTACACTGGAGCTGCTCTCAACTTTTCGTTGGCCGCCTTAGCCGAAGGCATTCCACACTTTTTCCGTTTAGCTGTGAGCTAATAACATATTTCTTTCATGTAATGGCAAGCTGACATATTTGTTTAGTTGCAAAGTCAAGGAGTGAGTGGGGATTTCACGAAGGCAGCCACGCTGTGGCCCAATGGAACTTGGGTGGATCCATTACCTGGACCATCATGATTGTGTTTACATTATTGTTATCGTGGACTTATTGTGTATTTTTCGAGGTATTTTCGGCTGTAATATACTACACGTGACTTACAGCAACGATCACATTTGGGCTTGCATTTGGGCCACACCTGTGCCCACATCACTCAACATCACTGTGACACCATATCCAACATGAACACCTCCTTTGCTGAACCATCACGTTCGTCATCGTACACTATATCGACATACAGTAACCCTTAGGATTCAAATTTCTTGTGTAAATGGCACAGATTTTACTAAGGTACCAGGACAGAGGAACAAGTGGTATTGTAACGTATGCAACGACCGAGTTGGATCGCGCGCTAAGGCGATGACCCTCGCCGCCGCCCAGCGGCACGAGCTATCAGCCTCTCACGGAGAGAAAGTCGAAGGCGTCTCAATGTGGGAACCACAGCCGGATTTCAATGCATGGATGGACGCAACAACTTCCAGAGTCGAGTCCTCACCATGGGCACTTCAGGAGTTCGATAAGAGACGGCATGTGGATGCATTGAAGGACTCGATTCCTTTCTGGCGGGAGCAGATTGAGGCAGCGGACCGCGGTGTCGAGATACCACGATGGGAGGACTTTCTCGAGCGTTTCTCGGCGAAGGAGAATGGTGGCGGCGGATGGGATGATTGGGGTACCGGTGGAGGATGGGGTGCTGACATCGGGAGGGTCGGATACTCGCAAACTGCAAGTGGGAAAGTTTCCGCGAGCAGCAACGGGAAGAGCGATGGATGGTCGGACGGTGACGGACACTCATTCGTGGATGAAATTGCATTTAAAAGTTCGGTGAGTGAAGAGCGTCGACAAGAAATGCACGCATTTTACAAGGTGAATTCCATCATTGTGTGGATTGAATACTATTTATGCTGTGAGCAGATGTCGACGGATGAGAAAGTTAGTAGGATCCAAGAGCTTGTATACCGACTGCACGAGCAGAGTCAGTAGTAGATTACGTCACCACAATGTCTATGTCATCGCCACACTGCACTGCCTTGGGTGGCGCGTCGACTGCGTTGTCCCCCCCTTTATAAAGACAGCCCGCTCAGATACCTCTCTATACCATGGACAACGACAACAGACCTCTCCCATACGGCTGGGTCAAGCAATTCGACTCCAATTACAATAGGCCATTTTATGTTAGCTCTCCATCCTTATCGATCCTTATGCATACTCTCACATTCCACCCAGGTCGATACCAAAGCCACTCCCCCTCGTTCAATTTGGGTCCACCCCTACGAAGATGAACAGTATCTCCGGGACCATCCTGAAGTCCGAGAGAAAATCGGTCGACCAAGCAGCGCGGAAGGTTATCGTCCTCCCCCGGGTCCGCCGACTCCCCAGCGGCCTGCGTCATACAACGGAGACGCTGACAAAGGCAAGCCGGGAAGCTCAACCGGAAAGCTCCAGAAAGATAAGAGGGGTTTCTTTGGCAAGCTCAAGGACAAGGCCGTTGGAACCAAGGAAGAGAGGGAAGCCGCAAGGTTGGCTGAGCAAAGAATGGTGCGACTAATGCTTCTCCCTCATTGTCGAATGTTCCGTTTTGACGCTGTTGTATCCAGATGGAGGAGCGCAGGCGTCGTATGCAAGAAGCAGCCGCGCAAGGGCGATTCCCTCAAGGACCCGGATATCCTCAACAAGCCGGCTTTTCCCAAGGAGGCTTCCACCAAGGTTACCCGCAGCCAGGATATTACCCCCAGCAATACGGTGCTCCCGCTTTTGCACCTCCTCAGCGGCGCGCTGGATTTGGAGGTGGAGGGTTTGGTGTCCCGCTCTTAGGCGGTCTCGCTGGAGGCTTGCTTCTTGGAGAAGCTTTTGATGGCTTTGGGGGCGACGGGGGCGACGGCGGTGGCTTTGGTGGCGATGGAGGTGACTTTGGCGGAGGCGATTTCGGAGGTGGTGGTGACTTTTGAGTATGCGCTCAGGCTATATGACTGTAGCAGGTTCAACACCGAATTGTATGTTTGTCTCGTGAATGGAACGCGGAGGAAATATATGTACCTTTGTACCAGTTATTGATCGCATCCGTTCTTCTTCCAGCCTGGTGTTATAACAGTTGAATATAATGTTGAATGTGGGAAGTTGACATGTGTGACGGCACACCAACGCGTCCTTACCAGACGCCGTTTTCGGCGTGGACACTCAGACTTCAAAACATTTATGCCGCCTCCAATACCACTCTCACTCAGCCCCCATGTCTGCGTGCTCTCCTCTCCTGACCTGGACTTGCATCTGGAATCATCATCATTGCCTCCATTATGCAATGTGCTACAGTCATTCTGTCCACTCCCCAACAGTAAGTCTCCGCGTTTACAATCTGCAAGAATACCTCGTATGACAAGAAATGTGCAGTCACGACACGAACGACGGCACTGACGTCGGTAACTCACCCTAATTTTATGTTGCGCTTTTCCGATCTGGCAGAGGTGGAGACTGTTTGTAAAGAAGACGAGGAGCAGCGGGCAGGACGCATGATTGATTGGATCAGTTCAAGGATATCGTCCAAATGTGCTAGATGGATCGAAGACGTGCAGAAGATTGGCGAGGAAAATTTGAAGGACGGGCGAACACCATGGTGGGACGAATTGAAGCGGTGTACAGAGGGCGACAATACACCTTCTCGAATGGAAGGTTGGAATCACCCTGTCGCGAGTAAGTTTGCCCATCCCACGCGGGAAAGGTATTCTGACGTTTCGCAGCGATACTTGCGGTGTCTACTACTGCTCCGAATCCCCTGCAAGCAATCATAGCTCTGCATACTCGCCAAACCGACCTGCCAGCATGGGTTGATCCGAATGGCATACGCTGCACACTTATTGTGCATCCCAAGAACTCCCCTCTAAATGACGACGAGTACGCATTTCGAGGAAACTATTGACCGTTCAGCTAACATTCATTTCTGACATCAGAGTCGCCGCACTTATGAACGCAGTGAAGAAACAATATGGACTCCACACATACCTCCTTCGCCTTGAGACGCCTTCCCATCCACCTCCGCCGGTCCCTGTGCCACTCCCACTTCCTCGCCTACCTCCTCCATCTGCCATTGACACTACACCACAGAAGGTGCGGCCTCGAAAGGATGCGCGATCACCCCTGCCGCGAGAAAATGGAGCAGAGCCAGTTTTAAACACTATTTGTATGTCTGAAGCCGACATTCAGGCGACAGCACGATTTGTGAGAGAATTTGTAACGACAAGCCTTGTTCCATGGATGGAGAAATGTGTGTTAGATTGGAACGAAGCTGTGAGTGTTATTCCTGAAATTCTCAACTGTTATTTACTCGTGCCACAAAGTTCTCCGCAACGCGTGGCATTTCTTCCCGTCTTTTCTCAACCACCCGGCGATTCTTTGGAACGTCGTATACAGCACCTTCGTCGAGGTCTTCCACACCAGCTGCGCCTACCAGTCCTACTAAGCCGCAATTGAATACGAGCAGCTCAGTAACAAATCTTGACGGGTCACTGCCATCCCAGCAGCGTCGGTTAGCCGAATTTGCTACCATGCTCGGTGACTTCAAGACGGCTGTGGCGGTCTGGGAGGCACTACGAAAGGATACGCGTGGCTCATCTGGCTCTGTAAGACTCATGCAGCATAGAAACTGGAAGACACTGACCTTAGTGCAGGAAATTCTTCCGCTACTGCTTGCACCAACGCCAGCGCTTCAATTACATGCACTCCATGCGATCTCGACAATCTCGCAGTCAATGACCGAGCTGTCCGCTTACGCCCAAACCCGCACATTGAGCTACGCGGTACGCTGGGAAACCGGCATCCTTCAGTCTGATTTTCTGAATAGCTCAGTGGAGGGTGACCGGTGGCTAGTCTGGGCTGCAGGAAACGTGGGTTTTTTTTTTGGCTTCATCAGATCTGTCAGCTGCATCTTGACTGAATGTGGATTTTGGCGATCAAGGCAGAAGAACCACATGCTGCGCTGCTCCTTGCCCATGCAGGTTTGTTAAGCCTAAAGAGAGGTTGCGTTCGAAGAGGAGCCATGTGGTATGTTGCTGCTGCGCGCCGACTGGAGAAGTGCGGAGTGGTACGTTGCCACCATCAAGTATATTTCCATCGCTGTCATTAACACAATATCTAACAGAAACCCCTGACCATGTATTTCCTTCAACGTGCACATCGTCTTTTTGTCGCTCGGCCAGAGAAGCCCCTCTCGATTTTATTTCCTGATGCCAATGGAAAAGTTGCAGACATTAACGACACCTTTGACGCCATACTTCCCGGCATTGAACATACATTAGGTACGTTGCGTTGGAATATCGATCGGAGGATTGTAACGTATTTTATGCTAGGACGCCTGATGTATACCACCGGGGAGACAGCAGGTGCAGTACGATGGTTTGTAACGCTCTTGGGCAGATCGCATGGGGATTCGAACGTGCATTCCGCCGAAATAAACGGACTTCAGTTACAAGATGGTGAGGATAATGCGGACAAAGTCTACCTAGATGATTTCCGCGCGGCATTCGAAGTTCGTATTTTACCCATTTTTGTTCAGACTCCGTGTTTACAGATCATCTCGATAGCATCTGAACGCTACAAGCGGAAAAGGCCACCAATTATTGGATTTGCCAGTAGCTTTCACGTTCTGTCAGCCAAAAGAGACAAAAATCCGGTTGAGCGGTAATTATTTCAGCGATTATTCTGAGATTTGGGACGAGCGCGAACGTCAATGGCGTGATTTCTGGCGGACTAGAGGTAGAGAACGACTCCATTCAAATTGCAATGCATTTACTAGAGGTAAATCAGTTTGGCAGTTGAACATTCTTTTTATTAATCTCTCACTTAGATCGCTTTTGGGTCGACGTTACTCTACATAACCCATTTAATGCGGCGATAACGCTTTCAGACTTAACAGTATCAGTCAAAATTTTGGACAGTAACTCATCTACAAGCGCCGAGTCTGGCTCACAACTGCTAGAAGTTGAGACAATTGACGAGGTCTTCTTAAATGCGAAGGAAACTCGAATGGTATGTGAGAGTTCAGCCAATTATGCACACGTGTTCAATTTTTTTCTCAGATCCCTATTGCCGTCCAGTCCACTCACCCAGCAAAAGTCCAAATGGTGAACGTGTCCTACTCGTTCCTTGACCTTCTCCCTGCTTCTGAGTCACTCGCTATCCGTGGTCCACGCCTTCACGGCACTGCCAATGAACGGCAAAATAAGACCTACGGCCCGGACACACTGCTTGATATCGAGGTCGAGGAAAGTGACCTCCAACTCGACATCGATTTGAAAGAAGAAGCATTGGTCCTTGCAAATGGAGAGATACATACCATGCCTGTTCGTTTAACAAATTCAGGGTCAAGAAATATAGACGAAGTGTGGATAGTGCGAGGTGAAGAAGATCCAATTTGGCCACATGAGTCTGAGTCCAATGGTAAGCAACCAAGTGAATTATACTTCGAACTACTTAATTATTTCATGGTCAGCGACCTCCCCAGCAGCGACTTCGATGCAGGAGATCATAAAGTCCACGAATTCGTTGGAAGCTCCTCAACCTTTCCTAATAGATTTGCAAAAGTTCCACCGTTCAGCTGTTCTCCGTCCTGGAGAGACTGTAGATGTCCCATTAATATTTTACGCAGACAACGTTGGCGATCGTCAGTTAGCCATGATGTTCGTATTCCGAGAGGTAAGATTCGGTCCTTCGAATGAACTTCAAACGCTTAGTTTACGATTTCAGGATGGATCTGAGTTCTTCCGCAGCGCACGCGCAGTCCGCTCTATCTCGGTTGGGCCATTGTTTTCAATGTCGGTTGCATCCTTTCCTAGTGGAACTCAAGAATATCCGTGGACGATCGAAGTTGTGGCTGAGAATGTCGGTGCAAGTGAAGCACAAATCACACAAGTATCGACACTTAGTCCTACATGGTTGTGTTCTCAAATTGGCGGTGGACTACTGTAGGTTCACGTTACTCGCATTATTCTTGTCACTGACTCCATGGTAGTGGAATTGTGATGCCGCACCAAGTGAATCAATTACATCTCAGTGCGGCACGTTGGGGTGCTGCATTGGGTGGACAGGGGACAGTTGCATTTGCCACGGAAAAGCTTTCCGAAGTTTTGCGTGGTCAGCCAATAAACTCGACACTTCCCCCACCAATAGACGTTCTATGCTGCTTGATGTCCAACGTGAGAGGCTTTGTCTATCCTTCATTATCACATTGACAGGACGTATAGGATGGCGATGTAAAAACCACAACTGACCCCAACATTCGAAGCTTGATGCACAGCAAACGACGAAACGCCATTGCCGGGATAGTACGCGCCACTCACAAGCACATTCCTGTATCTTCACATCCCCAAATATTTCCCCTATACAATCCATCTTCCTTGGACGTTGTTGTATTCTGGAAAATGCAACATCGCACAGGTTTTATAATGTTTCCTAATATTCTTTTGGGTGTTGGTCATGCCGAATTACGGGATGTGATTCGCGAGGTAGAGGAGGAGAAGAGCAAGCGGAGTATGTTTGCAGAGACTCAGCGCGAGAAAGCTGAGATATTGGAGGCAATCCGCGACTCGGAATGGAATACGGAGGTCAACCCTCTCGTCACTTTCACATACTGCAAACCGAAACTTGCACACAACTTCGCTGAAGGGTGCGTAATTCATTTGAGGTCATGCACGGCTTGTAACGTTTGGATTCAGGCCGTGTCCATTGCCAGTAACATTCACACTGCGCAACTACTCATTAACTCGCGATGTTCGATATGTGGTCCGCTTTGGTCGGTTAAAGCAATCTCATGTACCGCGCATGTAAGTTAAGCACATACCTGTGGACCATACTTTAACACTGCGCGCAGTGTCCTCCCCACGAAAGGCAGACAAACATGTCGAGGAGAATTGGCTCCTTTACAAACTGCCACATTTAATATTAAAATGTGGGCGACCGGACCAGGAACTTTCGATCTCGGTGGTTGGCAGGTTGAAACCGATGTCCTTGAGAGCTCAACCATTGATGAACCAGACCGATCAAGTCCACGAACAAATCGGCATCGATATGTCGAAGATGCACCATCAAGCAACATTTCATCTGTTACCATATTGTCATGTCCATAACCTCATAACTTATGACAACCCTCACACATTGATAACCCGATCACTGCAATTTCAGGAAATTATATATATATGTTACAGGACCATAGTACCCTTCGTTTATGTCACAACCTCCATTGCCAAGCTCAAAAGATCATTTCGCTCCCCCTGCAGGAACTCCTGCGCCTTCTCGACAATACTTTCCAACAAATCCAGGTTGTCCGAGAGATTTTTGCGAAGATACGCGATTGCAAGAGCGGTTGCCCACGCTCGCTCATCCACCCCCAACTCCCTGGCTTTAGTGATGGCATCTGGCCCCACGATGCGTTCCAATGAATTATCCAACATAAAAGATCCATCGAACGTTTGCAATCGCATCAGATCAAACACCTGGCTACCCACTGGTCGCACTTTTGAGGATGCTTGTGGATCAGAATGGCCGCTGGGAGGTATAGCTCCAGCAGAATTCATCGTAGGAATGCTCTGGGGTACAGGGGGCGACGGACTACGCTGATATTCTTGTGTGGCCTCATCAAGTGGAGTGGGACTCGGTGGTGGACTCCAGTCGCTCCATGCAGATGTAGATCCGTTTAGAGAGCTCAGAGTCGAGAATGTCCGTACGCTCTCACCGTCTCTGTTGCGATGGCCCTCTGAAGTAGGGGAGGGTGGACGGGGTGGATAGTCCGCCAGGAATCTATTGCCTCGGTTCGCCGTTGGTGCGATAACAACGTGCTGAATGAATCGGAAAACTGTAGAAAGAAAAGAACCGCCCGCAATGATCGCAGCATGGACGCTCCGAATGAAAGAGCTTTGAGGTCCAGATACCCTAGCCACAGTTTGCCCGTTATCATATTCATCTTGGTACGGCTGGTCAGATAGTCGGTCTCTTCTCGAAACACCTCGTTCCGGAGACATACGAATAATTTCTGCATCATCCACGGCGACGAATGAAGTGTAGCGACTGGCGAGCTGGTATTTCAACCCCAAACGCACGATCATCTGCTTTCTATACTCATCCGCGGCAACATTTGTGGGTAGCACGCCTTCTTCGATATCTGTAATGATTCGACGTGCTGCCAGTGTGTGTACGAGAGGTGGACCCTTTCGTGCGTTTGTCAAACGAATTTCCATGATAGGAACTGTCATTTTAAAAGGACCACCGCCGTCGTCGAGATCACCACGTATTGTCACAGATTTCGGGACTGATATGTCTCTAAGAGTTATGAGCGCATAAACATTGAAGCGTATGCCAGGCGACAATCGTAGTATGTTCGGTGGGGACTGTTGCACTGTGTCAACAAAATTGACAGATGGCGACGTGGGGTTCCGACCATTCGCGAGCGTGTTGGGTGGGATGCCCCAATCGACAGATACATTGTTGACAGAACGGGACTTTCCTGCGCGTACAAGCTTTGCGCACTTGCCAACAATTTCCTCGGTGGTGGATGCCAAGAGACATTGTCCGCGACCTGCTCGTGCTATGCTCTCACACATATCCGTCGAGACTGTCTCTCCAATGCCGAGCGTGTATACACGCAAAGATGGATCTTGCGCAGCTGCAGAGACAGTCAGACGAATTGAATCTATTTCTGTGCTTTGTACCTAAAAGGAGTGTTAGCGCGGTCGCATTCAACCCATCATAACACGTACCTGTCCGTCTGTTAAGACAAATACAGCGGTTGCCATGTCTGATCTTTGACCTTGAAGTACAAAACGTAGTGCATTGAGTATTTCGGTGCCACCATAATCCGCTTCCATTTGGTCGACGTGGGATGTCTGCGAATATGGGTGATAGTAAATATGATTTCTGTTCTAATACGAATGCACGGAAACTATTACCGCGTGTGTCAATGTTGATTGCGAATATGACACGCTGCCTGGCCAAAGAGAGGTGACGTGGCTGCCAAAGCTAATAACATTGAACATCGTGCCAACGCTCGGAAGCATGCGCAGGAGCATCATAAGGGTGCGTCTGGAGGTTTTCGTCGGTGCACCGCTCATGCTGCCACTACGGTCAACCAAGAATATGTACTCTTGGGAAGGTACTGGTGGGATACCAATTGGTATGACTGATAGCTGCATAGCTAAAGTGCGAGAGATATTTGATTGGTTTCGCTCGACTTCAACGAAACATCGAGGTTCGTCAAGACCGTCTGCCGTTACGACGAGAGCGAAATCAAGAGTTAGAAAAGTTGGCGAGCGGAACTTGGCTGTGGCACGCCGGTGTGAAGGACGACCCGAATGTGTCATATATGATTCAATGGATACCTGGTCGTGATGGGTCGGGCTCTCGATCTTGCGGATACGACCGCTAGTTTGAACATCAATTGTGACGCGAACGCGGGTTCGGACTGATGGAGAGGCGGCATCTTCCAGGGCTGTTGGGAGTTTGCCATATCTTTCACCGATCGACATTGGCATGTGGAAGCGAACTTGGTTTACTTGTTCGTCGTCCATGAGATCCATAACATACTGAGGAACTTTGAATAAAATGTATTGTGTCATTAGAAGAGCATGACGTACCACGATTCGGGTTGTTACGGTTTGCCTTGCTGGGATTGACCCGACGGAAAACGTAGCGACTTATAACCGTATTTATCAGAAAGTCGTAAAAACAAGGAGGATGGACTAACCATCATCAGAGGCCCATTCTACGAGGCCAGCCATTTTATCGGCATTAATGGCATTATTGAAGTCTTGTATAGCCTCGTCCTTCTCTTTTGCAATACCAGTAATGAGTCGTCCATCGTCGGTTTGCAGCTCAAACGAACAAACTGCTGAACGTGCAGGAACAGGAAACACGTATTTCGCCCTGCTTGTTGGGCCCGATGAATCATTTTTGTAGACCTGGGTGAGTGTAACTCTCGCTGACACTGTGAGAGTGTGTGAATGAGCAGGTGATCGCGATCTGAATGACAGCTTACCATCAACAAGGAGGACTTTCGCTGCGACCTCCTGCAGAGCTAAACTGACGAGATCGCCATTGGGAGCGTAGTGTATGATGCCAGCACGGGGAGTCATGGGGTACGGCGCTAAGGAGGGCCATTCTGACCGCGAGGTTTAAGTAGACCAATAGTTACCCATATATTAGACGCCCATATCAGCATCGCGCGTGTCACGAGCGTCTGTTACTATTAGAACCCTGACGTAAAAGGCATATTTCTGACAACATGTAATCGGAAGACACAATCACTTAACGTAAGTTGTCCAAGATAAAGTTAAATGCTGTCCTATCATAAGCATACACCGCACCCGATAACCATATTTATGAGCGACGGATCTCCGCAATGCGCATCTTCTTCTCATCTCGATCCACCTCTTCATCGGAATGTCCTCGTTTCTTCGCGCCATGCGCTTCAGAGGATGTTTGGTTTCCACTTGCCCAGCTCGGACGTCCACGTTGCAATTTTACAGCAGCCCTTCTGTCGGCCCGTTTCGTGTATTTTCGGGCAAGCTGATCGATTTCTGTGCAAGTCTTAAGTTCTCGCCGCTGCGATCATGTATGTGCGCACCTTTCTCCTTTCTGCGATAGTACTCTTTCCACGAGGCACTCGTCCGCTGAGGATACTGTCAACCGGATAAAGTAATGATTCATCAGGATATCCACATATGCATCACATTATTTTGAACGGACCTTTTCGGTAAACGGCTCCCATTTCTCTTTACCTTTCATATATTTCCAATCGGGCAGAGATGAGATGTACTTGGCTACTGCGCGCAGCTCTGGCATACCAAAGGCAGTGCCAGCTTCACCAAGCTCCTCGCCATCATCTGATGATAGCAAATTATTTGACGACAACTCGTCGTTTTCATCATCCAGTTCCTCAGAGGATGACCCAGAGGACGATGCGCGTCGAGCGCGTTGTCGCGATCCCCGCCGACCACCGTAATCGCTATCCTCGTCATCCTCCGGTTCTGAACTGGACTCCGAATCTTCATCCGAATCCGTAACGGATTCCGAGCGGTGCTTTGATTTCTTTGCCCGCTGTTCTGCGCGTTGGCGAGCCCGTCGCGGAGATGCAGAAGAGATTGATCCCAGAACAGCGGGTTGGTCGGACTCATGGAGCTGAGCGTTGAAAAGAATTTTATCAGCTACATCCTCATGATTCCTCCAGAACGTAGACCATGAGTAGGCGCTGTGGGCTGGAACCTGTTACAAATCGTAGAAATCGTCAACGACAGGTGTCGAACATATCAAGGACTGGATACTTGCCTTTTCTTCCAGCAACTCGCAAAGTTCGCTCTTCTTGAGTTCCGGGCGACGCTTTAGTTCCCAAGTGATGAAACGAAAGAAATACACCTCGTCCTCAGGAATATATTGAGTCCCTGTTCCACGTGGCTTACGGACTGCATCAGCAGGCGGTGGAGACGGCGACCGTGAAGGGGCCCGTGGCAAACCAGTGGCTTTGTCTATAAGCACTTGTTCAGGAATTGGGTTCATCATCAATGGAGCGGACAAGCTATTCAAAGTCTGACGGCGTGATGTCGTTGGCAAAACAGAAGGCGGGGACTGCCTCGGATGAGATGCACTGGAGGCCGAAGAACGCACGGCGGGTCGAGAGGACGATGCGATGTTCGAGCTATGGTCTCTCTTCGCAATAGGATTTTCGTTCACCTTCTGATTTTGCTGCGCGTCGTTAGGGACACTGCGAGGTCTAGGAACTTGGCCTTTGTACCGAATGGGAGGCGTGGCCATGGGCGAGGGAGTAATTCCGTTCGTGCCGACGGTGCGACCGTTGCTGGCACCATTGGAATGAACGGTTTGCGCATGTCGGGCATGCAGAGTGGTAACGAGTCCGTCGATGCGATGGAAGTTCAAAAGAAAATAGTTTTTCCATGCATCAGCATGGTGGCCACGATACTACACCAAATGAACAATCAAACACGAGGAAAACAAAACAGAACATACCATGTGTAAAGTTTCAATCGCCGTTTTGTAGTCCTGTCCTCTCAACTTGCTCTGGAAAAGAACGTGGGCAAGATCTTGATCATATCGGTCGTGAGAGGCGAAAGGTTGGCTGTGGTCTGTTGCTTGGTGTTGCGGCTGGGGTACGCCGTACGGTGGCATAAAAGACTGCTGTTGCTGCTGTTGTTGTTGTGCTTGCAGCTGTTGCATCTGCTGCATCTGCTGCCACATAGCCATCATGGTCATCATTTGGGTTTGATTTGGCTGAATAGCCTGGCTGTGAGATGTTTGGGGAATGTGTTCGGAAATTTGAGGAGCTTGATGAGCCTGCTGGTTCCAAGGAGTAGGACTTGGACCTGGCGGTGGAAGTTGAGAGGGTTGTGTTTGGGAGGCTGGCCATTGCATATGAGCGGGGAGACGAAGCTGCTGGGTATCTGGAGACGCCGAAGCATTTTGCTGATAGTACGGGTAACTCATTGTCGCGGAGTCGCAAAGTCGCGTTCAGTCGGGGCCAAAGTTGAGATACAAAACGCGGAGACGCCCACGTGACGGCATTCCACGTGATCGCATGCTCCGCGTCCCCAGTCAGCGTCAGTTTCCACTTCTCACCGACACAATGCATCTTACCCGCTTCCCACTTTTACGGCCAGCCTCACGCTCATTTTCAACAGTTGTAGGAGAACAACGCGTAAAGAAACCACTCACAAGCCTGAACGATCATGCCCGACAACGCGCAGAAAGACTGTCCGCCGACTGGAAAGGGACGAATGCTTCGGGTGGAACTACGAAGAACTACATTGGTGGCGAATTCGTTGAAAGCTCAGCGCAAAACTGGATACAAGTCATAGACCCTGTTCGTGATCGTTTTGTGAAGTTTATGGTTCCAACCAGCTGATCTCGATGTGAAGTCGACTCAAACTCTTCTTACCCGCGTTCCGGAGACAACAAGTTCTGAGTTCGAAAAAGCTGTTGATGCCGCGTCGCATGCTTACAAGTCTTGGAGTCGAACCAGTGTTCTCACCCGTCAGAGATTCGCTTTGGAGTGAGTTATGAAAATAGCAAACATACTGAACACATACCAAACCTCGTCAGGTTACAAAACCACATAAGGGCCAACACGGAGGCATTGGCAAACAGTATTGTGTTAGAACAAGGAAAGACATTTGCCGGCAAGTCCCTCATTTGAATGTCCCCTTGTCCCCAAGGACCAATCTATATGACGCATAGACGCACAAGGTGATGTCCTCCGAGGTCTGCAAGTCGTCGAAACTGCGTGTGCAGTGACAACCTCGCTTCTTGGAGACAAGATTGAGGTTAGCAAAGACATGGACACCGAAGTGCGCAGGCTGCCATTGGGTGTGTGTGCCAGGTTAGTGTATTGTCAACCACTAATTGATAATTCATATTAATATTTTCCAACAAGTATTGCGCCTTTCAACTTTCCCGCGTTCGTAGCCTCTACCAATCCCTCCATTTCAATACCTGAACGTCTATAGTATGATTCCACTTTGGACCATTCCCATGGCTGCTGTGACAGGAAATACCCTCATCTTAAAGCCGTCTGAACGAGACCCTGGCGCGGCCATGATTATTGCGGAACTTTGCGAGCGATCTGGTATGGAGTATCAATATTATAATCGACTGGGCTGTTTCTGATCAGCCTATGATCAACATTATAGGCTTACCACCTGGCGTTCTTAATATTGTCCATGGTACCATACCAACGGTAAATGCAATTTGTGACCATCCCGCCATCAAAGCGATCAGTTTTGTGGGAGGGGACAGAGCCGGCAAACACATTTATGAACGGTAAGCTTCTGGTCATCGATGACCTTGTTAATCCATGTTCCGTTAAACACCAAATTAGTGGCACAAAGAACGGCAAACGAGTTCAAGTGTGCTCCGCTCATAATCCCACATTCTCGAATTTAATATCCATCTGCGGCGCAGGCAAACTTACAAGCCAAAAATCACGCCGTGATCATGCCTGACGGTGAGGCTCTACACATTTGCATAACAAGTTACCAATCATGGTTCTACACAAGCGAACAAAAACCTTGCAATTAACTCCATACTTGGCGCCGCATTTGGGGCGGCTGGACAGCGTTGTATGGCGGTATCTGTCGGTGTGTTCCTTTTACAATATCTCGGTGGACTTTGATCAGATGGTTGATCCTGTGCTGGACCAGCTGTGCTTGTCGGCACGGCTCGTACATGGCTTCCCGAAATCGTTCAGCGCTCTAAATCACTCGTTGTGACTGGAGGCTTTGAGAAGAAAGCAGATCTGTAAGAGCCATGCCTAAATCGAAACATTGGTCCATTGACATGTTGATTTTCAGAGGGCCACTCATTTCACAAGCAGCTAAGAGGCGCGTTATAGATTTGATCACGTCCGCTGAAGAAGAGGGCGGAAGAATACTCTTGGACGGTCGAAATGTCGTCGTCCCTGATTATCCCGACGGCAATTTCGTTGGCCCGACAGTCATCGAAGCTGTCACGACCATGAGATGCTACAAGTTCGCATTTCTTGAAATTCACGAAATATTTGTCACCTAATTTCTTCTCAGGGAGGAGATATTCGGACCAGCGCTGATCGTCATCTCCGCAGACACTCTGGATGATGCGCTCAGTATTGTAAACGAAAATCCATATGGCAATGGCACAGCTATCTTTACCCAGTCTGGTGCGACTGCCCGTAAATTTGAGCGCGAAGTCAACGTCGGACAGGTGGGCATCAATGTACCCATTCCTGTTCCCCTTCCCATGTTTTCTTGGAGTGGAAATAAGGTATGTCGCCTTCTGAGAGTTGGTGTTGAGCGCACGATTGATGTATTGGTCGAAGGCGAGCTTTCTGGGAGACATCGCATTCTATGGGAAGAGGTGATTCATTTTCTACAAGATGCACGACTTTCCCACTGATAATGGTCTTTAGTGGGTTAAATTTCTACACACAAAACAAGGTAAGGCGCAGGAGGGTATTTGATAATGGCGACACAATTCTTACACATCTCTCGCAGACTATTACCAGTTTATGGCGGTCAGAGGATGCCATCGGGAATAAGGCATCCGTAGATATGCCCACCATGCGATAATAGTTCCGAGGGATGGCTTGGATATTAAAATTGTATCATTAGCATTGACCGTGCAAAATGAGTGAAGGATTTGACTCTATGTCTCGGCTGTGGCCGGTTTCTGCTTGAAGAATTTTTTTCTTCTTTCCTCTGCGGTCTCTGATCGCGCATCCCTGCTGCCCGAAAGCTGGCCGGCATAATCAAAAGTACCCATCGCCCCGCCAATCACAGCGCAGGACGCAACAGCAACAGGTAAAGAGCGCGCTGTTATGGATCCCTTGGTAAAACTTGAAGCATAGCAATGATTTCATGACGCACCTCGGATACCTGCGAGAAATCCGGCCGCACAGCCAGCCGCGGCGCCGTTGACATAGTCATTCTTTTCCCGCACATTTCCCACTACGGCCTCACTGAAAGCGAAAGTCGCCCCCATCGCGGCTGTATATTTTGTCAATTGAAAATCCCGTCAGGATTCCGCTAGAGGTGTGTGCTTGGCTCACCAAAGAATCCAATCGTGCCTCCACTTCGCGTGAGTACACCAGCTGCTCCTCGGTTGTGCGTCCCGAGCGCGTTCTGCACGGCACTTACGACTGCGCCGACAATGCCTGCCTGAAGCCCTGTCGTCGTTGCATACTTCAAGGCGGGTTTTGGTTCGTAAATCTCTGGATCTGCGGAGCCTGACTGCTCCATCCTGTTCAATGCAAACCGTGAAGGTGCGATCTAAAAGTGCCACGTGACCATTTCCAGCATCACCAACAAATGCGAGTCAAATGCGGTGCGAAAATTCAATGGTTATAAAGTAGTTCATGCAGTTAGAGATTGATCGATATTAACCAATGGTCGTTGACTCGTTGTTCATACATAAAGTACGTGAAATTGAAGGCATGAATATGCCTTCGTTGAGCCTGACCAAAGCTTTCGTACAACGTATCTCAATGCAACGTTATCGGTCGAGCTATAGATCAGGACGATCTAGCGGTGACAAAGGCTAACCACGGTGTGGGTTCGCCTATTTTTCAAGGGTAGGGGAATCCTTCCACAAGACATAAAAAA
Source organism: Rickenella mellea (assembly GCA_004355085.1). Lineage (NCBI taxonomy): Eukaryota > Fungi > Basidiomycota > Agaricomycetes > Hymenochaetales > Rickenellaceae > Rickenella > Rickenella mellea. The sequence goes on from ML170157.1 coordinate 718,479, forward strand.
TCATGGACCGTATGAGTGACATTAATATTCAACAAGACCATGAGTAGGACGCACTGTGCCATATTTCGATCGTCACGAGCGTCATAAAACACTACGTAGAAATGACTGCATGCACGGCGCTTGATTGAGACTGAGACCGGACGTTCGACACGGGGACAGCGGTGGGATGGCACTCCTCAGGTTCTTCGATAAGTCCCTTGCAATCCATCAACCCTCCGCAGCATTCGCTTTCCGAGTCGTAGATCTCTCCGGCATGACTCTCCTCCAGTTGATGTTGCTCATCGTCCCGCCCACTGGCATGACTTTCTTCCGATAAAACAGATGTTGTGTTGGATCCAGCGACATCTCTGAAGGCGATATGGGGTGCTTGTAAAACAGATAACATTCGCTCAAGAGTAGGATCTAGGGACGTTGGGGGAGGGTTACTGGGGTTCGTTGCAACACAAGAGCGCACAACGAGTTGTTGGAGACGTCCGATTGACTGTGAAGTACTTGAAAGGTGATCCAGCAGGTTGCGGGTAGCTGAGGTCTGTTCAATTCGTGTATTATTAGTGAGAAAAACATAAACACTGGAAATGGAACCGACCATCTCCGGTGAAGCGGATGACGGTGCTGGTGATGTAGTGGTAGCATGCGCGGCAAGTCGAGCTTTCAGATGAGTATTCTCGTCTTCCAGAGCACGACAACGTTCTTCAAGCTCAGAGACATATTTGGCTCTTCGGTCTCGATAGGCGCGTTGTTGAGAGAGTGCTCTCGTCTGAGGAATAGTCAGATCTTTCTTCCGTCCTCGCGCCATGGAGGTGGTGAGTGAAGATCACATAAGCGTATTACTATGCACTACTTTTTGGCTTTGTGGCGTTTGCCAACACCTTCGTGATTTACAGCACTACTCTTCCGCTTTACACTCTCCACCAGGCTCTGCAAGCTCCTGCCACTGTCTCCCGTCTGCTCGCCATTAAGCGCGGATGTCCGCTGAGGTAAGTCCTCACTCCGCTCCTTCTGTCTCTTTGTCCGTTCCTCAAGCAAAGCCGTCATGCCTTTCGTCTTCTTGAACCTGTAACAACAATGGTTTAAACGCGAAGACGGTTAAAACAGAAAAGCACCTACTGAGGGTTGCTGGGGTCTATGGCGAAAACATGATCGTTGTGCAGCGCTGAGAAACGGTCATCCTTCACGTTGATGCTGAAGTCCTCTTGAATTTCTGCGTCTTGGTTGTCCGCCTGTCTCTTTTTCTTGCCTTTCCGTTTGCCATGCATCTTCTCGGCCTTAAGGATTGCTTTCATGTCAAAGTGCTTCGCTTCGGAGCTCGGGTCGTCCGGGGTAACAAGAAGTGCGAGTTCAGCTTCCGTCGGGGCCAAATGAACATCCGGAGTCCGTTTGGCAGTATTGTTACTACCCTTCTGGTTTGTAGCTGACGGTTTGCTCTCCGTGTCTGACACTCCACTATCATCGCCAAAGAAATCGTCCGCGGGACTTGCAGCAGTCGCATTTTGAATACTGTGGCTCTTGGACTTCTGCTCCCTCTCTGCCTTCCGCCTATTGCGCTTCTCCTTCTGCTTGCGTTGGTATTTTTCCAACGTGGTTTCGTCGCCTTCTTTGTTAGCTTTCTCACTCAACCCAGGTGTAAACGTGATCTCTAGTTCGCCGTTGACGCTGTCTGGTCGATTGGATGCTCCTCCTCCCCAACCCTCCGGTAAGTTGCCGTCATCGCCTCCCAACAGCAGTGCTCTCAGTTTGTCCCGAGTAGTTTCCTTTCGTTTCTCCTCGACGTCTGAAGACTCGGACTCAGAAGATGCAATGACCGCCGCGAAGTCGCCATCTTCGAGCTCTTTTTTGGACAGTGTCCTCCGGGTTATTTTATTTCGTTCAGGGTCGTCTTCATCCCATGTTAGTTTAACTTTCGAATGCCTCAATGCGCTTGTCGAGAAATCAAGACCGCGGTATAATGTAGTGTCCGCTTCTGTTTCACCAACTGCTTCATCTCTTCATCAATTGGATCAGCAGTAATTGTGGTAGTGATGCGAACATGGCCGTACCGTGGGGTATCGTCGAACTGCATGTCGTCAGGCACGAAACTAAGGTCAAAAACATTTGCCGACCGCTCGAGTTCTGTACCATCCAATTCCTGATAGATATGGGTCGCTGCTTCAACCGTGTCGCACGTAACAATGGCGTAGTAGTACCTATTACAAGACTGCGATGAGATTAGGGATGGCTCGTTACCCTTTGATCGACGCACCGAAGACGTTCAAGTTGGTACTTTCGCAATGCATCTTCATCATACTCGTCGCCTTCATCCTCTTGATAAATCGTGCGTTCATTGATTTCTTCTTCATCGATCTCCTCGAACCTGGCCCTTTTGAAGATATCTTTAGGCGGTCCCTCGGATTCTTCTTTCTTTAGTCGTTCCTTGCCAAACTCTGAAGGATACACGCGTACGCTAAGCACGTTTCCTCGAATAATGTGGCTCTTTCGTTCTGTAACCCCGTGTGAGATGACAGAACTGGTGACTTTGGAGGCTCCTGGTGACACCAGCGAAGTGAAAATTTTGTAGAGGTGCTTTGCGCGAACATGGTCCCAATCGAGATTCACTACAGCCAACCTAGCAGTTTTGGCTGTTTCGATGTCAAGGGCATCATCATCACCGTTCTTAAGTTTGGCAGAGTATGCAGCAGCCTGCATGTCAAGATCCGCATACGTAGTATCATCCTCTTCGTTGAGGTTGACTTCCAATTCTTCATCGGCATGGACACGGATGGGTTTGGAGGCGCCGTGCCCTAGGACAACATCTTCATGATCACTCTCCTCGTCGGATTCTTCCTCTTCCTCTTCGGAAGAGGATGCAAGGACCGCTTCGCCACGAGCATAGTCTGGTCGCCTTGAAGCTTCTTCATCGTCGGCGTCATCTTTCAGGCGATAGAAACGGCGAAGATCTTCTTTGGCAACATTTGTGGATGTCTTTCGCCCATACTTGTCTACGTGGTTTTCTGGAATACAGAGAAGTAAGCAAATGTAAAGGACCAACAGGGAAAGGCATCACACTTCGCTTGGCTTTGCTGTCCTTGTCGAATATATTCTTGAATCTGTCGTCGACTGCGACTTTTGTTTGTAGCTTCTTGGGTCTGCGAAACCGCGGGTCTGTTCTCAGACGAGCAAAACGAGGATCAGACATAAGATTTTTGAGACACGTGACGTGTACCGTAAAGGTGGTTACAAACAGATGTCGTAGGAGTGAAGGTGTTGTGATGATCAGTCAGGTATTTCCAATGTGAGGTATCGCTGCAGCCTACAGAGCACAATAATAGACACAACAGGGCAATGAGTGTGGAATTGGTTGATGAGCGGTCTGGGTCACCATGGTCACCGTCACCGTCACCGTCACCGTCACAAGCCATTGATTCCATCTTTTCCCAACAGCCGTCTCTCTCCTTCTTCCCATAACCTTCGAGCTTGCTCATCTTTCGTTGTCAGTCCCTCCTTTTCTTTCCCGCTAATCCCCCCTCACATTTCTTTCTTTTCAGCCCTTTTACTTTTCTTACAGGCCGCAGGACGACCTCTCCTCCATTCTTTCAATCCATCACTACTGTCGCAACATTTCCTGTCATTTACCCAGTTCAATCGCCATGTTCACCCCTCGCATTTCCGCACTCGCAGTCCTCGCAGCATTTTTGGTCAGCCAGAGCTTAGCGCATCCGCTTGCTAATGCAGCTCCCGTGCGTTTACTTTTCTATTTTGTTTATTTCAAGTTTCAATAATTGGCTTTTGTGCATAGCAACATCTGGAAGTCCGCTCACCAGCCCCATTAGAAGTCATACCTGCATATGTGAAGCGCGCACCTTTGGATGTCAATACCACTCCCGCCGAGGTCCCCACCAAAGGCATCAATGGAGTTATCACTCCTATTGGGAAGCGTGAACCATTGGACGTAAATACCACACCTGCCGAGGTTCCGACGAAAGGCATAAACGGAGTAATCACTCCCATTGGCAAGCGTGAGCCGTTAGACGTGAACACCACCCCCGCGGAGGTACCCACCAAGGGTGTCAACGGGGTGATCACTCCCATTGGCAAACGTGAACCATTGGACGTCAACACCACGCCCGCAGAGGTTCCTACCAAAGGTGTCAACGGAGTAATCACTCCCATCGGAAAGCGTGAACCGTTGGACGTCAATACCACACCTGCCGAGGTTCCGACGAAGGGCGAGAACGGAGTGATCACCCCCATCGGGAAACGTGCGCCGTTGGACGTTAACACCATGCCTGAGGAAACCCCGACGAAGGGGGAAAACGGGGTGATCACCGCCATCGGAAAGCGTTCTCCCTTGGACGTGAATACTACGCCTGCGGAGGTCGCGACGAAAGGCGAGAACGGTGTGATTACCCCTATCGGAAAGCGCGAGCCGTTAGACGTCAACAACACACCCGCAGAAGTGCCTACGAAAGGCGTCAATGGAGTGATCACTCCTATCGGGAAGCGCGAGCCTTTGGATGTCAACACCACACCTGCTGAGGTTCCGACAAAGGGTGTTAACGGAGTAATCACTCCCATCGGGAAGCGCCAGCCCTTGGATGTCAACAATACACCAGCAGAAGTCCCCACGAAGGGTGTCAATGGAGTGATCACGCCTCTGTAAACTGAAGCGGTGCTGGTAAGCTTTGCTGTTTTTGTGCTGTCCTTCATGTAGCTTACGCCATTTCAAGCGGTAACACTGGATCGATTGACTCTTGACTGGACGTCGGGCATTAATTACACTTACGACAATAGTTAGATGTATGTATAGTGGATTTTTGAGATGGAGCGATATTTTCTGTTCCCAAATTTTGTGATATTTTTGGACGTTCATTTGCAATTATGTTTTTAATCCTTTCGATGCATCGTACTGCCGGCGATCACACATGAGTGGTGGATGGTCCTGATTTTGAATCCACGCCATCGGCATACCATGCAGAACTCGACATCGCCAAGCACAGGCATTGGAGCATATATAGGCTGTAGCGTAGGAGGCCCACGGAAGAATCTCCTTAAAGGAAGAACTACTAGGAATAGAAAGAAAACGCGATGGAATGTATAATGTGTGCGGGTAAAGTCTATCAAGTTTATTTGCATACCCGACAGGTAGTGTAGGATATCGAAATCTTTTACCCGGATCCTGCGAACGATGGAATAAGAAGGGAGAACCGAGGGAAGAAACGTAGTACGCACCGCCGGAGTAGACCTTGCCGAACATGACTGCTTGAAGCTTGTCGTACAGCGACAGCACACCAGCACCAGCAACACCACGGAGAATGTTGGCCCCTGCTCCCTTGAACAATGATTTGGTACCTTCCTTGGCAATGATCTGCACAAAGGTGAGACGTGACGCGGCATCTGTGGTAAATATCGCATACCTGAGAACCAGCATCGAACATCGACTTGTAGTGGACACCGCCGCCGGAAGTCATCATCATGCGACGACTACAAGAGGAATCAGAAAATGTCATGATTAAAGCAACAGAATGCATACCGAATCGTGTCGAGAGGGTATGAAGCAAGACCAGCACCGATAGTAACACCCCAGCCGAGAGCGAACGAAGCCAAGAACGAGCCCTCGAGTGCACCGACGAGAACAACGGGTTCTGAAGGAATCGGTCAATCAATGTGGTTGTTGTTGAATGAAAAAAGACTTACTGAGCGAGTCGTAGACACCGAAGTAGAGACCACGATAGACAATAATACCGACGACTGAGGGAACAAAGCCGCGGTAGAGTCCAGCGATACCATCAGAGGCGAGGGTCTTCCTGTAGACGTCGACAAGACCGTTGAACTGGCGGGATCCTCCACCCTTCGCTGACTTGGCGTCGTTGGCAAGGCGAGTACGAGCATAATCAAGGGAGTAGACGAAGAGAAGTGAGGAAGCACCAGCCGCACCACCGGATGCAACATTCCCAGCGAACCATTTCCAGTAACCTTCGGATTTCTTGAATCCGAACAAGGACTTGAAGTAGTCCTCTGATCAATAATTCTGAGTCAGTGACAGACACCGCGGGGTGCAATATGGTACATACTGAAGGCGAAATTCAATGCCTGTGTTGGGAAGTACCGGATGACGTTGGCTGTGTTTCCGCGCCATAATGAGAGCATGCCTTCGTCCCGGTAGGTTCGAGCGAAGCAGTCAACGATGCCCTTATAAGGGGTAGACAGACGTCCCTGCTTGATCTATAGCGAACATGAATAAGAGGTAGAATCACAGAACGATAAAATGCTATAGTACCATTTCATCCTATGGGTTGGCCACAGCACATAAGAGATATGGAGCAACAAGCATTAAGATCAGTAGTCAAACCTGATTCTGGACCAGGAGCTACGCAAACGTGTGCATGTTTGAGCATTGTGTACAACGTCGATAAAAAATTTGGAAACCAACCTTGATACGCTCTATCGGTGCGGCTGAGGTCTTCGCAACAGCCTGCAGTCATACAAAATACTTTAGTAACGGTGCCACCGACTTGAGAGTCTGGCGTACGGCGGAGACACCACCCATCAAAAAATCGACTATGTTGCGGTAAACAGTGTCAAGAACGACTCGACGAAATACGATGAGTACGCGAGGGACTAACTAGCGAAGTCCTTTGGAGTCTTGACCCTTTTTACGTCGGCCATTTTTTGGAATGAGAAGAAGAGTGAGTGGTGGTGGTGGTGGTGGTTGAGGTTGATGTTCAGAGAACGGACGAACAAAGTTTTCACCAGGCTTATCGGGAAAACCCGGTAACTTTATCTCCGCCCATTTTCAGCTGGCTCAGCGTCATTGGACAGCGTCATTGAACAACACGGAATAAATTCTACCTTATTACTACTATTAACGTGCTGGCATCAAATTATAAGTAAAATCATCGCTACACTCATGTCATGGCCATGCCGATGGGCCCGAGCCATTCACCCGTGGTAGATATCCGTTAGAGCTATACGGAGGAGCATACTGGTGCGATCGCGGATCGTTCGGGCGGGTGGGATCATACGACCCTGGTCGACCCGGGAGATGTGGAGGGCTATACGAGTTGTATCCCGCACCATATCGACTTGACGCATGCAGAGGTGCTGGGACGGATGTTCGATGCGTTGTGGAATTCGGGGTCCCAACAGATAAGTGGTTGCTCGAGCGGACACTTGGGGACAACGGCAGCGGCGGCGGGATACTGGAGTAATATGGATGGGAGCTTGAAGAGGACGAAGTTGCACCGTTGTTGTAACCATTCGCAGATCTGCGAGTTGTGAGGGGTACGATGTCACCCCGTGGCCTTTTTGACGATGAATCTCCTTGGCCAAGAAGAGAATCATCTGCCTTCCGTTTCTCCAATTTCTGTGGAGCTGGCGGTTCGTCCGAATCTGAGTCGAGAGTTAAGTCGATAACGGCCGATTGTCTCTTAGGCTTGGTAACTCCTTCCGCAGTTGACATGGACGTACTCGCTCTCTTCCCGTTGCCGTTGATATGTGAGCTTCCGAATGTAGGAGAGAGTTCTCTCTTCACCCTTCCTTCATCCTCGTCGTCAGAGTCCAGTACAAAAACTTCACTGGCATTGCCAGCCGGATTATTTTTCGAAAAATCACCATTGCTAATTGACTCTGCAGGTGTGTGAGACACCGCAGAGCCATTCGCCGAAATCGCAGGTTCCAAGGTTCGCTGCGCGGGTGAGTTGCTTGCGTGTGCGGCTTTCCAGCCAGCAGAAGCATATTTCTTGTCCGCAGTGTACCATTCTCCGTTCGGCTCAACCACAACTTCCTCCACACTTTCTGGCGTTTGTCGTAGAATCGCATCAAAGAACCTAATAAATATGAGATACAAAGCTACATAGACCACTGAGAACGAACGTACCCGTCTACAATCAAATCTTCCCAATTTAGAACTTTCTCGCATACCGGGCACAACCATGTCGTGGTTTGTTCCATCACCGAATACCACGATGTCCCATCAAAGCATTGGGAGTGTACACATTTGTCAGACTTGCACGGGGTCTTGATACGCGCGTAGCTCAACTAGAGGGAAGAAATAAGATCCCGTTTGTCACCACTTTGCTGGACACTTACAGGACACTTCAGAGACATGGTCTGGTTGCCGGCAACAATTTCGTCATCCTCAGCTGCAGACTTCAACACTATAAGGAATCAATTTCACTGGCGAAAGGCATACATGTCACACACTTACTTCCCGACTTGATTTCGTCCGAACTTCTGTACTTTCCCTTCCGAAGCTTCTCAACCAACTGCTCCACGTTGGTGACTTCGACCAGGAGAACTGCCAAATAGTATTTCTGGTACAGGGCAATGAGATTACATTAGATGTAGAGAAAAGAGGTGCCACCTTTGCTACAATTGGTTGTTGGCTGTTGACGTACACCATTTCCACTCGATTTTGAGCACCTACAACCGATCTTACCGACCGGCCGAGATCGGCCGGTGGGGCAGTGCCAGGCTTTTTCTTCACGCCTTTAAGATTTGCAGAAAGCTGAACGTTGTTGACGCGCACTTCACATGTTGCAGGAAACTCGATTGGGCAAGGAAGAGCATTAGATCGAAAACCCCCAGGGGATGCGACATAAAATGAAGATGAGGTGCAGAACAATCGCAACTGATATTTAGGGCTAGAATGGCAGTTAGCGTAGGGCTTTTCGATGTAGTGGGACGCACTTAGACTGCGAAAGCTTGTTTAGGTGTTCCTGGGTGAGAGCAAATACAAGAGTTTGTTGCTTTCGATCCATGGCCCCCGAGGATTCTTTAAAGTAATGAGTATGCGTTTCACTTAGAGAGTAGTAATGTACCAGGGCATTCCACAACATTGGATACTGCTTGATCAATCGAAAAGAAAGGTGAAGACTTGAACTTTATTCCAGCGCCTGTTCCTGCACTTGCATTCAGGGCAAGATTGCAACCAAACGTCATTTTGCGTACCGTGTTTCACAGGTGTGGATGTTGCAGACGATGGAGCAGTCCTACGATGGACAGTCATGGGGTCGTAGCGACTGATACCACTTGGCCCGGCGCCACCTGGAGATTGATGATAACCATTGGGGAGCGATGTTGCAGAGGAGGCAATCCCTTGCGCAGCTAAACCAGACGGTAGGCCATTCGCAGTCCCTGAATGATATCTACGGCGAATTTTGAACCTGTCAGTTCAGTGAAACACGAGGCAACCGTAGAGGAGGGATGATTGTGTGAGGAATGAAATTAGGTGGCTCACGTTCCGGTTCTTTGCACTTGATATATGACACCTCTTGCGCGATTCCAGCGTTCCGTGTGTTGCCCTGTACGGTACGTGTCCAGAGTCTGGGTAATCCTGTCGATCAGGTCTTGTTTCTTTCCGGACTTTGCAATCATTGCTCCGCAACCTTCACTTAAACCGGTTATAATTTGCTTTAATCTATCGACGGTATAGTTCTTGATGCTGTGTCGCACTTGCTGTGAAGGTCAAAAGTCGTCGTTGGTAAGATGCAAATTTGAGCGGAAAGGAAACACACATCAAAGTCATTCCAAGATGGGTCCTGGTGCCCTGAGGCGGACATGGTGTCAAGAAAAGAGATGCTGCTTAAAGAAAACGCGAATTCGATCGCTAAGGCGTGGTCGTGAGTAATGTTGAGCGGACACGGGTAAAGCAGGTGTTAACTTAGTTCAGCTGGGCTTGCATAACAACGCCAAACACAAGGCCACTGGTCAGCATCCAACCTTCGCGTCGTTCACAATGGCAGATCAAAGTGACTATGACAAATTATCGAAAGAGGAACGCGATGAGAAGGACAAAGCCGACAGACAACGCGAAGCTGAAGAACAGGCAGGTGAGATTATGATGCTACGCGACCGATTACCTATCATATTGCATATACGAACCATGGAATCACAGCTTTGCCTTATTCTTGGAAGCAGCAACTCGGCGAAGTAGACCTGATCGTGCCAGTGCCAAAGGGTACTCGTGCTCGGGATCTGAATGTTGCCATAAAGCGAAAGAGCCTTCAAGTTGGGCTGAAAGGGAAGGAAGCCATTTTAGATGGTGAGCTTTGTCGGGAGATCAAAGTCGAGGATAGTGCCTGGACTTTAGGTGAGAAAATGACACAACGGACTTTTTTTCATTGGAACCATTGAACCGCGGATATCATCGCATGACATTCCATAGAAGACCAAGAATCTGTCATGATACACTTGGAAAAGATCGACCAACAGAAGTGGTGGGAGAACGTCCTCACTCATCACCCAAAAATCAACACAACGAAAATTGTTCCGGAAAATAGCAAATTAAGTGACCTCGACGGTGAAACTAGGTGGGACTATCACTGCACAATATTTTTTGTTCTTACTATATTTCATTCCAGAGGAATGGTTGAAAAGATGATGGTATGCATGGATTTCCCTGCGCTCATTACTCTTGACTCAATTTCGGCAGTTTGATAACCAGCAGAAAGTGAGTCCTAAATTTCGTCGAGTAGAGCAAGGCTCAAGACCCTGCTGTAGCAAATGGGCAAGCCCACCTCTGACGAAATGAAAAAGATGGAGGTGCGATATTTATAATTGTCTAATTGCAAGGTGCATAAATCTGACTGGCTCAAATCTCTAGGCTCTTGAGAGGTTCAAAGCAGCTCATCCTGAAATGGATTTCTCTCAAGCAAAGATATCCTGATGATAAGTACACCTCCAATGCATAATAATCCAATGTATCAAACACTTGTCCATAACGAAGTCCGTACATGGTATGCCGAATTGAGTCCGTTTTCACGCCAACTGTACTGTCAGATATCGAGGATGACCCAAGCCATCTGCAACTTTGCAGTCTATCGTCACCATGATTGTCACCTCTGACCTGGAATGGCCCAATCGAAGTCCGCGTATTCGCAAATGTCACGATTCTCGGTAAATCGACTGCCCATATTTTCTCTCCAGCTTGGTTTTTGGCTTGTCCACACCTTCTTAGTTCCAACGGTACACGAGTAAGGCTCGGTGCAACCCCAGTCATGAGCGATTACCTTCGAAGAAATGTCTTCCACGACGACAGGTGACCTCGGCTCGCGGTGCAGCTGTGATAATCATTATTAACCAGTTCCACACTACCTTATGTGATGCGCTTACTTCGACGAATACCGGGGGATTTGCATTGGCATTGAGATTATAAGAACTCCAGCTGACGCGTTGCAGACTTGCGCTCAGCCCAGAAGCCTTCCACATGAACTCGGCTCTGAGATTGTGTGATGGTTCACCATTCCCTGAGAAAACAAAGTGTAACTGACGGAGACAATGATATGGTTGTACGGCGCGCAGAAGATCCGTCAGGCTGGTAGAATTGGTGGTTGGGAAGGTAAAATAAATGTGTAGAAGTTCCAACATTGGATACTTTGGGGCTAAGCAGCAAACAGTCTCATAATCCACGCCGAAGGAGTCGCGCCAAACGATTACCAAGCGTTTCATGTCGTGGCGTGGTTCCATGACACGGAAGAAAAAGTTCTGAAGTGCCGCAGGAAATGGGCTGGGTGCTGTGCGACCTGAGCCAGAAATTGACAATTCGTTAAGACTCCCGCCATTCTGGGACAAGAAACTGGAGACTGCATCCCAGAATGCGGCACTCGCAGTGGGTGCACCAAAAGCAACCTGCTGGCAAGCGAGTTTCGGGCAATTCTGCGTGAGGTGCGCCAAAACATCTGCCCAAGACAATGCAGAAGATTCAGAGAGGCCTTCGGCTCTAAGTTCTAGAAGGTCACGGCACTGATGCAATAGCCCCTGAAGGCCAGCACAGTCACAGGGTTGACGTCCTTTCCAATTGAACGTCTTCAGACTAGGTAAAGACATTTCTTGGAAGGATGAAAAGAAAGGAACCTGTGAGGACTCAATAATCCAGTCCAGGGTGAGATTTTCGAGTGTACCGCTGTTGTTTAACAATAACTGATGGAGCTCCGTGTTCTTCAATGAAGTGTATCCTAGATCGATGGAGCGCAATGACGCAAATGAGGAGACGGGCTGATGTCGTACAAAAACCAGGTCCCGAAGTTTGAAGGACTTCAGAGTGCTTATTGTCTCCAATGGAAGACTCCTCAAAAGTGAGTGTAAAATGGTTGGATCCTTATCAAACCGTCCAAGAACGAGCTGAATAAATATAGAAATTATTTCTCAAGTCATCAAATTATTGTGCAAAACTTGCCGTGAATATTTGCACATTTTGGAGCAACGGGAGGATTGTGACCAGCTGATCCAGCATCTTGATGGCTTCAGCATTGCACTCATCTTTCTGCCGGAAGTCGCCAGCCGGGAGAGGTCGACGGTTTTTCTTTCTGAAGTCTCGGGTCTTTGAACTGAATGTCTCGTACGACCATACCTGACAAGGTACGGTTAGATCTACGTGGAGTGTGTCGACCAGAGAGGCAAGATCCGCAGAATCGGTCAAAGTCTGGTGGAGAGAATCAATGTATGTCTGGGAACATCTTCCAAACGAGAGTTCCAGTTCTTTATACAGCAGAACGTTTGCGTGGCGATACACATTGCGAGAGGTGAGGGCTAAGGCAGATAGTTCGCTGCGACCAAGCTACGACGAAGTGAGATTCATCGTCGGTGTGCGACGTGCCAACACACAAACCTGCGGCGCAATTTGAGTCTCGAAATGAATGTCATCATGGCTGCCCAAGTAAAGGAGTGTTTGTCAAAAAGACACACCCATATTTCGGGAGGAAGCTTGTAGAAAGATTGGTGGGACGCCAAGCTCGCCGCTGTTACCCTCGACTGCTCGTCGACTCGCCCACTGGCAATCCGTGAGGATTGGGCACCCATCAAGTTGTTGTAGGTACCGAGTCAGTCGGTGCGAGCCCAGTGCAATATTAATCATGAGCGAGGCAGTGCCAGGCATCCGTCAACGCATGTCCCTGGACCCTGGTTATGTTCTGTGCTCTCCGCTTTCTCCGTAGATCATATTCAGCCAAAGTAATATCAACCACTCAACGCGTTGCTTTGCGGCCATACCAAGAAGCATGCCTCCAGGCATGCACAGACGCGCTGGCACTTGGTGATACTCGTATTGGTGTCTCCCTACCCACAGGTTCAGGCAAAACCACTGTTTTCGTATCCCTGATTTCTCGTCTGCCACCACCTCCAAACAAACCAAATGCAAATCGAGCTCTGATAATTGTAAACACGATAGAGCTGGCGAGACAGGTGTCTCGACAGGTTGAAGCGTACTGTCCTGACCTCACCGTCGAAATCGAGCAAGGGCAGAAGCACAATGCTACCGGGAATGCAGACGTGTACGTTTCATAGAGTGCAATCGGCATGTCCTTTCGTTCATTGTATGCTTAGCACCATTGCAACGTATCAGACTCTCCTGCGGCCAACGAGAATTTCCAAATTCAATGCGGACAGGATGAAGGTTATTGTCGTTGATGAAGCTCACCACGCCGCAGCACCATCGTATGCTATACGCTTGGCCTATCGAAGCTCGCTAACCCTTCTCTTACCAGGTATCGCCGGATACTTGCAAAATTCGATCCTGACATTCGAAGTCCTGATGTAGATTTCAAGCCTCCTTTGCTGTTACACAGAATCCCTATTATTGGATTTTCTGCTACATTTAGTCGACATGACGGTCTCGCATTGGGATCAGTTTTCCAAAAGATTGTTTTTCACAAGGACTTTTTGAACATGATTGCAGAACGATGGTGTGTGGCTCAAGCGAATGGGCCTTTCATGAGACCTAACACTCTCTTCTCAGGCTTTGCAACGTTCGGTTTACGTCTGTAAAAGCGCAACTCGATTTACGTGATGTGACAATTAGCTCAAGAACTGGGGATTACAATCCTACGAGTCTTGCACATGTGGTAAATACAGAGACCGTCAACAACCTTGTGGTACAATCTTGGCTTGACAAGGCACGTGAGTACACTACTCACCTTTGTTGAGCATCACATTCTAAAAACGCCATTTCTTCGAACACAGGAAGCCGAAAGTCAACGCTTGTTTTTTGTGTGTCATTGGATCACCTGCAGTCATTAACTGATACCTTTAGACAACGGGGCATTGATGCGCGGTATATATATGCCGCAACGCCTGCCGAAGAGCGCAAAGCACTCGTCGCTGGATTTCGAAAAGGGGAATTTCCCGTTCTGCTCAATGTTGGTTAGTGTATTTTTGCAGGAGGTGTAGAAGCAGAATAATCTCAGAAAAACGTAGCCATTTTGACCGAAGGCGCAGACATTCCAAACATTGATTGCCTTATTGTAGCACGACCTACGCGCTCCAGAAACGTTTTCGCGCAAATGGTATGCATCTCATACCGTCATTTAGCGAAACGCGATGTGACAGTGGTCAGCGAAATTTAGATTGGTCGAGGAATGCGCTTGTCACCTGAAACTGGCAAGGAAGACTGCCACATCATCGACTTCGTTGATAGTTCTGGTATGGTAAACGGTGTTGTTTCCATTCCCACTCTGTTTGGGGTTGATCCAGACGATGTTATTGGTGGTATGTATATTTTTTTTGTCATCGCAAGCGAATAACAGTTCCTAAAAGCATATCATCCAGAAATAACCCTGGAGGAGCTTAGGGCTCGTGCTGACTCCACTGAAGACAATGCAACACGCGAATCTAACAATACAAATATCCCGACGCCGGACACCGTGAGCTTTATTGATTACGATAATCCCTTTGCTTTGGTCCAAGGAAGTCGTGGTGCTCCTCACATCACAAAATTGAGCCGCAATGCGTGGGTTGGTTGTGGGGGGAATGTTTACGTCCTTGAATGTCTGGGAAAGGGACATATTAGAATTCACCCAAAAGCTACAGGCGACGGTTAGCCTCGAACACTTACAATCCTTCGAGTTGCTTTATTAATGACCATTCAGCAAATGGACCTCATTTTGAGGCTCACTTCACACCTGCTATGTTATCACGGGACGATGCAACTACTCATGCAAGCCCGCGTTTCCTCCGGCGACGAAGAGTCCTCACTGCGAACACATTAGATGAAGCTGTTCGAGGCTGCGACAGCTACGCGAAGGCGAAGGTAGTTTTTGGAAATATGGCGCTAGGGTATGCGCAAAGCAATTTTTACGATGTACCAATGTTCTAATCCACGATAGATTGCTGTCCTCCGCAAACTGGAGGAGATCGCCGGCCTCTCAGAGCCAGAGGGATTTTCTGTCCAAACGATTAAATTCTCGACGTAAGGCGCAGGAGACGGATCCGCATCCCACGGAGAGCACGTTTGATGCTGGACAGTTGACGAAGGGCGAGGCTGCGAACATTATCACACGACTTAAGCATGGAGCACAGGTAGGTTTGAAGTCCAAACATTATCACTGTTGCGGTATCTTGATGGCGTTCTAGTCTCGTTACACCGGAAAGGCTCGCCAGGCAGCGAAGGGACGAAAGATAGAGACTAAGGAAAGGGCGCGAAAGGAACGAGAGGTTGTTGAGGTTGGCCCGCTTCGCATGTAAATTATATCCATTCAGTAATGAACTTGTATCAATTTCCCAATAATGGAGAGATAGCGGTTGGACATTGTAGCGACAATAGAGCAGCTTGTTGGCCAGCCGTCATGATCTCGTGCAGATCAGCGGGTCTCTGGAAGGCCAGTTGGTTTTGAACTAAATGGGCACACACTACGCCTACTAATGAGTCGCCCGCTCCCGTGTCGCTGACCAAACTGTCCTTGTCTAGGCTGTGGGGTGGGAAATGCTTTAAGACCACCATACCGCCCGGTCCCGAACCCCTCCATACAACGGAACGCTCCAAAGGATTGCTCTCCTCATTGACCCAGCCAGATCGTGCGACGTCTTGACGAGGTATGCGCATAACTACGACCACACCCTTTCTCCCACATTTGATGATGAGATGCTGGAAGAAGGGAAGGAGATTGACAGCCATCTGTACAACGCCTTCCTCGGCTAGGAAGGACAATGTGCCGTTGTCTGGCGAGTGAGGAGAAGCAGACAGCTTCGCAAGTTTCTCAATGTCCGCTCTCCAATCACTTCCGAGACCAAGGTCGTTGATAGCCGACCACCAGATACTGTCAGTGTCACCGAACAGGTTAAACTGCTCAGAACCAGACATTCGATACATTTGGGCAAGTTCGTTGACGTTCGGCGAAGCGTACGTGACGGGCGATCGATATGGACCAGTCTGCTTCAGAAGGCTTAAAAGCGCAGGCAGAATATTCGCCGATTTCGTGACGGACGTTGGTTCGCTACAATTTGCCAGGCTGTGAGGTCACCGTTCCAAACAAGACTGTGAAACGCACTATAAGGCTGTAGAAATTTAGAGATGGGGTAACTGGTTCATAGTGCGTACTCACTATGAATGTTATTTTGGACACAATATATTAACAAAGTAGCCAGGTTGCTTGGCAATAAATTAGCATCCATTGCCACAAGTTTTGGCCTTTGCTTTGCCAATCTATCGATGAACTTCGGGATAATGAGATTGTATGCGACCAAAGGACCTTGAGTAATACACACATTTGTTGCATCAAAGTCATTCATGATGTCTATGTCAGCTACACCGGTAACAAGCATACCCAAACCTGAAAGGACCAAGTTGCATACCGCTGTCCTCTGATGAGGGCTCTGGACGAAGTAGTTTCTCATTCCCATTTGTTGATGGCTGTCCAACAATGATCGACCAAAGATGTCATTTCCAACCGGAGACAATAACACAGTCTCAAAACGTTGAGGGGCTATTCCAGAGGTTGCAGTGAAGATCCTATGCGCTGCTTCTGCAATATTCCGTCCGACTCCGCCCAGTGTCACTGTAACCTCACCAGGTGCAGTTGTCCTTGAGTTGTAATCACTCATTCCTGAGTAGTCCGGGTGCATATTCGCAGTGACGTCGATTGCTGATGCGCCGACGACAACCAAACGTTCGTGGGATTGAGCTAAAGTAGGCTGCAAAGGTGTTTGGATTCCGCAACTTGCATTCATTACATTAATCATTTTTGTTTCTCACACTCGGGGTTTGACCAGCACAATGATCTGTGTGGTCAATCTGCTCTTGTGTGCTCCCACATTCGTTCAGACGGTGTTGATACTGAATAGCAATTTTTGCTCCTGAATTGTATAGTCAGCCAGAAATTCTGGCACTGAGAATTCCTAGGTAGCGTTGTTTACCTGTGGCAGCGGCGGTCTCTAGGAGAGCCACGTCTGTTTAGTAAAATCAGACCAAATCCACGGAGGTTGAAATTGTGTCCTTACTACTTCTTATAGATTTCCCTCCTGTAAGCTGCGCAACACGGTCGAGGAGCCACGGCGTAACTCTATTGCCTTCCATGCTGACGCCATTGACTACGCTGTCTCTAAGAGCTTGCTCGACGCTCTTTTGAATTTCAGCACCTTCGGCTTCATACTTCTCTGGTATTGGCACTGCCACGAACACGCCACTGCGACGAAGTTGCATGGAAAAGTCTGTTACATGTGAGTCCCTAAACGAATAATGAGTGCATGATGACTGACCCATAATCTCAGCAATAACACGGGGGTCATCTGTATTCCAGGGGCTCTAACGAAGTTATCAGCTATTGCGTACGATGGAAGAACGGAGCGATTTAGCCTCGAGTCACTCACTTTGAAGCCACTTTTTGGAGAATAGAATGCTGGAAAGTCATTCGATCTTCCGAAAGTTACCACGGGAACACCAAGAGATTCCTTCCAAAAGATAAATCGAGATGTTCACCAACATATAAAATTGTTTGTCACAAACCAGGTACTCCAGAGTCCTACATAATGCAACGAATGAGAATTAATCAATGTAACATAAGGGTGGCCATGCCTTCCTATATCTAATATTGATTTGATTCCACCAGTAACCAAAGTGACCGGTGAATGGACTAACTGATAAAGATCGGCGGAAACATCCATCGCTGCGGTTCATTGATTTGCAATATATGCTATTGTAGTGATGCAATGACGTACTGTTCTCGCCGCCACGATGAACGCCTCCAAGACTGATTTAAATGATATCAGCTTAGTGAACCAAGCACGAAACTTGAGTGAAGACCGCCACATACCCTCCGGTCGCAACGACCTATGAGGAGATCATTGAATTCATACATCGTCTTGGAATCATGAAAACTTCTACCTTGATCCCTACATGTGCTGCAAGATGGAGGGTCGCGCTAATCGTCGTGCCACCGTCTCTTTTTAAGGCTAGGCAAGGAGCGATGTCACGAACGGAGAGTTTTACACAGGATCTGTTGTCCGCCACATTTGCAAGTCGCTCGAGCTCTGCGTCGTTCAACCCAATTTTGATCCTGCCATCGATTATCCCTATGGTTGCTGGAACGGCACCAGTAGCTTTCACTGTTCGTTGCAGCGACAATGCAGTGTGTAAATTCACTGGTTGAGGTAAACCATGAGTTATGAGAGCGGACTCTAGAGCTACCACAGGTTTCGAAGAAGCGTGAGCGTCGCAGATCTCTGGGTGAATGTCAATAGGAAGAGAATTCTTATTACTTCCGAAGACTTGAGAATAACGTCGTCGGCAGTGTAGACTATTAATGCAACTGCGAATGTGCCGATGAAGCATGAAGGGCGGGACTCGGAGCGTGTCACACGTGTCACATTGGCTGCATATTGCAATGCTTTCTTGTCCGCCACCATCGTCAAGCTCTGCACGTTTGACCTTACGAGAAGGCGATTGCATTTTGACTTACGACCCGCTTGATGTTTCAGCGATCATCAAGACGGTCGCCGATGACGCTGCAGGAGCAACCACAGTTTTCATAGGGACAACTCGTAATTCGTTCAATGGTGAGTCATGACGACGTCGATGGAGAGTACAGTCGTATACATGGCAATCGTCACACAGGACGAATCGTAACGTCACTGGAATACCACGCGTACAGCAAACTAGCAATAAAAACCATGGGACGTATCCTTCAGAATACGGTGGCAGCTTTCCCGTCAGACTCCTGTTCCAGCAACGCCACATCGCCGTTAAGGGCTGCTATCCACCATCGATTAGGCGTTGTTGGTGTTGGACAGCCTTCAGTAGTCATAGCGGTGTCAGCGCCGCATCGTAAAGAAGCCTTCCAGGTATGCGAGCACATCCTGGAGGAGGTAAAGCAGAAGGTACAGATTTGGAAAAGAGAATTTTATGTGGATGATGAAGCTGAGTGGAAAGCCAATACTGGTGACGGTGCGGTAACGGGATGATTGAACGAATTGTGGGAGGATTGCCAGTTCTTGTACACACGAAATTTGAGGGATGCCGTCCATCGATTCGGCGTCGCGTAAACTCTGCGCCGTTACTGGACCCCAGAGGCTTCTCGCTCTTCCACTTCCTTCATCACCATTGCGTCAATCTCCGGTTTTCGCGCCTCATAAAACAACTCCCACGATGACTCGGACTGGCATGGATGCTGTTGGCAACTCAGGATATGCTAACTCAACACCAAAACACCGGCGAAACGTACCTGCTTTGCCAACGCTTTCCATAACTCTTCATCAGATCCTTCCGGTAAAGCAGAAAAAAAGGACACGATTGCGTCCAGATCCCGAGTAACATCCTCAGAAGTGGGACTCGTGTTCACATCACCACCGCTGTGACCATCCTCCTCAAAGGTATCGTCGTTCGCAGTTGAGCTGTCATTGTTAAGCCCAAGTTCTGATAAAATCTTCGCCCGGATCTCTTCTATTGCAACCTTCTCCCGATATATAAATTGCTGCCAGGAGCTTGCCGAATGGGTCTTGGCCTGTAAAAGCCATAAGGTCAAGCAAAACTAACCAAGGAAAATGACAAACCCGTGTGGATATTTCGTTTGCTAAGTTCCAGATGCTCATGTTCGGATGTCTGCGTAATGCCCAGTGACCATAACGGCAAATATATTCCCGATCCTCAGCGGTATAAGCGTTTTTCCCATTGGACGCAGAAGTAATGACCGTTGGAGGGGTAGGTGACCGCGAGCGACGGGAAACGTCATATAAAACATCTTGCGCCAGCTTGAGGTGACTTGAACGCGACTTGGGCTTCTTCTCATCTGGGCTCGAACGTGATTCTTTAGGTTTTCGAGGACGACCCTTTTGCTTTGGAGTAGGCGCCTTTTCTATTATGAAGTCTTGCTGGTCGACAATAGAGGTTGCGTCAATGCACGCCTGCACGAATGACCCCCGTAAAGCCACTTTTTTTGCGAGCGCCGTCTCCTTGAGTAGTTTCGGGAAACTCGTGCCTTGGGTAGCAAGAATAACAAAGTCGGCCATATCGATGTCGGACGTGATCTTCCCGCCATATTTCTAATCACCACTACTTAAACTGACGTGCAAACAGAAGAGATTTCGAAATACCTTGATTTGTTGCAAAATTTGCATCCGGTTCCGTATATCAACTTGTAGGAAGAACAGCATAGGTTTACCCTTCCGGGTTACAAAGATTTGCACACTCTGATCGTCCGATGAAGTGGTCGAAGCATTCGACGAAAGCCTGTCGGGGCTCAGAAAACTCCCACTGACTTCAGTTGGCCGCGGTGAATTTGACCGTCTCCTCTTTGATGTAAAAGTATCATCCCTTTGTGGTGTTAACGGAACTTTCCAGTTATTGGTATTTGAAGCGGCTACACTGTAAGGGTCCAATTGGCGTTCTATACTTTCACGCTCGGGTTCAAGAGTTGGAGGCTGTGAAGGGAATGGCTGAGGGAACGGTGGGAACGAGTTCTGCGTGAAGGCAGGGAAAGGATTGAACGGAATGGGCATCGGTGGCATCGGTGGCATGGTAGAATTGTGCGGATGATAATTTTGGTGACCATTCCATTGAGAGAAGTTCTGCATCATCGCCCACATCATTTCCCATTGTTGTTGCTGTGGTTGTATCATTGAGTCGGCTGGGACCAAGGCTTGACTCATAAACCGAGATGGCAAGTTTGCAGATTCTGGAGGTGGAGATGTTATACGTGGCCCCAAAGTGGCACTTTGTGTGGGAGAATGGGGATAAAGCAAGTGTTCTGACTCGATGGGCAAATCGTCGACAACAGTTGCGCCAATTCGATTGGCTGATTCATCCTCCGTCTTCTGTCGTTTGGCAGGACGGCTTGGTGCAAAAATTTCGGTGGGAGTCGGACGAGGAGTTGGAAGAAAGCTAAAATATCAGCAAGGTGGGGAAATACTAACGAATTGTATTTCAAAACGTACGTTTTGCCAATAGCAGTCTCCACCTGATCCTCTTCCTCATCTTCTGACAAATTTCCACATTCCAAGTCACCACACCCTCCCCAGCGTTCGTTCTCGAGTAAAGCATGGCCTGCCTTGACGCATTTGTTGACCCAACTAAAGTCCAGGACAGCCTTCGTCGGGTCGATTCCCCAGTCACGTATAGATTTTCTCCCTTCCTTTGTTTGGGGATCCACAAGTATGATGTGTGCTACGGACAGGTCATGACATATTTCTGCGCCAAGTCGCTGAAGATGGACTAAGATTCTCGAAATAAAAAGTCAAGGAAAGCAACCCACCCGTAGAGTACGGACAAGTTTGGGAACGTTTTCCTTCACACCGTTTGGTTCTACGATTACTGGGAGAGGCTTTCCAGTGTTGTCGACAAAAATGCTTGGATATTCTGGATTCGCAGGTTGTGATGAGGCCTCAGCAGCCATTTGAGCGTGCGGCTAGAGTGCGTTTTGCTTACCTAACCAATAAACGCTGGCCTTCCAAATCGGACACAAGGACATGCCACCTAACTGGACGCCACCTAAAGAACAAGAGAATTCGAAAATGCCTAATATTCACTCTCTTTCGCATATCCTCAACCGATTCCAATGACATCGACCAACCTCGCCAAATGTGATGCAAAGCCTGAGGAGGAAATACCACGTCCAGCAGATCCGTATGCACTTGTTTATAAGGCTCATGGGAAATGGGCATTTGCCAACGGACAGGAAATCCAGAGCACTGATCACGGCATCATGCTTGGGAGTGCGCATGCATCTCTTAATACTACGTTCAGCAAATCTCTTACACATATCCCAGCCGGCGCTGAATGTCAAGGCTATCTGAAGAAAGGCTCATTGAATGGGCTCGAATTTGCCTACATTACGAAAATGTGCGTAGTTACCACCTTTCCTGATCTCGTCGCCATCATTGAACCAATACTAGGTGGAATATATGGGCTCCCATGCAAGGGTTTTTCCGAGAAGTTCGTGACCATGTTGCAATTAAACGAGACCACTGAACGTTTCCACAGGTCTATCTTTACGCGAATAGTAAACTGCTTCGACCACTTCAGGGTGATGTGGTTCCTTATTTTATTGGTGTATTCGACGCACCGGGTGGCCGTGTGAGTTTTGCGATGGACGTTCCCCACCGTGTCCGCTGGAAGAATGCGGACACCTTCATCCCACAATATCTGAAGGAGAAAATAATTGCTGCTTTCCAAAAGCTCCATGATCGTGGCATAGGGCACGGTGATGTGGCTTTACGCCACATGCTCATTGGTATGCTTTAAGTTTCCGGCAATTGCTAAGGACTTATGTTGTTGGTTTGTCTTCAGGTGAAGACGAGAGTATCAAAATAATTGATTTTGGACGTGCCTTCTGTCTGGAGCCAAACGAGGCCGTTGGTCTTCCCGGATGCAACGAACATTCCCTTCGACGTGAAATGCGCAAGGTCAAATTCTGTTTGGACTACAATGGTGCAAAAATGGTAGAACGTGCTCGAGCAGCCATAGAAAAGGGGATTGAGACGCGTAACAAATGGCGACGCATGATCACACAGAAATCTGAAGCAAAGGAAAATAGGGGCGAGTTTAAGCAGGATTTGGAGCGGGAGCAATGGATAAGAAACAAGATCAACAAATACTCAGTGACGGATCTCGAGACAGAAGAACTTCCAGAAGATTTGAAGCAGGTATGTAACTCCCCTCATTTGTCATAACCATCGTCTTGAAACTTCTCCCCACAGAACCCCGCCTTTATGAGAGACGAGTTTACGGCCATAGAGGTTCCGGAAGACTACAAAGCTGAATGGATAGAAGTTCCTGACAGCCACAGGTTCTCACTGCACCCTGCAGACATTTACCATGATACCCCCATTGCATCATCCGAAACAACGAAGAACCCCGTCGAAGGTTCAACTTCAGAGGACAGTTCTGCATTTATCTCACCCATGCGACAACACGGTGTCGATGGTCTCACAGGCAGACGAGACAAACCCGGAAAATCCGGAAAGTTAGTCAAGTTCGGCCCAGACACAATTGACATCGAGCATAAGGTTCCACTACAACGCCCTGTGATTCCTAGGGATGTTCCGCCGCAGGAGGGAAGTGATAAAGCCGACCGAGATCCTTATTCCCCGGAACCCGACCTCCCAGGCATTGACCCACCCAGGTCTAGCCCACCACCCGAATTGCGCGAAACGGCAGATCCGTTGAGCGGTTCTCATGGCACTGCTCGACCATCCTCTGTATCGGCAGATTTGAAGTCCATTCCCGATACTAATAAAAGCAGAGCTGCAGAGATGGCCGAAAACAGTTCCAAAGTTGTCGTCTCGTCATCTCCACCCCACTTTTACGTCCCTGCTTTGTCAGTGCCGCGGAAACCACACGTCGCCGCTTCACCCGGAGTCAAGTCCAACATTGAAACCACCGTGGGACCCTCAGCCGCACCCTCTGCTGTTCCCAAATCGCCTAATCAGCGCCTCGAACAAGCGTATATAGGATGCTTGGACATCATCAAGTCTCAGATGAAATTCGATGATGAGACCGTCGATATTTTGGAAAGGCTGAAGGTCCGAGGCAAGAAAGGGTTCACGTTTCTCGGCACCGTGGATGGGATAAATGTTCGCGTCAAATACCACCTGGGTCAACCCTCTCACTGCAGCGTCAAGATCGAGCGTCCCAACAATTCAGCGGAGAGTCACGACAGTGCCAAAGCTACGGCTTTGAAGCCACCAACACCACTTCCCAAGTTGAAACGCCTTCGAGAAGGATCCGATGGAGAGACTGCTATTGGCAAGGATTGCGAATCAGCGGGTGGTTCAGCCAAGAAAACTCGACATGAGTGAGACTTCTAGAATTAATTGTGGACTGTGCTTCTGTTGTACTGTAATTTATAGATAACATGTCATTATTTGAATAACGTGCCAAACCAAAGTGACTACAAATATCATATAGGCACACGTTTTGTGTTTACGCGAACTTTGTCTCCGCCTTTCTGCCTTCAAACTTCAAGTTCATGGGTGCGTTACCCTGGTGGACTAGAGACGAAGTCGCCACACGAATCCTTGCTGGGGAGACCCTGCTTATTCGTCA
This sequence comes from Rickenella mellea, assembly GCA_004355085.1. Lineage (NCBI taxonomy): Eukaryota > Fungi > Basidiomycota > Agaricomycetes > Hymenochaetales > Rickenellaceae > Rickenella > Rickenella mellea. The sequence continues at coordinate 742,699 of ML170157.1, forward strand.
CGGTCATGTCATTCGCATTCCCCCATCTTGGCTACTTGCACATCCAGGCGGCGAGCTCGCTGTGCTACATTTCGTTGGACGCGATGCTACCGACGAAATCGACGCTTACCATTGCGACGACACACTGAAACGAATGAACAGTTATGTGGTCGCGCAAGTCGCGATTGGTGAAGAAGGATGGCAACCTCTCGTTCCTCCCTTGATGAGTGGTTGGGTGTTGAAAACCGGTAACGATGGTCGTCGAACGTGGAAACGCGAAGCGGCTGCAGTTCGCGATAGCAAGATTTCGCCATCCTCGCAAATCCTGTTGGTCAAAAATCCGAATGAGCCACCCACAGAATCGTCGCCCACTTTGTCAACTCTCCTTCCTCCTCCAACAACACTGTCTCCTAAAATTCAAGCGCAACATTCGGCCGCATATAAAGCATTGCATAAACAGATCACAGATGCAGGGTTTTATAAGACTCCGTATTTGTCAGGCTACGGTCCTGAGGCAATCCGTTACGGCCTCCTTGCTGCCATGTCGGCAATTTTGTACGGTCGAGGCTGGTTAATAACCAGTGCTGTCTTCTTAGGTCTATTCTGGCATCAGTTAGCGTTTACTGCGCATGACTTGGGCCATATGGGGGTGACACACAATTGGACATATGATCGCTTATTGGGTATATTTATTGCGGACTTCCTCGGTGGTTTGAGCATTGGATGGTGGGTTGATGTGCGTAGCCTAAATTCACTAAACTCGTGCTTCCATCTCACTAAACTTTCTGTGTTGCTGTAGAATCATAACGTTCATCATTGTGAGTGCACCACGGTCGATTAACTAAACAAATTGTTGAATGATTAGCAGTGGTCACAAATCATCCCTCCCAGTAAGTATCATATTGAGCGATTTCGACATTGCCTTATGTTTCAATTCTAGCGATCCAGATATCGAACACATGCCATTCTTTGCAATATCTCCTCATTTTCTAACATCTCTTTATTCTTCATATTACAAACGGATTATGACATTAGACGAACCTGCACGGTTTTTCCTGTCGATGCAGCACAAGCTTTTTTACATTGTTATGTCACTGGGGCGGTTTAATCTCTATGGCAACTCTTACACGTTCCTTGCGAAAGCGCTCTTCCATCCGGTCAAGGCAAAAGGTGGCCGATGGAGTTATTGGCTGGAGGTGCTCGGCATTGGTCTCTTTTGGTCATGGTACGGTGCGGTACTGTATGGTTGCGGCAACTTTCGGATGGCCTTGGCATATATGCTCGTTAGCCACATTGTCACTAGCCCCCTTCATGTCCAGGTAATGTCACAGCATCACTGGTTCTCACAAAATTGACATCGCTCAGATCGTTTTGTCACACTTTTCACGGTCAACGGACGACCTCGGCCCAACGGAGTCATTTCCTCATCGCCAGCTGAGAACGACTACCGATGTCATTTGCCCTGAGCATCTCGCATTCATCCATGGAGGACTTCATCTTCAAGTTACTCACCATTTATTTCCCCGTCTTCCTCGGCACAATCTTAGAAAGGCCAGTATACTTGTCAAGGCATTCGCGAAGGAACGCGGGTTAGAATACGCGGAGTTTGGCTTCATCAAAGGGAATGGGGAGGTGAGAGATGTGCTTCAGACCGTCGCTGAGCAAGTGAAGCTCGTCAAAATGGTGGCAGATGCTGAAGTAAAAGACGCGGCACATAGAGCTATCGCACATTAAGACCAATAAATCAATTAGAACATCTCACTATGTCATTAATGACGGGTAGCTCCTGGTGCAAGAGAAATTGCGGTGCAAGCGGCATAATCATTGCATGATGAAAGGACAGCTCGTCCAGTTTTGTGACCGTACGTACAGCAAACGATGAAAGATATAACAGAGAAAGTGGAATAAGATAAAATGCATAGATCACTTCTTCTTATTCGCCTCCTCCTCCTCTTTCTAAAAGTTATCGTTCGTTCAGCAAGACTGTCAACGAAGACAAACGGAAACTTACCTTGGCCTGTCGAATCTTGCGCTTGCCTTCGTGTCTTGCCTGAGCACGACCCTCACGGAGAGCGCGGTACGCCTTGAATTCGCGCTCCTCAGAGGTAATTTTGCGAGGGGTTTCATGGACGTATGGGTCGGGAAGGGCAATAGGTTGGCGTGTGGTCTCTGCCTTCAAATCATCACCCTATACGACCATAATGAGTCTCCATGCGCAAACCATTTCAGATCACTTACAGTGCTGTCACCTTTCTTAGGCTTGCCTGCCTTGCGAGGGAAGACGATGAGGCGTCCCTTGTATGCCTTCAAACGCTCCACATTGAGCTTCTTTCCTTCCTCGCTCAAATTCCTTCTACGATGGTCCACGACAATTCCAATGCCCCTTGCCTGCTTCTTCCCAATGCCAGCTTCCTTCAACTCTGCAAGAGTGAAACCGCGACCTTCCCGGATTTTTGTGTTGTAGCGGATGGTTTGGGCGCGAACAGCGGGTCGAAGAAGGGTCAGAGGACGGGCACCAACAGTTGCAACCTTCGCCTGGCGCGCCTTGCGCCTTCTGAGTTTGCGTCCAGGCTGGTCGAACCACGTTCGCACCCGTCGCTGCCAATCCTTCCGAAAGTGATTGTCAGGAAGGACTGAAAATAACGTCAAGGGGTCTGCATGAACGCTCAAAGACTCGTTACTCACCGTTGTTGTGTCCAAAACCCATCCTTTAGTCTGAAGAACAAAGAGGGTATCAGTAAAAGGTCAGAAAACAGTGCCAGAAAAGAGTGTGAAGGAATCGGGCGGTTGACAGGTCAATCCATCACACCACATCATTCAATGGCATTCAAAATTGTTCCCATTGGCCATGAAATGGCATAAGAACGCCCAAGAGGCTCGTGGTTGGTACAAAGAGGGGGCAATTACCTTGAGGTAGTTGTTGAGGTCGTCGTAGGTGCGGTTACACGACAATCGCGGTGGCGAACTGTGAAACTCCGCTCAAAATCCGTGGGAAGATCTGCTTTTACCGATGAGGTTGTGGCGCTGGATTCGGTTATGAAATTCAAACGGTCAAGTACTGTCGTTCCCAAGTTTATTCACCGCAAGCCTGCAAATACTACTTTGAGCGCAGTTAACTGGTCTTCCGCCGAATGGCTCTCACCTGCTGTCAACCATGATGTCCAATCTAGATGTATACTTTGTGCCCTGTTATTATTCGGACTCGGGTCGCCCATAAAGCTTCTGCTACTCACTTCACCATTCTCATTGAAATGTCCAACCCCGTGAACCCCCCATTCAGGGCAGAACACACTGGGTCTTACCTCAGGCCTGCTGAACTCCTTCGCAAGCGCATCGAGTTCCACCAGGGCAGGTGCTCAGCCGGTGAACTGAAAGACGCCGAAGATAATGCAATTAAGCACATCGTACAAATGCAGAAGAATGCAGGCATCAAATCTATCACCGACGGAGAGATGAGGCGGTGTGTTTTTATTCGTAACAGAAATCACAACTACATTCATGCGTTGACAGCTTCGCTTTTTTCGATGGCGTGTTTGAAAACCTGGAAGGTCATAGTTTCCTTCCGAAAGGTATGCATCATCACTATCGTTGGTTATATGTTCGTGCAAACACTTAGGCCTGCATGTTGGAAGCCCCTCTGAAGGAAATGATGGTAAGATCTCCAGTTTGACATAAGCGCAAGCAATTTATATGCCTTCAGACTATGGTACCGTATATATCGCAAATGTTGGAATACGGAATGGTCGAGTTTCCGACATTCTATTGCTCCGTAAATTTTATAAGCGCTATTTCCACGCGTTAATAGTTTATCAGTGCATAGGGGAAAATCAAACGGACGAAAGGGTTTTATACGGAAGACTGGAAATATCTCAAGTCTCTTCTACCGCCAAAGGTACGATGCTCACAGTTGCAAATAGCCTTCAGTTGAAATTAATATATTACTTTAGGATATAGCTGGGGCAAAGATCACCATGTGTTCACCAGATTGGTTGCATTCGCGCCACGGCTCTCATAAAACCTACGATAAGACTGTATATCAGAACGATGGTATTTACATTCTCTGTAATCGCCGTATATGCGTGTCTTATAAGTCCTCGCGTAGATGAGTATTTCGCTGACATAGCGAAGGCTTACCAGGAGGAGATCAGAGATCTTTACGAACTCGGGTGTCGTCCGTGCACTCTTGCGATATCACTGTTGCTCTCTGACCGCTCTCGTCTCTTCAGGTAATATTCAATTTGACAGTCCAACTTTCTGTTTCTTCTGTGCGGAAGAGATGACTAATGGGCTTCAGAAAGTTGGTATTGACCAGGATAACCTACTTGACAAATACATCGGGTTGATTAACGCATGTCTACGGGGAAAGCCGACCGACATGAATGTAGGTATTCACATGTGCCATGGAAACTATAAGGTTGGCGTAAATTTATCTAGAACCAGGGATCCCGATCACTAACATGTTATATGTTATGGGCTGTTCAGGGAACATGGTAAGTGACGAACCAGGAAAGCCAAATATCGCTGGTTTAAAATACTTGTAGGTATAGCGAAGGAGGATATGATCGGATCGCAGCAAAATTGTTCCAAAATCTGAACGTTCAGTGTTATTATGTGCGTAGATGTTCCTCTGACTCGGTATACAAGAAATTGACAACGTGCAGCTGGAGTACGACACGGAGCGGTCTGGTTCGTTTGAACCGTTGAAGTATTTGCCACTCGGGAAAACGGTCATACTTGGATTAGTTTCCACTAAGACTGCGCGGGTTTGTGGTGTTTCCGAATTACAGATCGCTTATTGACAGGATTCAGATGGAAGATATTACGCAAGTGAAAAAGCGCATCGATGAAGCCGCAACGATAATTTCGCAAGGATTCCCGAAGCGGTCCCGCGCGACTGCATATCACCAGTTTGTGCCGTCACATCCATAAAATGAACCATAAATGACTATGTGAAACACTTAGAATTTGCATTGGTCCTCAGTGTGGATTTGCAGCCCAGTTCGAAGGTAATCCCATTTCGGAAGAAGTAAGTGACAATTTTATGAGTATTGTGTGGGTCTGAATTTCACTGTACAGGATCAGCAGAAAAAGCTTTCCCTGGTTGTCAAGGTGGCGACGGAGGTTTGGAAAGACGTCTCGCAGTGACATCGGTTCCCTATGGTTGAAGGTGTCATTGTATGCATAGTTTTCTTGATTATCCTGCTGCCAACCGGATTCAAGTTTTCGATTATAACGGGATATATAAGGTGGATTGAAACGTTGTACGGATACTGTGGCCGAGTTTTAGTACTTAAATGGAAAACTTGCAGTTACTCTCATCAGTCAACATACAACCGAAGAACGTATCCTTGCAAGTAGATCATCGGTTGCAATTGTTCACCCTGTTTCTAGATCACTTCTCGGACCTGTCGTGGGCGAGATAATTGTCCAGCTGACTTGAAAGGATGAACCATTTATGCGAGCGGGATATATCACACCCGCACACTAGCTTCTGGACGTGCACTGCACCATCATGAAGACCAACCCGCCGTACCGTGCAGAACACATTGGGTCGTTGAAGAGACCTGCTGACCTTCTAAAGAAAAGGACAGAATTTGAGAGCGGCGTTGCGTCCTCCGCTGAGCTCACTGCAATTGAAGACAAGGCGATTGAGCACAATGTGAAGGTTCAGCGAAATGCTGGAATCAAGGCCATGACAGATGGAGAGTTTAGAAGGTGAGACATCTCAACCTAAGCAAGGGTGACGGTAACAGATGAGCATAAAGACATATGTTCTTTGATGGCGTTTTCGACAATTTGGAAGGCATGACGCATTTGACAGAGGGTGAGCTTTGACAATTGAGACTTTCTGTCGGCCCTAACATTACAGTGGTTATGCATGACGGCAGTCCCCCCTCACATGTTCAAGGTGAAATCAAATGCCAGACCGGACTGTCACCATTAGCTTATGACCATGGTCTGACCATTACAAGATGTACGTCCCAGACGTGGCCGCTTTTGCAAAGCTGGACTTTCATGGTGCAGACACGTATATATGCACGGTAAGGAATTATTACAAGTGTGATACCACCGCTTCAACGTATTTGAACCGGGCTGCAGGGAAAACTCAAACGCACCAAACCGTTTTACAAAGCCCAGTTTGAGGGTCTGAAGAAATTTACAACTCCGGAGGAACACGGATCCTTGAAAGTTACAATCTGTGCGCCAGAATGGTTTCATTTACGCCACGGAGAGTACGCATATGATCACAAGGTGTACAAGAATGATGGTATGTCATGTCCAGTATTCGTACAACAATGCCTTTTACGGAGTGAGACCAACACAGCCGCATACTTTGCGGACATTGCCCAGGCGTATAGAGAAGAAATTAAGGAGCTCTATTCCCTCGGCTGTCGTGAGTGCTACATGTTAGTCGGAATTCCTTTGCTCAGCCGTGCCATGACCAGGCAACATTCAATTCGACGATCCACTCCTTGCATACTTCTGCGCTGAATCCATGATAAAAGGAATGGAAGAGAGCGGCGTCGATCACGAAGCGTTGCTCAACACCTACATTCAAACCTACAATGACTGCTTGCGTGATAGGCCGGCTGACATGACTGTTGGTCTCCATCTGTGCCGTGGAAATTTCAAGGTATGTCTTCCCTCTCTAGAGCCTTTATTTTACTCAAGTATTCATGTTGTCAGGATGGGAGACATTTCAGCGAAGGGGGTTATGACCGTATCGCCGTCAAACTTTTCAACGAGATCGATGTCGACTGTTACTATGTCGGTTTCTTCTTCAACCTTTCTTGCAACACCGAGAGCGGATATTGACTGATGCACGCAACACAGCTCGAATACGACACAGAACGTGCGGGTACTTTTGAGCCTTTGAAATTCTTGCCGAAGAACAAGACCGTTATCCTGGGTTTAATTTCGTCAAAGCTTCCACAGGTCATACACAATTTCCTTTGCTCCATACCTGTGTGTTAATACCCCGCCAAATCTTACAGCTTGAAGATCGGGAAGAGCTGAAGAAGCGCATATTCGATGCAGCAAAATTAATTGCTGACGGTGAACAGAAGAGGACAGTCAACGAAGCCTTGAAACAGTACGTGGGTGTCACAGGGTATTTACAGCATGGCAAACTAAGGTTCTCAGGATTTGCATAAGTCCCCAGTGCGGCTTTGCGTCCCATTCAGAAGGGAATGCTGTTACGGAGCAGGTATGTACTGGCTTGGATGAGGAAACTCTCTGACACTTATTCTGTTTAGGATGTCGAGAACAAGTTGAAGCTTGTTAGCGAAGTCGCACAGTCGGTTTGGTGTTAAGTCCAGTTTCAAGAGCGATGTTCTTTTCTCCTGTAAATCAAATAGTGAATCTCTGAACAAATGGCCAGCACTGGCGTTAAAGCGTGGGTTCTATCCCGTGGAGTGTTCGAAACGCTGCAGTTCACACCGTTGAAGTTCGTGAAGAAATCATTGGCATGCCAACGAAGTGGCGTCTCTTTTATAACTGTGTTATCGATGCAGATTTTGCTAAGCCATGACGAAAGTGATTCCGTTTGAAATCGAAGGTAGGAGGAAAGCAGGTATGAACTACAATGTATCCTGCTTGTGGGCATGACGACAGTGGATAGAATTACAATACAGTGTGAAACCATCGAAAGGAAATACGAATACAACGAGGACAGTGTGTTCACGCGTCCTCCTCCGGATCTCCAATACCATTACCAAGGATGGCAAAGTGTGTTTCACTCTCAGGAAGACAAGGCGAGTCATAAACCTTGCAAATGCGTGTATTTCCGCGGCCCTTTCTCAACTGCAGGCTGTGAAGAAAGACACGTCAATAGATGTTCTGCACCCAAAATGCAAGCGTTCATACCGTGTAGTGGAAGCGTGAGCCATGATATTTCCGCCAATGGGCTTTTTGTCATTCCCAGCATATGGACCGGCTGCGGCGTCCGGCGACGACATGACTTGGTTCGTCACAACCACTGCGATGCCAAACTGGAACGAACAAATAAATTTTGGCGTTGCTGGTATAACTGCATACTCACTTCGTCCGCCAGGCGCAGCAGGGTGCGGAGGAAACGGGCGAGATGAGTCTGGCGGGCAGAAAGTTCACCGCGCCCGCTGAAATCTGTCCGATATAACGCGGTGCACGAATCCACGATGAGTAAGCAGAACCTGCGGCACGTCAGATCACTTCCTGTCTGAATGAGGAATATGTCGTGGCATACCTCGACTCTGACATGAGGGCGCTTGCAGAAACCAAAAGCTGTTGTTGATGGTCTGCATTATATGCTCTTGCGTAAGCTATGTTATCCAGTACCTCTTCTCCATTGAGACCATAACGTTCGGCGACTGCGAGAAGGCGGACAGGCCGAAATGTCCCTTCAGTGTCAATGTACAGGCACTTGCCTTCACCACCTCCCATATTGACCGGAAGTTGGCATGTAACAGCGAGAGTGTGGCAAATCTGTGATTTCCCAGTGCGAAACTCGCCAAACAGCTCAGTGATAGAGCCCGTTTCAACACCACCTGAAGATCGTCAGATTGCGGCGACTGTGCCAACAGTTCGAAAATACCTCCGAGGAGAGTGTCCAGATTCTTTGAACCCGTGCTAATGCATACGAGTTCCGAACGCCGTGCATGGACTTCTGTTGCACTTTGAAAACCGAGTGGGATGATTTTGAGCGCTTCAAGCAGGCATCAGCGTTTGCTTGCATTGCGCGGAAACAATTACCTTCTGCTAGAATTTTGTCGGCTTTTTGGTCTGAAATGCCTTTGATACCAAGAAGAACTTTCTTGGGGGTGTATGCAACAGCCTCGATGGTGTTGAGTCCGGCGTCGGCGAGTTTCTTCACGTCTTGAGCACTGATTCCAACTTCCTGCAAGTAAGTTAGTATATGACGGCTTGCAGGTCGGGGAGTTCAGATGCCTGGAGTTTGCTGATGACAAGCGGCCCAGCATTGAACACTTCTTCATCGTCTTCTTGCTCGTGTTGTGAGGGTTGAGACATGGCTTGGGTCAACGCGTGTTATTTGGTTCTGTTATCAAAGTCGCGTCCTCTCACGTGATCGCGTGCTGTCTAATAGTAATATTGCTAGAAACTAATTGCAGTGTACTAGTGGAAGCATTTTATTCATTGGCCGTCGCCTCGAAAAGCTCCTCGTGTCCCAACGTCGACTGGTTGACGCGCTTCAACTTTCTCGTTTTCTTGTCATCAATCCCAGGTATTGGTGGTGATACTTTTCCACTCCTCCCAGCAATCATCCGGCTGAATCGAAGTGATGGCCTCCGGATAGCAGGCGGGCGCAAATATTCAGGGACATCCTTGCCCAACAGCCGTTCGAAGAACTCCACTGCCCCCGTGTCCAGCACAACCCGCCGCCATTTAACCAAGTCGTAAACCTCCAACTCCGCTGCGGATTTCGTGGCGACGTTCTGTATGTTGCGACTGACCCGTTCCAGCAGTGTAGGACTCTGTTGTGTCGAAACAAAGAGTGTTTCCTCCCATCCTAACTTCCTTATCCTGTGCGCAAAATCCTTCGTCTTTCGGCCTGGCCAATTCAAGGACTCGACTATGCCTAACGCGTCTTCCCGTACCTTCTTGCTCAACGCCACACGCAAGCCCATTTGTCGAATCTTTCGGGGTAATGATGTGGCAAATGATCGAGGTTTCGGTCCGTGTGCCACTCCTCCACCTCTCATGACAGGAGAGCGAGCGTCACCCAAGCGAGCTCTGCCTGAGCCTTTCTGTGGACGAACCTTCCGCCCAGAGCCAGCCACCTCTCCACGCGTTTTCGTACTTGCTGTGCCTTGTCGGAGATCGTCACGATAGAAGTTGACACAAAGGTGGATAATATCTGGACGGTTGGGAGCGCCAAATACGTGCCGATCAAGGGCTACAACTTTCTCTGAAGCAGGAACATCACCCTCCTTCTCCCATATGAGACTGGCGAGGGTCAGGTAGACAGGTGGGTTCTCTTGTGGAACAACTGAAGGAGACCATAATTATTATATGACTGAAAGTATTCGGTTGAGTGTACTGAACCTTTTCCTGTCGCCAGTTGTGTCGTCGACGGTATATGAGGGTGATGGTTTTGTAAACTCGCTGATTGCCTTAACGTTGTTGAAAAGGAAGCTGCGAGGAAGCGCGGGAGTCCAAAGTTCTGACGGCGTTGTGTAAAACGGTATTCTAACAATGAAAGCGATGCTCACAAGGTGTAAAGTTTGGGACCAGAACGCGGGCAACATTCATAAATGGAGTTGAGTGTGATGCGTGGGAGAAAAGGACTTGTTTGGCAAGCCATTGATTCCGTAAGGCACCTTCCGCAACACTCATCCAACACCTCAAGCCCTCAAACAGCCCTTGAGGAGTGAGTATCTGTCTTCTTTTCAAAGTGAAATGGAAGCCATCGAGCACCGTGTTTCTCCAATCCAAGCATTATCATTGGAAATGGGGCAGAACATGGTGGATGGCACCATGAAGGATCGGATGTGCGGTGATGAGTTATGCTGACGTGCACTTCTGCAGCCCACCCAGCTCCTCAAACTCGGCGGATCCCATCATGGCCACAACTGTGAATGCCGTCCAGACATTTGGAAAAAAGAAGGTGCGTCTGATTATGATAATAATAAAAAGTATAGTGGAATTTATGACAATTTAGACCGCAACGGCGGTAGCACACGCCCGTGAGGGACGTGGGCTCATCAAAATCAATGGCTCGCCCATTAACCTTGTGCAACCCGAGATCTTGCGATTCAAAGTGTACGAGCCGATATTGGTAGTTGGGGAGGAGACACTTTCACCCATCGACATCCGAGTGCGTGTAAAGGGGGGAGGACACACGTCGCAGGTGTACGCTATCCGGCAGGCGATTGCAAAGGCTGTGGTTGCCTACTACGCCAAGTACTTTGACGCGGCGAGCGCAATCGAGTTGAAGAAAAAGCTGGTAACTTACGACCGTACTCTGTTGATCGCTGACCCCAGACGGATGGAGCCGAAGAAGTTTGGTGGTGGAGGAGCGCGTGCCCGCCGACAAAAGAGGTATGTTGTGTTTTTTGAAGTGCATCCGCACTTGCTGACTGTGATGGTACTTAGTTACCGTTGAGCGGGGGAGATATAAGTACTATGGTCTACGTATTCTATGTTGTCTCGTACATGTTTCTATGAAAAGCGTAGAGTTGCCACCAAAGCGTGTGAAGTGATGAATCAGCAGGGGTGTATGGGGTGACCTCGTGGATTGAAGTGAGGGTTGGAGCTTGTGCTTGTGTTCATTTCATGGTCTCTTCCAACTCTCACCATCGTCGTCAACGTTCATCCTCAAATCCCTTTGTCGACCCCATCGTACCCGCACCATATTCTCACTCTGACTCTACAAATCTTCCTAGATCAGCCCCCCCTTTCCGCTCTCGAACTATGCCGGAATCACCTGCTGTTCATGATCCCCGTCCAGTTGATCCATCCCCGCGAGTAAAGGTCGGTCGCACTCAGACTACGTACGTCGTTATCGATCCCCATTCATCCCATCTCCGCCCCCTTACCCCTCTTACTTCGTTCGACAGTCTTCCCCCTTCAGCCGGCTCAAATCGCGCCGCCCCATCCCCCTCTCGTCGCTCCTACTCTCAAGACTCCGTCACTCAGGCCGCAAGGCTCGTTGAGAAAGCCCGTACCAAGACTCCAAAGAAAGGCTCCACTCACGCAGATGTAATCGATAGACTAGACTTCACGGGTGTCGGTCCGAGTCAGTCCTGCCCTCTTTCGTCCTTCCGAGAGCTACATCTCACTCTCCCTAACCCCCTTTGAAGTGTTTCACCACGATGGGCCCTTTGACGCCTGTGCCCCCTCTCGCAATCGCCATAAGACTAAAGCCCCCATGTTGGCTTGGTCCCGTCAATCGGAGGAGCAAGACGAACCCATGTCTGCCGCTCATCTCCGCGCAGAACGCCGCCACGCCCCAGTCGACAATATGGCGCAGTCCAATGACTCCCCATACCCTGCATTTGGAGCTTACAATGGGCCAACCGATACCTATCCCCGCCCCAAGAAGCAAGTAGACAGGATCGCGGAAGCATGGGGCATCCACGAGCCTGAGCCCTATGAGGAGTTCATGACCGCCGGTGGGGCCAAGCCGGAAGGCGAGACAGGTCTCGCATCCGCCGCCAGTTCTATTTATGGAGGACGAGAGAGCCATAACAGTTCGATGACTGGAACTCGCAACAGGGGTGCCCGGGAGGGACGTGAGCTCCGCGAGCAGTTCAAGGAGTACCTCGACGATGGTCGACCAGCTGTCAAGCGTACGCAGACACGTACCAACCTCCCACCGCCACAACCTATCTTCCTACCCAACTCCTCCAACGATGCAGACGCCGATCTCGCCAGTCTCCCCCAGGTCTCACCAGGGCTCCCATCTGCCGGCACTGGCCAGCCGAAGCGTAGCAAATCTCTCATGCATAAAATTCGCAAGATGCGCGATGCGCCTAACGTCCCCGTCGACTCTGCGGAAGTCGATGACGCTTCCCCTCCTTCCTCGCTTGAGAATTACGCCGCGGCGACGCCTATCCCCGATAAAGATACGCGGCCCGGTCGCCCCGCACATCGTTCGTCCAACTCGTTCTTTGGGCGCTTTGGCAGAAATACAAGCGGCAATAGAAACCCCGCGTCTCCCACGTCACCGACTTCGGAGGCTTCGGAAAATTTCGTCTACGTCGAGGATCCGAAGATCAAGAACAAGGCCCTTCCCCCACGTCCCCCTCCTCTGGAGGATACCGGAGAGAAAGACGGTTACTTTTTCGACGGACCCTCCAACCCCATCGGTGCCACCCCTGGCAGCCCAGGAGGGGGAGTTGGGCGTAGGACGAGCATTCTCAGGAAGGTGAAGGGTGTTGTACGGCCAGGTGGAAAGCAGTAAGGACAGGTAGTATGTTCAACCATTCCGCCTTGGTGTTTACGGTAATGGCTTTCGCCCACCTATCAAAGTCTCTTGGGCATATCCACTCCTTCCTAATTTAATGGAGGACATCTTTTATTCCCGCGCACGGCAATCTGTATGCCGTTCCCTCCCGTGTTCCATCTGTTACAGTACAAACCCTACCCAAATTCACTTCCTAGTCACTGAACAGCCGTCTTTTTCCGTTCTAATTCTGTTTCTCTTCCTGTACTTCTGAATACGTATCGACGAGAAATTTTGTAAACCGTTTGACATTCTATGTTGCGAAATGGCAAAATGTGAAGACAATGTAGCGGCGCTTCTAATTGACCGATCGAGAATTTACACCAGCGTTCTTCAGCGCTTCCTTGACGTCCTCGATCTTCACTTCTTCTCTGTGAAAAATGCCAGCAGCCAAAGCAGCCTCAACACCGGTCTTCTCGAAAACCTCTACAAAGTGAGCCGCGGTCCCTGCGCCGCTGCTCGCGACCACTGGAATGCGAACCGCCTTTCGAACCAAGCGAATAAGGTCGATGTCAAAGCCCAAGCCTGTGCCATCCCGGTCAATGCTATTGAGAAGGATCTCACCGGCGCCAAGCTTTTCTGCGCCTTGCGCAAGTTCGACAGCGGAGAGGTCCCTCAGTTCTCTGCCTCCGGAAACTGTGCTCTGGTACCACCACGTTTTCCCTGCCTCGTCCCCAGAACCCCGCACCAACTCCCCTTTGTGGCGACCTTCGTAGGTGTCGGGATCGACGAAGGTCCGGCGTGGGTCAATGCTCACAACGACAGCCTGCCGCCCATACGCATACGCAATCGTCTCCATCGCACTAATTCCGTCACCGCATCCACCTGCTGCCAGCATGCGTTCGACGGCGTACACCGCCTCTGAGCCAATTGACACTTTATCTGCGCCGGCACGGAAATATTCCCCCGCGACCTCAAGTGCAGATCGCGGTGTGCCATCAGGGTCCTGTGTATCCTTTATCCCACCTCCGATGGTGAGCGGAACAAAAACTGTCTCGGCGGCTGCACGCACAACGGCGAGCATAGGTTGGTCATGCAGTGGTGAATGACGGAACGACGTAATGTTGAGTAAGCAGAGCTCGTCGGCGCCGGCAGCGGAGTATCGTGCTGCGAGGGTGACAGGCTTGCCAAGGTTGCGCACTGCACCTGCGCTTTTGGTCTGCAAGGTGGACGGGGACGATTTTTCACGAACATCATACTGATCGCCTTTGGTGACCACGAGGTCACCTTGATCATTTGTGCGGACGTCCATACATGCGATTATTCGTTTCGTGAATCCATCAATAGGCTTTGGCGGCCGGGGGAGACGAGAAATGGACGTCTCGGGAACTTCTTCATGAACTGGCTTGCTCAACCATGCACTCAGAAGGCGTAAGCCAGCATCACCAGACTTCTCTGGGTGGAACTGCGTGGCAAATATATTCCGGTGTCTGATGGTGGAGACAAAGACCTCATTGCCATATTGGGTGGTTGTGTGGGCCCACTTAGCAGCGAGGAGATTAGAGGGATCATATGTTGCACGGTAAGAGTGAACGAAATAGTAGTGGGAGTGCTCTTCTATGTACTCAGCAGTGGTTTGTCCGATATCAAGAAGTTCGACAGAGTTCCAACCCATGTGGGGTACAGACTTGCTATCATGGTTGAAGCTTTCAATGGCGGAAGGGATGATTCCTAAGCCTTTGGACGAGGGATTCTCTGCTGAAGACTCAAAGAGTATCTGTAGTCCTATACAAATGCCCAGGTACGGCCGACCGGAGGACAAGTATTCCTTGAGAGGTTCGAGGAGCCCACTTGCGTTAAGATGGTCGATGGCGCTTTGGAAGGCTCCTACGCCGGGGAATATGAGTTTCTAGAAATGGGTGGTTGATGATGGGGCATTGAACAGATTTCGAGACACTGACTGAGGCCTTTTTGAAGTCGTCGGGAGATGAAATCCATTTGAAGTGGTATCCTAGATTTGTTAGCGAGTTTGCGAGACTGCGAACATTGCCAGCACCGTAGTCAAGCAAATAGAGACCCATGAGTGAGTGAGTCACCGTCTCTGGTGGCGTCAAGATCACGACATAGTATTACCCTTACTACTATTACTCACTTACCCGTCTTTTTCGTAAAAGCCGAACAACATGCCTTCCCCTGCCGTTACCATCCCTTCTGCGCCTGTCAATACAGAACAGGTCTCCATTTCTCGTTCTCCCATGTCCTCCCCACATATCTCCCGTTCGCCAAACCAGCCCTCTTTGCACGACAGGTTTCGTCGAAATTCCATCACCGCCATCCGCCTGCCCAAGGTCCTTCATCCAGTGGACAAGGACGAGCTCAGACTGCTCCTTTTAGAGAATATTAGTCAAGACGCCGTCCAGGCGTTTACTTCACAGGGTTTCCAAGTGGATCACTTTTCGAAGGCATGGAGCGAGGAAGAGTTGATCTCGAAAATAAGCTCCTACCATGCCATCGGAATCAGGAGTAAGACAAAAATTACAGAACGTGTTTTGAAGGCGGCGAATAAGGTGTGAATGCATCTGCATCGACATCTTCCACGCATGTAGACAAGTCTGACTCCGTATGCATTCAAGCTGCTCGTAATTGGCTGCTTTTGCATAGGAACTAATCAGGTCGATCTAACCAACGCTGCTCGCACTGGCATTCCAGTTTTTAATTCTCCCTTTTCAAATTCCCGCTCTGTCGCAGAGCTCGTCATGGCCGAAATTATCGCCCTCTCCCGTCAATTATTCGATCGTGCCAGAGAGTTGAAGGAGGGGAAATGGAATAAGGTCTCGAAAGGCTGTTGGGAGGTCCGCGGCAAGACACTGGGCATCGTCGGCTATGGCCATATTGGTTCCCAGCTTTCCGTTCTCGCAGAGTCCTTTGGCATGCGTGTGGTCTTTTACGATGTCATCAACATCATGCCTCTCGGCTCGGCTCGCCAACTTACCACACTGAACGACTTGCTCCAGCGCGCAGATTTCGTCACATTACACGTACCAGAGCTGCCCGAAACTATCGACCTCATTTCTGCCGCTCAGCTCTCCCAGATGAAGAAAGGATCCTACTTGATCAATAATGCACGAGGGAGAGTCGTCAATATCCCATCGCTTATCTCCGCCGTGAAGAGTGGCCGCTTGGCTGGCGCAGCGCTCGATGTTTATCCAGCCGAGCCAGGCGCAAACGGCGCACCATTCGATGACCAACTGAATACCTGGGCCACCGAGCTCCGTTCTTTGCCTAATGTCATTCTAACGCCGCACATTGGTGGATCGACGGAGGAGGCTCAACGCATGATTGGCGAGGAAGTGTCCTCGGCGTTAACACGCTATCTCAACTACGGCTCAACTGTTGGCGCGGTCAATTTCCCTGAGGTTGATCTGCGCGCGATTGACGAGGAGCAAATAAACCAGATCCGCGTGTGCCATGTGCACAACAACCAGCCAGGTGTCCTCAGGCAGGTCAACGAAATCCTGAGCCCGTACAACGTGGAGAAGCAGTACTCGGACAGCAAAGCAGACGTTGCGTATCTCATGGCTGATATCGCCGATGTCAGCCGCGTTGACATTGAAAAGATTCGAGATCAAATCAATCAGACCAGTGCCAATATTCTAACAAGATTGCTGGCATAAGAAAAGTAGTTTATGACAAATAACGGTTCCTCACCGACAGTAACTACCCAATCATTTGTACCATTCAACTGGTGTACCATTGGCATTTATCAATATAATTGCAATGTTTCAAGGTTTTGTACTACATCTCGTTTACCGGCTATGTCAATCCCGGACTTACAGTCACTTACTGTATGCGTGTTGACCATTCTTGAACTTCAACTATGAGCTCGTTCGACCTGGATCAGTTATTCAACGTACAAGGTAAAGTTATACTCGTCACTGGTGGCAGTCGTGGCATAGGAAAATACGTATGTTCAGAAATTTGGTCGTTTCTGGTTACTTGTGTGCCTGAACATCGTTCCAAATAGATATCCACCGGATTCGTCAGAAACGGCGCGAAGGTAAGAACTGACCTGATTCACTAAATTCGCTATACTGATGACACCCTTCAGGTCTATATTTCAGCACGATCCGCGAAAGGCTGCGAAGCTACTGCGAAAGAGCTGAACGCAATCGGTCCTGGGCGATGCATTGCAATTCCAGCTGACATGCAAAAAGTGTCTGAGGTGGACAGGCTATTCAATGAAATCAAACTGAAGGAAAAAGTGTTGCACGTTCTGGTAAACAACGCTGGCACAACCTGGGGTGAAGGCATCGATGAATACCCCGTACGCATGTTATTCATTGGCTCTCATTGTCAATTTTCACCTTACACTTGCATTAGGATTCTGCATTCACAAAAGTCCTCACGCTGAATGTCCAACGCGTATTCAATCTCACTCAAAAGTGCTTGCCTCTGCTACGAGCTGCAGCAACGGAAGGCGGGAAAGAAGGATCGACGTGGAAGGATCCAGGAAGAATCATCAATGTGCGGTCCTTTACCTCCTGCGTCACGATTGGTTTACCAACGGCCATATGCAGATTGGTTCCGTGGAGGGGCTATCAGTCCCACCACATGAAACCTATGCGTATTCCGCCTCGAAAGTGAGCTGCTCTTCAAGCCCATAGTACAAGATAATCAATTGAAAACAACATAGGCGGCGCTGCATCACCTCAGTCGTACCATGGCTGGGCGTCTTGGCTGGGATGGCGTCACGAGCAATACAATCGCATGCGGTGCGTGATTCTATGCATGGCTTGGCGGATCGATAAATCACCTTCACAGGACCATTCGAGAGCAAAAGCACGTTTTGTTTCCTAAGTCAACGAAAACTACCCCTCACTAATGTGTTTGTTATCCAGTGATGGCATACAACCTGGACAATTTCCGTGAAATCATCACCAATAGCATCCCGTTGACAAGAATAGGTACGCCAGAAGACGTCGCAGGGACTGCGTTGTTCCTTGCTTCGCGCGCTGGCGCATATGTTAACGGGGCAACAATTGCATTGGATGGAGGCTCCGTGGTCGCAACAAATTCTCTACAATCTCGGGCGAAACTTTGAACCGATTACCGTTCAACTGAGGTGCGGAAACAACGCAAAAGGTTTGGACGTATTTATATACCGCGCACGGTGCATATACCTACAACATGTCCCGATTTCCGAAAAACAACATGTTTGCGAAGAACATTATTACTTATGTTTCATTGTCCCCGGCTGATTTCTGCACGTCTAGTTTCTCTATTTCACTTTCTGCGAACGCTTCTTTCTGTTTCACTTTGTCGTCCCTATCGCCGCTAGTGTCCTTTGTCGCGCTCTCTGTTACTTCGGGCTTCTCTTCGGTGACTGGTGGGTTAACCTTTTCGACGCCAGCATTTGCAGATTTTTCTGCTACCTCCGAAGTGCTGGTGGGGTTGTCCTTCATCTCTACAGCGCTCGTAACTTCTCCGTGCATTTCCGGGCCACCCTTCTTCTCTTCGGGAGCATTGCTGCTAAGGCCCTTGACAAGGTCGGTAGCCTCGTCTCCCTCCAATCCCAAGTCTTTCACGAGATCGGCGATTTCGTCGTCCGTGACCTTCAAACCCTGCAATCCAAACCCAGGCAACTCTTCACCCATGTCCATTTCCTTGACGCCTTTCCGCAGTGGAGACGGCGTGGCGGCGTAGGAAGGCTTGTGGCCTGTAACCTGCTGAGGAGTCGATGCACCGGGTACGCCTACTGGACGAGCAGGCAGAGACGATCGACCTGCATCGAGCTCTTCGTCCCACTCTTCGTCGAGGCGTAAGAATTTGTTGAGCTCGGCATATTCGACAGCTTCCTCACTGCAAACGAGGTCAAAAGGTGAGGTCAATACTGAACGTCGCCAAAACGTACAAGTCAGCGAACACCTGAGTTGAATGCGCATATATCTTAGTTGGACGTCGGGTATATATTAAGTGAACATACGCCTGGAAACCGTCCTCCCACTAAGATCCCCGGAAGTTGCTGTTTGTCTAGAACGCGTCACTTCACGATGCCTTCTCGAAAGGAGCAACCTCCCACCTAGGGGTGCCTTCCGTCGCCAAAGCTTCTTAGCAGCTTCGTCTGACGCAAGGTCATAAGATGTAAATGGTATCTTCTTGACCTGGAGAATGCGAAGGATGTACTCTGTCCGCACCATAAAATGACCGCTGACCTACGCAGTGAAGTAGAACAAACCTTGCCGTTGCCTGAGAGCTGGCTGAGAAGCTATGGTAGTCAAAAATACTTGAATTGGCGGGGATGGCATGCTGAGAACAGGCCGCAGATGGTTAAGATAGGAAGATGCTCGACTGATCACATGCAAGTCCGAAATTGAGTCCGTTCCGCCACCATCATGTCCTCCGTGTCTGTGTCTGTGCTAGTCGTATGCCTAGGGAACATCTGTCGTTCTCCGATGGGAGAGGCTGTCTTGCGACACGTCGCGTCGGAGAGAGGCATAGATATCACAGTAGACAGCGCTGGGACTGCAGCATATCACGTTGGTGAAGATCCTGATGAGCGGTATGTGCTCACCACTTGCGCATACAATCAGCACAACAATAACATGTGGAGATACTGTTCAGATCGGTAGCGACGTGCAGGAAGGTGCATTACGACTACAACAGACGTTGCATGCAACTAACGAAATTTTGGCTTTCACGTAGCATAAGGTGCCGATTTCGCATAAAGCACGCAAAGTGAAGACAGAAGATTTTACCACTTTCACGCACATCCTCGCGTCCGATCAGGCGAATTTACAGAATCTGAAGCGCGTGCAGCCTGAGGGAGCAACTGCGGTGGTTCGATTATGGGGCTCTTATGAGGATGGCATGCCCATTGATGATCCTTATTACGGTGGTGCAGTGAGTGCTCCACATTCCTGGTCTCGGTTTGACAATTAAATTAAAGCGCGCATCACCATCTTGCAGCGAGGATTTGAAACTTGCTATCAACAGTGCATTCGCTATTCCAACGCGTTCCTAGATCAGGTAGTGGACAAGTAGAGTCATTGCATTGTCTCTAGAAAAACAAAGCCTATCATTATGCGCGATGTCCGTCCTACGTGTCTGCTTGTGCTTTGAGCGTTGGAAGTGACGAATGCAAGCTTGGGGGAGGGGTAGAGAGACACGAAGCAATTGATATCATCACTCCACCTTCCAGTCCTTCCCTATCGCATCTTCGCCACCACTCACCAGCAGCTCGATCGCCCAAATGACAAGGGTGAAGAATATGTTCATCCACCGCCACCAAACTTGCGATGAGTGATCGAGAACTACCACGAGTCAAGCCGCCGTACAGATTGAGTAAAATGAAGAACTCACGAAGGAGATGGGAATACACCGTAACAAGTATTGACTGTCGATACGTCAAGAGCACGTAAGTGAGTTTGGAGGTCTGAGAGTGTTTGGGGGTGATTACGTCAAGATCTGTGCGCATCATGATTTCAATGAATGAAACGTACAGGACGGCCCTCCCATCCGTCATCAACGCCGTACTCCTGCTCCCAGCTGTCACCGCCAATTGTGGGAAGAATGTAAGACGCGAGATGAAGAATAGTCAGACGGTAGAAGAGCGCTATTAAGACAGGCTTTGGAAGCGTGTTTGTTATGAAGTTCACGAGTGTCTGTAAATGAGGTAGAATGTTTGATAGTAGAGGCGCACTGGACAAAGATATTCAAAAAAACATGTCTTTCGGACGGATTGGTAAATTAGGGCTTACTACGATGAGGCGGGATCGGAGAACGATGTGCGGTCAATGCCGCAAAGCCACACATTATAGGCCAAACACAAAGCAAGCCCGGATGATTCGATGACATTCGTTCTCCTCAAAGTGAAGCCGATCAATGTGAGGAAGAGAAAAGTGGTCAGGGCAGCACCCAGTAGGGTTGATGACAAAGGTGATGTCGCCGCTGCCGTGTACGACTGTGTAACCTCAACATAAATATGCGTGCGGAGATGACGTGATTGGTGGCGACATACCGCAGCGATCCACCAAGCTGACGCGACATATCCGGCGGCAGCAGAAATGAGCAAGCCAAACTGGTATCCCTCGCCTCTCAGCGCGAGCTGCTTCCCGGCTTGGCCCAGCTTCTGTGCGACGAGAAGGCTAGACAAGCCTTCCAATGCGATAAACCACGGACTCGACCACGCGAGCACCTTTCCCCACCACGTCGCCACTGTGATCAAGGTCGAAGGGACCTGCTGAGAGAATGCGTTGAAGGAAAGGAGAAGGAGGAATGGGTGCATGGGCACTTGGAGCACGGAGAGTGATGGTGAGCCCCAGAGCAGCAGCATTGTTCCATGGATGAGTGAGTGGATAAACAAGAGCAATGACAGCAGCAGAAACGCCTGAGTTGATAGCGTCGCCAAGGTCAAGGGGAGGAACAGCAAGATCTGCAGGACAGTCGTCAATCTGCGAGTAGAATACGTGAGTTGTGATACCAAAAAATGATAAAACTCATTAACACACTTGGCGGTATTTGATAGAGCACTCCATAGAACCCAGGGCCCCATGGGCATCGCTGTGTCTCAGCGCTCAGTGCCTGCACTGACCAGCGGATGGATACGCTGCAGACTCAGAGCTTGGCTTGAATCATGAACGTGTGTGACAAGACGTGACCACTTCGTGCTGACAGTCTATTTAAGGAAAAGGACATCGCGCGAATACATATATCGGTTCAGAGAACAAAGCATACAAGATGTAAAAATAAGGAAGTGAGAGATTAAGTAGCAGTATCTGCATGTAAATGTCAGCATTGCTGCTTGAACGACTCCGCAAAGTGACATACAGTAGTAATATTCGTCAATCAACGGGACCCAATCTTTGATGAAAGCACTAATCAAGCCGAGGAGTGGCGCATGGGATGTCTTGTTAGCGAAGGCCTCGAGCTTGGGCCTGAAGGTAAAAATTGTAAACAGACTGAGTTTAAAAGTGAAAATATGGCTGCAGACCTTGTGAATGATTTCCAGATGGATCCACGGAAGATATACCACAAGATGTCACGGTCTCGTCGCGCATACTCAGCCCGTTCAAGGGCGGACGAGGCAGGAGGTGTCCTTCGCAAATGCCGGGAAAGCAGTTCCAACGACAAGGATACCACAAGAGGATTCGTAGCCTCATACTTCATGCCAAGCGCCGCGACTAGAGGTAATTATGAGCAATAGTAAAACGACCGATCAAATGATCACACTGACCGTAGATCAGTGGCCTGGCAATATACACGATCTCGGACAACCAATCCTTCGGTGTTGAGAGTGGTCGGATAAGAGAGGTGGGACTCTTGACAGATGAGGAGGAGAGAGCTTTGGGTAGCAAATAGTCTTCGACGGGGGAATCCGATTGGAGGGGAGGCGGAGGCGTAAGAAGCATGTTGGCCGTATCAAGAGATATGTGGTTATTTTGAAGGTGCTTAGGTGTTGATGGCGGGGAGGAGGAATAAGAGGAGGACGGCGCCAAAGTTGGCGAGGAGGCATTAGATGATGTGGGAATGGTAGCTGGGTCGATATCTCGCTCCGGAATGGGCGGTGAGAGTATCGGTCTCCGGGTGATGGTGACTATTGTCAAACGAAGGTAAGCTCTGGAGACATAAGGTTGTCAAGTCTCGCCAAAATGCATGTGAAAGTTGACGACTGACTTGATTATTTCAATAAGAATAATCGCTCTCCAGCGGTTCTTCGGGGATGCCTTGCGGCGTAAGGACATCTCAACGACGAGTTCAATGAAACGTAGTATTTCAAGCAGCCTGGCGGCCCATTTGTAGCGGACGTCCTTTTCGGCCCAGGCTCTTGTATAACGAGTGTGGGCGGATGGGGGAATGAGTGGTTTAAACTTGGGATCGGAGCGCAGGATGCGGCTGAGAAGAGTGTCGTGGTACAAGCTCATGAGGTTGAGAGATGCGGACACTTGAATGATTTATCCATGAGCATCTGAGCAAAGTTGTGGGAGACGACGTACAAGCTTCGGATGCAAGCTCTGCATCCTTGAACCTGCCAGGAAGAAACCAAGTGAGGGATCTCAACGACGACTCCAATGTGGATATGGTTGAGCCATTGTTGAGCAGGAAGGACTCGTAGTGAGCGAGGGGCGACGACATCGAGACCTTTGCGTTCAACACGGGTAAGCGACAGCCGGCAGTATATACTCCCGTCACGCGTCACATGTTTATGGTCAAACCTTAAAATGGGGTCAGCCTGCTGTTTCCGACGATCACGCATCTCTGCTCTCGCCACAGACACACGCCTGGGCGCTTAAGAAACGCATGTCTCCTCCAAATATAAGGCACAATGTGGCCACGCCAGTCGCCTTCTTGCCAC
This sequence comes from Rickenella mellea, assembly GCA_004355085.1. Lineage (NCBI taxonomy): Eukaryota > Fungi > Basidiomycota > Agaricomycetes > Hymenochaetales > Rickenellaceae > Rickenella > Rickenella mellea. Next base: position 765,912 of record ML170157.1, read on the forward strand.
CACCATAATCATGAGGCGCCACAAACCAAGTCCCGTCCGCGGGCAACTTGATCCCCCAGATGGTACAGAACGTACTGGATGGCGTTGGCTGCAATGTACAGAAACACCAGACGAGTTCAAGGCATTTTTCTTTCTTTCTTATTTATCTTTGTGCCACTGATTGATTGGCCGCGCCATTTCAGGTCCTCCTGCCTCCGAGAACCGTTCTATTTTACCAGCAAGTGTTAAAGGCCGAAGCCCGTGAACTGCAGGCCGCTCAAGATAATACCGGAGACTCATGGCAACGTATCATCTACATCCGCCATATCAAGGACCGTATGATTCGCAAATGCCAGAAACTTGCGGGATGGAAATCTTCCCATAAACCACCCGTCGCCTCTTTCTTATCTGTTCATGCTCCCCCGGATTTCCGTCTCCGAGAAATGGAAGATTGGTGTAGAGAACAGGCAGGCGAAATCATAAAGACTCGCCCCCAGAAAACTCGCACACAGGGTGAGCTTATCCGATGTCTCTTATTCAATACATTAAATATGATCCAGAAGTTCCAAGTTCCAGTACCCACCGCAACAGAGAAGCTCTTGACGATATCACAGCGTCCTCCAACTGTGAGGACGAGCCAATGAGTCCTGCTTCGCCTGATCGTCCCCATACGAAATCCGATAAACGAGATTCTCACCGGAACGCAGGTCGCTCTTCGTATAAAAGTAAGGGCAAGGCAACACAACGGGACAGCTCCCCTGCAAAATCCAGTCGTGGTGTGGATGATCGCCAGTCTGGTGCTCCTCTTGGGTCCCCCACTGGAAAAGTACTGTCCCCACGTTTGGCAAAGATGGAGCGCCAAAGAATAGGTCCCCAGGTCGGTCAAAGTCCGACTCTGAAGGGTCACCTAGTGGAAAATCATGGACAGGACAACGTATACCCATCGCCAGAAAGTCCTCAACACCCTCGTTTTGCCCGACTTGCAACTCCTGACAAGCAACATTCGGTAGATGCAATAATGCGAGGAAGCAATACGACAATTGCCGAACCGCCCGTCGTGCAGCGACGACGCAATGACCAGCTTGGCAACCTTCCCTCACCTCCACAAGAATATAACCTTAACCAGCAACACTCTGAAGATGTCAATATTCGAGGACCCGATTTGACGCCCGGCGTACCCCTCATCGTGGGTCGACGACATGGTGACCAGTACAGCAACTTTCCCTCACCTCCACAGGACTATGGTCAACCGCCGGCGACGGAACGTGTCCAGGACCCTGTGGACTTCCAACCAGGGTTTCCTGACAGCAGCCAGTTGCCACAGAACAAACGTACAATGCGGTACAGGGAACAAATGGATCACACACATGTCCCTCACTCTCCCCAAAGCCCGTCACATTCCCAACGCATTCGGCATGTTGAGCAACCCATTTTGGCGGGCAACGAAAATCGCCCTCCGTTCTCAGGTGCAGGTCCACACGTAGAACGTGAAGCATACCGCATAGATCCCCATCGGCGACGTCTACGAAATGACCATCCTGACTCCAACCCTGGTTCACGTCATCGCAGCGACGTTTCACCTCACGCGCCACCGATTCAAGGATTACAGTATAATCCAACGCAACAACCGCAACGTATACCTCCTCACCGGGCAATAAGCCCTGACACAGGACGCCAAGTCATCGAGGGCAATCAAGCAAGCTTTTCTGGCGGAGGTGGGCCAAATTATATGGCGCCAATACGCCGGTGGGATCCTGTCTCTTTCCCAGATCCCGAATCACCCCCTCTGCCCCCAATGCGTGATTTGAATATGTTCCAGCCTGAATACCCTGAGATTGCAGGCCGTTCTTCGCCTTACCCTCCTCCTGCCAAGTTGCGAGGCGTACCATCTCAGTTGTCCGGAAACTCGAACCCATCTGATCCAGGCATGCATGACCACGACCACGACCACGACCACGACCACGACCACGACCACCGTTCGTCACTGGGAGTTCCTTCGCCCCACCTTTCGAGAGGCTCCAGCATATCTGATCCAGTCATACCTGACCCCGAACTTGTCTACGAGGCAGCCTTGACCCACAGGGAACGATACATACCCAGACGAGTACATTCTCCCCCAAAGTCCCACTCTTCCGAGTCGGCCTTATCTTATGGGCCAGAGGTGGTGGATTTGAGGGTAGTTCGTCCAACTACACCCGTTGGTCCTGGCATCCTGAAACGATCCGATAGTCGGAGTAGTCACCGGAAGAGTGTAACCTTTGCGCACACAGATGCCTCCGAGCAGTCAGACCCTATTGTACAACCTGGGCCGACGCATGGTGGTAGGTAACGTTTTCTTTTTGGAAATGTTTGTGATTGCTGACCTGGTGTAAAACTTTCTAGACAACGAAGGTTACATTCAGCACGAGCTGATGTGACATGACTCAACGACGCCGTCACTCATAACGGTTTACACGTCTGCGCATCTTGTCACTACCACTTTCAATATAATTCAAACCGCCGTAATTCACATTTCTAACCAGTGTATCCGATTGCAAGATGTGTCTATGTCTACATACAATGCATTACATCTGTTTATTAAATTTCCGTTTCGCCTGAGCTTGCCACATGCGAATAATCCACAAGAGGCCTAATGTCACAAATACAGCAAATACAATAATACCATAGAAGTAATTGAAGGGAGCACCCAACTGATGTGCGTTCTTGGGTATTCTAACGTTCATCGAAAAAATGCCTACGAGTGACCAGGTGAGTGACATGCTTTACAAAGGGAACGACTGGGAGATGTGCTTACCAACCGTTAACTGAATGCAAACAATAGTGACAGAAATCACAGAGAGCAAGAAAAGAGCACCATCCATCCCGGCCTTCGCCTGAGACAGTGACACCCGGAGTTGGGATAGGTAGGCAGGCTGAGAATGTCCCAACATTCGGTCATAATAAGCTAGCGACTGCTGTAATGTGAATATATGGTCTGGATGAAGCAAGTCAGCTTCGGTAGGAGAGTATTTAGAACGACAAACCTTGCACATCACTCAGGTGGTAATCAACTTCGTGGATCTCGCTAGAGCTTATATTGAGGCCTCCGCCGTTGCTTCCTATCATGTGAAGACGCTTCCTCATCTGCATCACCACTTCTCCCTTCGTGGCCAACAGTCGGCTGAGGGATGTAACGATTCTTCTCGTCGCTGCCATTCGTACTAATGCCTGGTATGTTGGTGATGGGGACTTTGGAGTATCCACATTATGGCCAGTGCTAGGGCCGTATATTCGACGTCGGACACTGTGTCTTAGTCGACGCAAAGAAAAAGAGGGCATGAGAACTGCAGATGGAAGGGAAAACCGTGCCCGAGGTAGTGATGACGATAACAAATGTTCCTTGGAAGCAGGTTCGCCACTCTTTTCATTATGAGTCCCAGAAGCCAAAGCATGCTTCTCTGCTTTCTCGACCGATACTTCCAAAACGACAGCTTCAGTTGGTGAAGAATATTGTTTCTGCGTGAGCCCAGCCGACGCGAGTGGCCTGCCAGCGTGCTCAAGAACTAACGCGTCAAGTTCCTCAATTTCATTTTCTACACCATTGAGGACTGGGAAAAAGGAGTCTACAATTGAATCGAGAAGGCCATGTGCAATCCAGTCTGAATAAATAAGTTAAGATCAGTGACATCAGACGTAGCCTTTTAAGTTACCTGGCGACATATTGAACGTCTCCTCTAATTGCAAAACACGGTTGCGCATTCTATCCAGGTGTTCTGAAATGTCTTCAAAGTGGAACTTAAGATGGCAGATTAGCGAATGAAAGGCGATACTCGGGATTGCAACGCACCGAACATATTCCTTCCTTGAACACTACTAAATAGACGTTGACGGCACCGATTACACCTTCATCCCCGGGGCCAGTCGCGAAATCGGTATGCGGTTCTGAATCTTCGCCTTTGAAGCGTCGGAACCTTTGGCGGGAACGTTCACCTTCAAGTGCACGAAATGCAATAAAATAATAGCCGAGTTTCGGGAACAGTTCAAGTTTCTCCCGTGGATCTTGTTGAAGAATGTCTTCTAAAGTAAGTGGATGCAGATGAAGAGTCTAACCCAAATGAGTGGGTAAGAAAAAATCTACACAAATTCCAAATAACGTAGCGTACCTTGCCGATAGAACGCAAGTCTTCCCATGTCGGATTGGATACATCCAGCCACCAGGTCTGCTCTGGCCGTGCCACGGTCGGCCCACTCCTGTGCTCAGAAGTACCAGGAATACCAGATGATTTTCCTTCCGCTGCCGCACCTATGATGTCTTTGCGTTTGCCCTTCTTCTCTTTGCCTTTTATTGAAAGCTCTGGCGGAAGAACTGGCACCATGTAATCATGATGTGGGAGATCGGCATTATTCGTGCTGGAGTATGCTTGATCGATTCTTGGTCTTGCGGATCTCTTCAGAGAGTGTTCCAAATGAGAAATAATCAGCGGAAGCGAACTTGTCCGCGTGAGTCGCTGCTGTAGACCAGACTCTTGAGGCGTCCCGGGTGGACATGGACATAATGAAGGCGGTAGGAGAAGTACGAATTCTCGTGGAATCAATCGAAATTCCAGTCGAGCTTTCTGACGAGCCCGAATGATCTTTTCGGATTGAGCGTTGTGTACGGTGGCAGTACTGGATGGCCGACGCCGCAGGCGTGTCTGTGTCCTGGTAGTAGTCGTCTTGGATGGAACCGACGATGTGTCTGAGGATGATGAACTCGATGCGTTCCCGCGTGCCCAGCGGGTAATGGCGAGTTCGACGACAGTTGCTAATGCCCCAAGACGCCTTCCAACATAATTCTGAGAGGAACTGGACGACGAAGAGGACGACGACAAAGATGTGTGCGATTCTGGACTGGGGGGGCGCTCCCCTCGATATATGTCGGAGTCAGTGTCATCATCGCTGTCGGCAGGTATGGAACGCAGAGACGGTGGTGATGCATTCTCAGCAACAATTTCAGCTTCTGGGTTCGTGTTTTTCGTCGCAGATGGTGACACTGATGTCAGCGACATATTCACGAGTGAGAAAGGAATTGGTGGTGGTGGTTGTGTACAACATCTCAATTATTAGGTCTCAGCAAACATCTGGCTATTCTATGTTATCGACTTTCCGCCTCTTGACTGGTCGCTCATGTCCACCCGATTCCATTCGCCTCCGCGAGGACTGTCCTGGTCCATCTCTTCCCCGACCTACTGAAGCACCTGCTGGACGCGATTTCTTCTCCTTCTGGTGAACCTTTTTCTGCCTCTTTTCGACCGCCTTTTTAATTGCCTTCTTTCCACCAGATGCTGCCAGGTCATCATAACGAGCCCGAAGTAATACATCCTTCTTGGCAGCTGTGGGCGGAGAACCGTTGTGTTAGAATAGCCAATCCGAGTAATGGAAAGTAGCATACAATCTTTCATCCAGTAGTCCGCCTTCCCTGTTTTCCTCTTCTCTTTCTCATCCTTGGCGATTCTCTCCAGTGCCGTGCGTTCTACCGCTTCTCTTCGGTCCCGATTGACGAGACTCTCCGCTCTCTTGACGGCAAGCTCAAGTCTACTGACCTCTGCCTCTCTTTCCATCCTGAGGTGTTTAGGTGAATTGATTAAGAGCTTTTTGGCACGTTTGTAATTTTCCTTGAGTGTCGACAGCTCTCTCTTGTGCATATCAGAAAGGAACCCGTACTGAGATTGAAAGACACTCGTGGATAGTTCGCCAGTGAGAGGCAAAAATCGCGGATCGCGTGGGCGCTGTGAATATAGACAAAAGGTTGCAAAGGCGACGGCATGGCAGAGTTTCATATCGCGCACCACTTCTTTGCTCTCCACGACAACCCTACGACGTGTCACAGGTCTCTTAGACGACATCTCAACGGGACTAGAAGAATATCTGCATTCAGCAGTGAACACCGAAGGTTTTTGGACTTACGCATGTTTATTAGAACGCTTGTCCAATGCATGGCTCCGCTTTGGTTCCCATTCTACATTTTTTTGCTTGCCAGAATCAACATGGTCGCGCCCGTCGTCAAGATCAGATTGAGATGCACCACTGCTTTCGCCTGCGGATGACGAGGAATCCTCGTGGTCATGTTCCAACCTTTGACGGGCCTTGAGAAGAGTTCCAAATGGTATGCCAGAAATACTGTCAGAGTTCTAGGACGAACAAGTCAGACACGAATATATCAACGGTTGCAAAGGATGTCACCAATTGCTTTCCTGTGTTTCTCCTTTTATTCTTGTTAGACTGCTCAACGTCGGTCTCGTCAGATGGGGGATTTTCACTGTCGTACGCCTGTTGGTGCTCCTCCTCAGCTTCCCATTGCACGATGCGTGGCGCGTCCGCCGCTAGTTCGCTTTCTGGATGATGAAACGAATCAACGGCACTCTCGTCCGCTGAGTCTATATCACTCGATGATCCCGAAGAACTGTTGCGCGAGCTCATGGAGAGAATGTAAGATGACGTAAGCCATCTTAAATTCATTACAGCAACTATACATCAAGCAACACATAATGGTCCTTTCGCAGTTCGACATCCAGGGAAAGACTCTCAGCTTGGGCAGCTGCCCGCCACAAGTTTGTGACTCCGAACCATACTCCCAATTTCGCCACCCAACTTGCATTGTGTTGTGTTCTCGAGCTTGGGGTTGATCCCAGAATATCTTCCCACCTGTAGTTTGGACGTGCCCTAATTGATACATCGTCATGATCTGTACCCCCGCCGGTGCCCAATGTCGAAGGTCTCGCTTGTGTGGCGAGGTCTATATCTTCTAAGTCAACTTCAGTGTTACCATCTCCCACATGAAACATGATAGCCTGTATTGTGTCAATATCGCTAATCTCAGCAGCAGTAAATGCTTACTTGGTCAGTTCCGTAGAAAATAATGTCGTGGACACGAACATAGAGTTTATTCAAAAACCCCATATGGAAAATATCCGTAGTGCGCGGTGGTCTTGAAAGCAACCCGCGTTGTGTGAGGAAAGTTTCCAACGCAGACCGGGGTAAAGGACTGTAGGCGATAGACGTTTGGTAGTGAGGATTGAAATCCTGAGCATGGGTTAGTAGAGCAGTAATCGTATCGTTATTTCGTCTCCAGACATCGTCCTGCTGATGGTCATTTTGAGGCAATTAAATAGTGGCAATAAACGTACCCAAAATATATACCACCACGTTGCCACCATGGACATCGTAACGACTCTGAAGCGGTTGTACGTAACATCAAGGGCAGTCTCGCTTTCCGCGATGAGCTGGCGCACTCTCAGGTCTTGTTCAAACCTAGACACCATTTCCACCAGTTGTCTTGGTTGTTGAGGTTGATCGTACGCATATTGCAAGAATTCGTACGATAAAACCTTCGCTTTGGAACCACATTCACTGTACAGATGATCACGATAAGCCTGTATAGCAGACTCGATCTTGGGTAGATTCAGAGAAATCTGAGGGTGATTCATCGCGAGAAACCGTGCAAGATGCGGATTGAGGTCATAATCGTCATTCAATCCAGTGATAGACCCATCAACCTGAAGATCCTTTGCGTAAGTTAATTCAATGTTGAACCCACTTCCCAACTGTTGTCCTTCCCATACAAGTTCTCCGTGACGTTTGATCTCTAAAACACAAGATCGATACCGTACAACCGATAACGCGTTGTATTGTCTACGAAACACGCTCGTACGTGTTCCCACAGTCTATGACGTAGCATTAATTCATAACATGTATTAGTATTAAGAGAGAGGAACTCATGTACCTGTTGGTGCTCATATGGCCAAGAAACAATTCGACCATCCAAAGCCCTGAATGCTAAACGGATTTGGCGCTTCGTGACAACCTCCTCGCATTCATTCTGGGTCACATAGTCTTGAAAATCTCGTATCTCGCTTAGCAGGACAAGGGGTCCGTCGTCGTACCTCAGAGCCTGAGAGAGGTGATGAGCATTCGGCGATTAATGAGAAAGAACAGACGCACCAAAGTCGGCGGGAAAGGAATCCACCAAGCATTGCCAAAATAACCCGAGCGACCTTTCGCGGGATCCCCTTTCAGAGGTTTCCAATAACAATCCGGACCAATATGGCGTCGCAAGATACGGGTTTGCAATACTGTGAAAATTTCCTTGTCTCCGCCGGATATCATATTGACGGCTTTGGCGTAAGCCGGAGAGCCGACTTCACGCAGGATCTGCGACTTTTCATGAGTACTGAAGAAGAAGAATGCATGTGTACGTTACCTTCAAATTTTCCACATGTCGTTCTGCAGGTGATTTTTGAAAATCGAGGAGGTAAGGTGGATATTCCCCGTCACGGGCCTCAGCGAAACGCATAAGTTGATTATCTGGAATTTTACATTCCGGACTTGTAAGTAGTAGACAGGAAGTGGCCTCCTGCCATATACGTCGCTTGATGTGGCGAGACGTGGGGGAGATGTCAAGGCTGAAGTGCGGAGGTTAGCATTTTAATATCGTTAAATTTACTAATTGTCACCTCGGGGAAAATATGTCGACGCCTGCAAGGCAATTAAGGGGGGGAAATGACTTTCAAAATGAATAGGACATACTGAAATCAACTCGACGCGTGATTCCTGGAAGGAGGTGAGGGACTGATATGACGAAGATTGAGACAGACATACTCTTGACTAATCGGTGAACAAAGCTTAAGTTAATGAGAGCAAAATCTATATCAGAGGGTTGATTGAAGGTTTGTCATGTGATGCGATCTCCCCAACGTACATGTATTTAAGCCATATGTTAATATGTAGACGCTGGAGAACACGGTCTTTGGCGTCAGTTCAAAATACGCGAGAGTAACTGCGATCAACGAACATGTATAAAATCGAGGTATTCCAGACGGTGACACCAGGAATATTGAGGGCCACCGCTAGCCCAATGAGAGCAGTGAGAACATAACTTAATCGTGAGGTCCATTCGCTCGCATTATCGACAGGATCTAAAAAGGGACCGAGGAAGCATTGCGCCAAGAAGAAACATATCATAGCTAGGATAAGGACGACTTGTCGGACAATCGCGACATATGTTCTAGCCAAGGAGCGGAAGAGACAATTATCCGGATCTATCAATGCAATGATCACCAATGCACTTAGTTTAGCCAGGAGGTACAGTGATCGGTATGTACCCCAGCCACGGCGGAAGTCTGACAGGTATACGTTAGTCAACGCAATCGCGAGATGAACCTCCAATAACCTTTGTAAAGAAATGTAATGGGATTGCGGTCGCGATCGAGCAGCCGTTGATACTCGCGGTCCATGTCACTCTCGGTCCGGCGTTCTCCCAACTCTGTAAATGCATCGACATGTGGGACTGCCTCTATTATAACCTTGCGCAAACGCAGCGGGAACCAAATGGTAACCTAATCGGGAACGACGTGAGTCAGAGGACTCGATGTGTAGTCAAACCCATACTCACGAGCAGACACGCAACAATGGATGCAATCACCACAACCGGGGCAAAATTTACTTGGTTGCGCTTCATCGTTGTGGTATAGCAGAAATCAAGTGGATCGCGGAACTGGTCTGGAGGACCGAGAGGGTCTAATTTCGGAGGCATAGACGTTGCATTTATGTAAGGATTTGGCACGACCCAAAAATCTTCAGACCAGACCAAGGCATGCACAGCGATGGTGCTTAGCGGAAGATAAAGCACCGTCAGAACAAAGGCTACTACAATTAGACCCCATGCGTGTGCATGGTGTTGTATGCTGGCGCGCTGGAAGCCTTCATTTGAACTCGCAATTTTGCATCTGTTTGTTGATTTATAGAAGCAATATAGAAAAAGCACCGTGAAGGACATGAGGATACCCAGAAAAATGAGTGATTGCGCTAACGTTGACGCAAAATTTAGGGCGAGTACATTCGGTCTATCGCTTAGGATCAGCATGGACTACAAAGAAGCCCGATGACTTGCACTCACATGGTCCCTAAAAACAATTGTTTCCACTTGCTCTCAATATTTTTACCAGAATGCGGCACTGTATTCTGTACCGTTAGCAAAGGGTAGTTGGTGCATCCAGACTCTGAGGACCAACCGACTGTACTAAGCACTAAGGCAAATATTTGAACTGTATCAATGACTCCGTGCAAACTGTAGAAACTCGCAAGAACACTGGAGCCCTGTCGAGAACGGTCATTTATGTATCAGGAATCATGCCAATTAAAGACGAAACGTACCGTAGCGCCAACAGCAAGATTTGCGAGCCCACCAAAAATACTATTCCTGTTCCTCCAAGGTGGTCTGATGACTGAATTGGTTTCTAGGTCCTGGATACTCTTTCCCGTTTTCGCAAGACGATCCAAAGGTGGAAACATGTGGAGAACTGTCTTCAGCTTGTTGTGAAGGTCCCTCGCAGGGGGAGGTGAAGGTGTAGGTAATGATGCTAAATGCTTATCAAGTTTTGGTAAGTGCAAGGGATAGGCATTAGCAGCAAAAATTGTGGCAGCTGGGACAGGTGTATGAGTAACTTTCATGCGCCTTTTCAGGCCTGCTCCATCGTCCATGACATTCAAAAGCGTCGCGGAAGAAACGGTGCTTGGACGCATATTGCCAAAATGCACCGATGCATTCTGGGCATCTAAAGTTCGACTGCTCGGATTGTAATGAGTGTAAGTCGTGTGAAGTGGGTGAATCCCTGTTCGCAGTGTCGTTTGCGTAGGTGAGGATGGTAAAGGCGTAGGGACCGAAGGAAAGCGGTCAAGAGGGCTCTCCGGAAACGTCGTTAGTTCATAATCTCGCGTTATTGGATGATATTTGGAGGGAACGGTCTCTGCTTGTGGTAATGGCGAGGTTCGAGGTGACTGTCGAATAAAACGCGCTGGAGATGACGGCAAAGCGGTATCCTCGCTAGGCCGTTGAGCGTTCAACTGGGTACGCCTGAGTTTGACAGCAGTGGAAGTGGGTTTCGGAGAACTCGAGGATTCAGCTGAGTTGGTCTCAAACAAATCCACGAGGGCCTGTACTAGCATGCCTAGCAGCCTTGCACGACGAGAGCATAGGATCGTGGCTCCAACTTGACAGGGGCTAAGAGAGTTCGAGCACGTGCATCATTGGGCGCTTATACTAGTACATCACAAACAATTTCTTTAGAATTTACTTCATGTCAGTTTTCCGGTGCAAAAGGGAATCAACGGCAGCCAATCCTCCAGAAACAGTCCCTGATTTTCCGTACAACATTGTATCCACTTTGGCTATCCCATCGCCAAGCAATGCGGACGCCTTATTCAACGAATCGTGCAAAAGGTTGTGGCCGCTGCCATCTTCCTTCGTTCCTGTCGATGCCCCTGCGATGGAACTCTTTGAAGTGTCTCGGGGAGCATGATCCACTTTCCAAGACGATTTAATTAGCTCTTCCAAAGAATGCAGTCCTACAAGAAGATTAGGGTGGCCATTGATGCTTTTCTCCAAGTTCGGAGAAGGTGCTTGTTGGTTGACCACTGAAGAGTGAATGGTCTCATGGGTAATTTCATTCGTGGTCGTTGGAAGTTGACGATGGATTTGGGTCGAGAATTTGTAAATGCCTGTTATTGGACTATCTCAAATGAGTGGACAGTCGGAGCATCCATGGGAATTACAAGTCTCACTTATGCGGAGGTTGTTGACCCCACAGTGCAACAGGACTTGGTACTGAGCGAAGGTAATCATAGTTGAACGAAAGAATATCTGACACATTAGACTAAACAAGTGTATGAGCGAGTTGCTCCTCTCCCAAGTAACGTGCTGTACTCACGAGCATCCAAGTTAGAGTTAAGTCAGCAAGGTCGTGGTCATCCCATCCACCACCAATCTAATATATAACGACATCAATGCTAGTGTGAATCCATCTGAGATGCGTTTGCGTACATCTGCATGGCTCCCTTAAAATATGTTAGACGAAGGTTACACAATTGATACATTATAAGGACAAACCTGTAAACCAACACTGGGCAGTTTGAGTTTGGTAAGCGAACGTGCGTCTAGCTAACTTCACATACCTGGCTCAATATCTGACCCTTTTGCCGGCCCCCTTCGGTTTGCTCGAATTTGCAGCAATCCTGAATAGGTGTGAATGAGTATTAGATATCAATGGAATAATGACTAACGAAGTCAGCTCTTGTTTCATCAATTGCAAGTGCGTGATAGGCTCTTTCAATATGTTCCCCAAGCAAACGATCAGGGAATCCAAATATTGTTTTCATTGTGGGAGAATGTTTGACCAACTCCTCAGGAAGACCAAGAGAACCAACCGTGTCAAAAACTCCGATACACCTACAGATCGTGAAATGTAATCTCCTTGCAGGGTATATGTTATGTTCTGCACGTACCTTATAGTAAAATTACCGTCAATTGAGTCAGCCCTAGCTTTCCCTGGTGAGGTGTGCGAGTTCCATGGAGCCAAGATTGCGTTGAGCTGTGCAATTTCTGCGGAGCTTCAACGACAATGAAGTAAACTGAAATGTAGGGCTAGGCTAACCTTTAGGATCAGTGGCCTTCCCTCGTTTCTGGTATGCCACAAATATTTCCCCAAACGAATCCATATCGGTTTTATTGAGAACCCCAATCTCCCCCTTTGGCGAGTCGTGAGTTGTTTATAGATAGATCTTAAAGAGTACATACAATAAACATGGCTACCATCCTAGCCGTGTATGCTCCCTGTGTTATTACGGCAATAAATACATATCATTCGTAGGATTGTGGGACTAACCCTCGAAAAGCCAAAAAGAAAAATCTATTGCAGATCAAATTAGGGTAAAAATGCAAAGGATTTTCAGGTCATGAATTCAAATCAAATACCTCATCTCCTTCTTGGTAGTTTCTGGGGAAAGGAAGTCAATTCAAAAGTTTGCGAACAATTGTCGACCCTCACTGTGCAATGAATGCGTACGCTTCTTGTACTTTATCAGCTGTGTGTAAACCGAGTCATTGAAATTTTTTTAAAGACCCGTCTTTACTACTGACCCAATCCCGCACCGGTCCCTCCTGCAGGTGTGATTTTATCGGTAAGATTATTCAATCAATTGGCTTGGCGCACCTTCCACATAACGCGCATAGAAATTATTTTCGCTGCCTATCCCCGATTGGTAGAATACTATTTGAGGAATGCACATGTTGCTGGATCGTTTGTAGTCAACGAATATGGCGATTCTAGGCAAGATCGACTACTATACTTTCTGTCATCGCAGTGATCGATGGCTCTGGCGATGCGCTAAACCAAGTTTTTAACGCCATTTCGATCATCCTGCACGGAAAGCTGTAAAGAACGAACCAGGATATTGGTATATGCGTCCTTATTCGTGGCATCAAGTCCATCTTGCCATGTCCTGGTTCATAGCTTGCGTTTCAAGAATAGAAATGTGCCAGACAGTGAGCGTACCCATCACAACATATGATGATTCTCTTGTGTACATGCTGCACATTCGCTTGGGTCTGAGCAGGGCTCGCGTTCGACATGATGCTAGCAGGTGTAAGTAGATCTGTGTCACGTTCCAAAATTGATGGCTATATGGTGACGTTGTCCAAATACAGACGCCAAAAACTGATCGGTTGAAGTACTAATGCATCGAATACAACGACATGTAAATACCTGAAAGTCGATGCTCTGACATATTTGTGTGCAAATTTGCTCTGACGAAGCTGTATCCGTGTGCGAGACCTTCGACTCCGCAAACTATTTCAAGCCGTAAGCTGTTGCGTATTACAACCAATTATTAAATCTTCATGATGATAGTCCGAGACATGTGTATCATTTTCCCAATCGCATTTCGGTCGCTGCAAACTCGTCCAACGCGCGACTGAATGACATCTCATCAAGGGGTATCGCTTGGGCAGAAGCGTTCCACCATCTCCATGATGTCGACGTTGAACTACGAACCGGTAAGCATAAACAGATCCCACTGAGAATGATGGCGCTCGGTACTCACTACAGTTCCGTGAGCCTCACCTGCCACGGGGGGTAGCCAGAAAGTTCCAAGGACGATGAAATTGTGCCTTTTGGGTGGATGTCGTGCACCATAAGAAAGTCGGGTGCACCAAGTCGTGATGTTTCTGAGAATGCAAAATGAATGCGGTCAAACAAAAGTGGTGTAAGGATAACGAAGGACAAATACCTTCTAATATTGTGTCTAACATGTCAATAGTCAGCTGAATGCGATTGGAATTTAAATGTGTGATCGTTGGTGAACAGGAAGTTGCAAAGCATCGCGATATCGAAGCGAGGTGAGGTTTCGATGCAGAATATGACAGCAGAGAGATGGTAAGAGGATTTTTGCATTCCTTGACGTCTGAGGGGTGTGGTGACATCACTGTCGAATGCGTTGGGGGGATAGAAGAACTATGTGAACGACGGCGCCGAACATCCATCTGGTAATTTGGCTTTGCTTTCACCCGCGGCTTTTGGCAGGTCGGTATTTGCATTGTCAAAACAGGTGATATGCACGCATATACACCTGCTAGGTCTGGTGATATAGCTCTGGAGTCTGAGAAATCGGAATCAGGCGGTGTCAGGGGATATTCAATGTCAGAGTCTGAATTGGGCTCCTGTGAGGCCTGTTCGATCTTTAATTGTTGGTTTGTTTGTTGCGCCCATCTCATCCAGATTCTTTCAGATAGTTTTGACACAGCGCCTGGTTTGACTTTGAGAATGATGTTGAAATTTGATACATTAGGCATACCATTTCGGTCATAGACACTCAATCTCTGTATGCCAAGGGATCGACACCAGTCCGCAGCCTTCCAAACGCTCTCTACCAAAGCTCCCTCGTCAGAATCGTCCAGCACTTGGTTGATTTCGCCCAGGACTATTGCAACATGTTTTGGTAGCTGTCTTCGTTGGGAAAGAAGTGGAGCCGGAGTAGAGGAGAAAACAAACGAATGAAGAATATTTAAAACTTTTCCGACAGAGAAAAGCAGATGCAGCAAACAGAGTGCCGCTGAGCCTAATGCGCTCATCGTGTGGAGTACGCGTTGAACGGTTGAGGACGTGGTCAAGCCCAAAGTTTTTGCTTCCGCATCACGTGCCATTTGGGCTATTTATGGAGCACATTCAAGTTAACCTACACTACTAACGCACATTAGAGTACCGTTAAATCTACGTTAGACTCGGTTCTTCATCGATATTTTTCTTAATCTTTAATAGAATTGAAGTCTTCCAATTGTCCAGCTTCATCACTTTGTCAAAGTCCACGCATGCGGCGGTGAACGATTCCTGATCTCCAGCTTCAACGGCCTCTATCAATGCGTTGATAAACTTGGCTTCTCGCGTTGTAGGGAAGGAGACATCTAGGGACGCATATTTGCTCATGTTTCGTTTCGCTGTGACGGTATCCTGTAGCGAATTTTAGTATCGAAGTTGTCGTGTTGGTCAAACACGCACTGAATTCGCCAACGCGCACAAGCCAGCTCGCAACCAATACTCTTTCACGCTGTACTTGGTGAGAGCAGATGAAAGAGAGTGTTCTGCCACTTGTTCGTATCGGCTGATCGCCGGTCCATATTCCTCAAGCTGGGCATGAAGGTCTGCGGCGTCTTTGAAACATGCATTGGCCGTCCTATCAAATCGTCGTATGATACCAGCACACAATAAGTGAATGCACACACGCATTTGCGTCTTCCTGAGAATACCAGTCTCCGGCTCTGACATAACTCTCACAAGCTTTACCCAACAAGCCATCTTGCAGATAGATCTGGGCAATCTCTTTCTCTCGATCAGCCGCTTGTCGAAACCGGCCACCTTTGGTTAAATGAACTACAGTCTGCTGCAGTGCTTGTACGGCCACTGCAAAACCGTGAAAACGGCAATGCATTCGTAACAAGGGAGACTCACGGTCTCCAGCTTTTGCTTGCTTGAAGGCTTTCGCGGCGTTCCAGAAAGCATTGGCAGCATCATTACTTTCCTTTGCATTTTCTCGACATTCCGCCTCTTTTGCAAATGCTTCCCCTGCTTTAGAGAATTCCCGGTCGATCTTGTAAGCATTGGCGGCTTGTTGGAAGAGGTCCCCCGCTTCCTCGAATTTCGTAGTCGATGAAGCGAAGGAAAACCAGCCGTCGGACTTCCCTAATTTCTTCTCCGCCTTATCGAGCAGAATGTCAGCTTGTGATTTTGGCGGCATAATGACTATGTTGGTGGTCGGGAACAGGAGCTGCGATGGTGACGACGTCTGTACCGCCTCACGTGAGCGTCGCGTGACATCACGTCTGGTAGTCACGGTGGCTGATCTCCATACTCAAGTACTGCAAGACGTATCGTAGTACAGCCTTTGCTCTCTTATTTCTTACTATCCCTATGTCTCTCCCGTTGGACACTATCCAGAAGCACTTTGATCTTCACCCGAAGCCCAGCACCCTTCAATTTCAGTATGGTACTGCAGGATTTAGAACGTCGTGAGCTTGGCGCCCGTACTTTCGATCTCAATCTGCTGATGACTTGTGGAGCTAGAGCGTCCGTCCTGGACTCCGTGCTGTTTAGAGTGGGTATACTCGCTGTTTTGAGGAGTAAGAAACTCGACGGGAAGACAATTGGTGTCATGATAACCGCGTCTCATAATCCGGAACCAGTAAGTCCTGTCCAAACCCATGGCATAGATGTCTATTTAATAATTAAAATTATCCCAGGATAATGGAGTGAAACTGGTCGATCCACGGGGCGAGATGTTGGAAGCATCCTGGGAACACCACGCTTCGACCCTCGCCAACGCAGACACATTTGGTGACTTTGTGGAAGCTTTGGAACTGATCATCAAGTCAACGAAGATTGAACTCTCAAAACCGGCAAGGGTTGTGTATGCTCGAGATACACGCCCTTCAGGCCCAGCATTAATCGCAGCATTCGAGGACGGCTTGAAGGCAATGGGTTTGAAGGGAAGAGACGAAGGGGTCAAAACGACGCCAGTATTGCATTACCTTGTCAGATGCATAAACACGAAAGGGACCAAAGAAGAATATGGTGAAGATTCAGAGACCGGGTATATGATGAAACTCAGTTCGGCATTCAAGAAACTAGTGGTAAACAATTTATGATTCCATCCGTTGGCAAATGTTTGACATGAAATCATGAAGGCAGGCAAACCCATCCCCCAACCTCTCATCATTGACTGTGCCAACGGCGTTGGGGGTCCTACTGCAGAGCTCCTATCCACCTACTTGGGGGAAACTTTACCCCTTATCAACCTTAATACCGCCACTAAGACTCTCGGAGCATTGAATAACGCCTGCGGTGCTGATTTCGTCAAGACGACGCAAAGGTTACCACCTTCCCTCTCCTCCGTACTCAAGCCTGGGCAACGTGCCTGTAGTCTTGATGGTGATGCTGACCGACTGATCTATTACTATTTGGATGAACGTAACCAAT
The DNA here is from genome assembly GCA_004355085.1 of Rickenella mellea. Classification (NCBI taxonomy): domain Eukaryota; kingdom Fungi; phylum Basidiomycota; class Agaricomycetes; order Hymenochaetales; family Rickenellaceae; genus Rickenella; species Rickenella mellea. The sequence continues at coordinate 783,209 of ML170157.1, forward strand.
TCCACCTCCTCGATGGGGACAAGATCGCGGCGTTGGTGGCCGCATTCATTGTTGAACTGGTGAAATCTGCCGGATTGGAAGGCACAATAGACGTGGGAGTTGTGCAAACTGCTTACGCAAATGGAGCTTCGACGAAATATTTGTCTGAGGTAACAGTTAACGTTACATTCTGTTCAGTTTTTTTCTGAAGTTTTACTGTTGAAGCGACTACCAGTGAGATGTGTACCCACTGGTGTTAAATATCTCCATCACGCTGCAGAGCACTATTCCGTGGGTGTGTACTTCGAGGCGAATGGCCACGGCACTGTCCTCTTCTCACCCTCCGCCATGGAAACACTTGCCGGGCACATCCCATCCACACCCGCGCAGTCGACGGCCCTTAATCACTTGATAAACCTGACACACCTTGTCAACCAAACTGTTGGAGATGCTCTTTCCGATATGCTCATGGTAGAAGTGGTCCTAGCGCATAAATCATACTCTGGCATTGAATGGGACTCTTTGTATTCCGATCTCCCAAATCGCCTTGTGCGAGTTGTTGTCAAGGACAGGAATATCTTCAAGACCGAGGACGCGGAGAGGAGACTTGTAAGTCCTCAAGGCTTGCAGGCAAAACTCGACGATGTCATAAAGAAATACGACGGTGGGAGAGCGTTTGTCAGGCCTAGCGGAACGGAAGATGTTGTTCGCGTGTATGCTGAGGCAACGTTGAGGCCACAAGCTGACGGTAAGTGCGAAGGCTGAATATTTGAACTGAACTCATCCCAAAATCCAGAGTTAGCATTTAAAGTTGCTGGTCTTGTTTATGACCAGTCAGGAGGCGATCCTCTCACTCGTCCAAAGGAGTTCCTGTAGTTGTGTTTTCCTGCTTTTGCTGTAGCTACCAGTGCACAGTCATATTTGTAACGATTCTCGCAATTGCAACATAGAATGAGTTTCGGTGAACGCCGTAGCACGTCAAAATGACAAATGCTGCTTTCACTTCATATAAGTTAGGCTAGCCTGAGTCACCAATGTCAGTACAGTCCTTTCACCGTGTCCAGCAGGATCTTCCATCGTGAAATGTGTCGTTTCGTCATATACAAAGGAACAAGCCCAGTCCAGTTGTCCCACGTAAGTCGGCCAATGCATCTGGTCATTGTGTGAGATTGACCAAAGGAAACGTGCAGCTTCTCACACGCCCTTGTCACTCGATCATAAATCAGGCTTTCGACTCCAGGTTGAGATTGGATCGAAGGCGACCGATCAACGGTGACGGGTTTGGCGTTGGTATGTCTCAATACCCGTCATGTTGCATCGCTAATCAATGCATAGGTTGGTATGACTGCGTGTTTGACGAAGAGCTTGGATGTCAGCCATGCATCTTCACGTCAGTAACCCCCGTAAGTAACTGGCTATCTGTAATCGCCCGCTAACTTCCTCTGAAGGCGTGGAACAACGTCAACCTGACAAGGTTGGCCGAAAAAATCAAATCGCCTTTAGTCTTGTGAGGAAGCTGTCGGAAACATGAAATTCTTTGAGCACCTCATAGGGCAATACTATACAGTGCACACGTTCGCGCCACGACAGCGGGATCCTTGTCGCTCGACAACTGCCATCCATTCGTTCATGGAAAACTTATGGTGAGACTGTTGACCTTTCCACTTGTTTGAGAGTCATTGCATCCATGCAACTGCGACAGTTTATGCATAACGGTGGTATTGCGGAATTCGGGAAGATAAAGCGACAATTGCAACGCAATCTATCTGATGATATATTCGATGTTCCACAAGGGAATACAGGTGTGTCGTCCAATCAAAGGTGTAGGCTGATTCTAATTGATGTAGATTCCGAATGGGCTTTTGCTCTTTTTCTATCAAAGGTCTCCATCTCATTCCATTCCGATTGAGAAATATTGAATGATTTCGCAGCTCCCCGATGCTTGTGCTTCCAGTTTTTCCCCCGCCACCCTCAAGGACGCTATGTTGAAGACTATTGCGACGTTGAACAGCCTAGCTAAAGACGCTGATATCACGGAGGTATTCACACAAAGTTATGCAACGTGGCTCAAATTGATTAGAGATTTCCTAGCCAAGCCTCATGAACTTTTGTGTTACGGACGGTGACACAGTTGTTGTCACTCGCTATATTTCTTCGAAAGTGGATGAGGCCGCATCGCTTGTTGGTTATCTCAAATCTTTCTTTTTTCTCTATTTATTTATTTGACGGCAGTGGTTCTCTTCTGGCACAACATTCAGCGAGTACGCGAAAGGCGGGCACTACAAAATGTCAAAGTCTGACAAACGAGAGAATATTATTATGGTATGTGTCTATCAACCTTGATAACTGTTAGCTGACAACGTTGTGATACAGATTGCCAGTGAACCTCTTACGTTTGAGAAAGGCGAGTTGACAGGCAGACTCCTTACTATAAGTGTCCACACAATTAACGTCTCGCAATTAGCTGACTGGATGGAAATACGTACCAACACGATGGTGGTCATCACTCCGAAGATGAATCTGTTACAGGTTCCCATTATTGATGAATTCTACGTGCCCCCCTCCGATCCGGCAGCCCTCAACCGTGCGACGAATTTTGCCGCAGAGAAAGGTTTACTAAGCTCCCGGCGAATCATGACTCCATCAATGGCGTAGGATCATAATCAAGGCGTCATTGTAACATATGTACATTATATATATTTTCCATCGAACTGGCGGAGCTCGTTCCGTTTCCGAACCGCGAAGAAGCTTAAGCTTGCGCCGCGTGATCCGTGTCGCATTTGCCAGCTGTCTTACTATCGATCATTGAAACCCCATGTGTCCATAATAACATGATGGTTGCTGGATATATACATCGTCAAGCAGAAAGCTGCATTTTGTAACTTATCACTATGATGGCGACAGCAAACAATGACTCAAATCATCTCCCACCACTACGCCGAATCATAACTGGACACACCCCGGATGGTCTTGGTACCATCCAAAGCGATGCAGTCATACATGGCGAGGTACGATGAAAGACTTCAGCTAGACCGCCATAGTCAAGTAGTTGTACTCAGGAGGCATTCCTCGAAGGCATTCGTTCTGGCGCAGTTTGGACTACGGATTCTACACCGTCGAAGGATACCAACAATGAGTGTGTGATTGACTTTCCGTCGTTCCCATACGTTGGCTTAGTGCTTACTAGTAGTGTGGATGGAGCCAAGCGGACCGTTACTGGTGGCCCACTAGGGCTCGTCATGCTGAATGGTACAAACTTACGGTTCACCGATCTTGCCCCAGGTACGACCGCTCCCATGGTAAATATTTTTGGATTCGTCGCCGATCGTCTGAGTCCTCAAATGAAATCTGATGCCTCGCTATCAGCACCGGACAAGTTCTGTTGATTACAACATTCTGAGTGAGTAATTGGTGTCATGTTATATCATAATTCGATGGCCTTTCCTGTCTTAAATGGATCTCTGGCAGTCTCTGGGAAACTGATCCTTGTGACTGACGACGGTTCAGCAACTCTGATCGAGCATCCTGGTGACGTAGTCGTACAGAGAGGAAACATGCATGCCTGGATCAACCCTGGACCTGGGTGGACGAGGTGGGTTAGCGTCCTTGTGGACGCAGAACCTGCAAGCGTGAATGGAAAGGTGCTCTCGGAGGGTTGGCTTACAACGCTGTCAAATCATACTGTTAGTAAATAGCATACATGCGTCTCGGTCCTGGACACCGGCGACCAATACTTTGAAAGAACACATCGTATTGTGAAATCACGCCCGCCGACTCGTGCGAGCACAGTTAAAATGATCACTCGACTAAGCTTACAGGGATTGGGAACACTTTGAAATTTCTTGTGTCACTGTAGGTTGACGAAAAGTCCACCATCCACCAAAAGATATGCCCCAGTGACATACTTCGCCAAATCACTTGCAAGAAAGACTACTGGGCCGGCAATGTCATCGGGCGCTGTTTCGCATTTTAGCGCATTGAATGGTGAATAGTGTCAATGTCACCTCCGAGTCTCCCCAGGGCCGTTCGCGATACCATATAATCTCGCTTCGCGTGATCCGATAGATCCTCCTTATTGATGTCCGTCGCGATTGTGCCAGGTAAAATGGCGTTGGCACGGATATTGTATTTGCCAAGGGCAACCGCACAACTTTGCATCAGCGACAGTATTCCTGCCTTTGTCGGTGTGTAATGACTGGTATGTCTGTCAATTGCAAATCCTTCGGAAGCATAACTTAGCTTACCACTGCATCTCACCGCCCACTAACGCTGAAATTGATGATATTCCGATTATCGAACCACCCTGAGGTGTCTGTGATTTCATCTGATTCGCGACAGCTACCAACAATAACCGGTTGCATTTGTTAACTTCTCAAAAAAGGCCCCAAAACATACCTTGGGTGATATAAAATGAGCCGTCAAGGTTAACCTGCCTCGTTCTTTCCCATGTTGCATGAGGCATGGTGAGAAACTCGGCAAACGGGCATATGCCTGCATTGCTGACGAGGACGTCTGCCATGGCGTGAATAATGAATGCATATGGATGTCTCAGAATATCGCACCTATTCTCCCAAAATTCTTAACTCCTTCAGAGACAATCTGTAGGAGTCGTCTGAATGCGCTGAGAGTTGAAGTTCTCTGACAAACTGACATTAGTCGAAGTCCTGGAGTCTGCAATGTCGCCTGGAATTGTGACGACTTGTGAGTGTTTGTGGGCCTCCTCTATTTCAGACTTGAGTGTATTGATTTCCGATTCTGTGGCTTCATCGCCCAAGTAATGCAGAATCAAGCCCGTTGCACCGTGCTTGGCGCATTCAATTGCTGTTGCTCGACCGATTCCGCGTGAAGCTCCCGTAATACAGACGATTTTTGCAGATAGCAGTTGCATGTCGTATAGCGCAAAGGACTCTCTGCTTAGCTGGCATCTTCGAAAACATTAGTGGAATCGGCCCGATGGAACTTGTACACAAAATATTTTTACACGCACCACTTACACTTCATCTTGAGAGCTTGGAGACAAATAATGTTCAAATAAACCTGTTCCACGGTTTCATTGACGGTAAAACAGCATTTCAACACTGCTGCAGGTGGATACTTGAGTGCGCTGCGTCTGAGACTCTGAGCAAGCACTGGCAATTGACAAAAAGGCATGGCAGTCCAAGTTCGTGACTGGTGTGACACGGGGTCTTTGAGGCGTTAGCATCGGGCCGCCTTAGCGGAGGACTTCTTGCTGCCCACCATGAAGTTCTATTTAACTCATCTGACCTCCAGAGTTCCATCCCATAGCTCCACCATCGAATCGCCCACATAGCCCCGATATGGTTGCCGCAAAAATGTGAGGCATACTGCAGTAAAATGGCAATTGGTCTTACAACCAATTTCTAGTTACTACGACGCTGACGCCGACCTTTCCCATATCCAAGACAAGACAATTGTATTCATTGGGTAAAACTTGGGCGTGTCACAATCGCTCTGATACTATCTGACGGCAAAACCGCAGTTTCGGGAATCAAGGCGCCGCCCAAGCTCAAAACTTGCGCGACTCAGGTATCCCGAACGAGAAGATAGTGGTTGCGAACAGGGAGGACCATTACGCCGAAGATGCAAAAGCAAAAGGTTTTCAGGTTGTGAATGACTTTGGGAAAGCCGCAGAAGTTGCAGATGGTGATTCGAATTGTCCTTGATGTCCCGAGACGTACTGAGTTCTCTACAGTGCTTTTCTTGCTCATTCCCGATCAAGTCCAGCCTCGTGTTTTCAACGGAAAGATAGCACCGAGCCTCAAACAAAACGCAGTTATTGTTGTGGCCAGTGGATATAATGTATTTTACAAATTACTTCGCATTGCACCCACAAACGATGTAGTCATGGTCGCCCCTCGGTACGAGGTTCGTTTAATTCAATGAATTCTGGCTAATGACGCGTGGCAGCATGATAGGCTCTTCTGTTCGCTCTTTATATCAGAAAGGGAGGGGCTTCCCATGTTTTGTTTCAACTGAACAAAACGGATCTGGCAAAGCATCAGAGATTGCTCTTGCTCTGTGTCGCGCAATCGGAGCCACAAAGTCTGGAGCCATTGAATCCTCTGTACGCGAAGAGACTGCTATGGATCTTTTTGCAGAGCAAGGTCTTTGGCCGAATATCATTGCTCTTTTCAGGTTTGCATTCAAGTGTTGCACAAGGGTAACTCTCACACATTCGTTCTATCTTAGAGAGGCATTCAGCGTACTGAAGGAGGCAGGTTGTTCTGATGAAGCGTTGTGTTATGAAATGTGTGGCATTTTTCATGAATCTTGTGTCCGAGTTATGAAGCGCTTATTGCCATTAACTTGTAGGTGGATGTCAAAAGAACCCGCTGAGATATTCGAGAAAGCAGCAGATGATGGTTTCATACTGCAGGTAGGACTACATAGTGATCATCGAACAACACCATTGACATTTACCATTCCTTGCGTCCCGTAGTTGAAGCACCATTCATCTGTGTCTCAGTACGGACAGCTAAGTGGGGCATTAGCAATTGACGGCACTGAGATACGCAACCACTTCAAAGATATTTTATATAACCGGGTTCGTTTCGCTTTGTCCATCATATGTTGCATGCGACTGAAATAGATCAGGTTCTAAATGGCAAGTTTTGCGAGGAATTCAGTAAAATCGAAGAAGCCCTTGAGAAGGAGGGTGAAGGGAATCCTTTAAATCAACTTTACACCAGGAGCGAGGCCTGCGAATTAGCTCAAGCTGAGAAGAGAGTCCGTCATCGTTTGGCTTCTCAGCGTTGAGATATATGTGGCGTGTGAATAGATTACGTAGTCGAAAAGATTTTGTCTGACTAATGTACACAACCCTAGTCAACAACAACGACCATGTCTTCACCAAATGGAAAAATGGTTATCGACCGGAGCCCTGGCCACCGCTCGTATGCATGTTTAGAGTGCTCATTCTTCACCCGTTTCTTATTGGTCTTACACAACAGGTCTCGCAATAATTCTGTGGAAACCCATAGAACAATCCGGTCGCGGAGGTCTCGCTCACGATCTCGAGATAGACATGGATCTCGCCGGGATCGCCCTGATGATGAGAAACGAAAAAGGTCCAGCCGGAGTCGTGAAAGGAGAGCTGAACGTGACAGAGAACGCAGTCGTCGAGAGAAAGACCGCACCAAAGACAGGGAGCGACGCAGCCGGTCTCGCGACAGATCACACCGAGATAGGGATCGAGGTAGGGAACCTCGGGACCGAGAGCGAAGGCCAGAGAGAGACGACGATCCCCGCAAGCACGATCGAGACCGAGAACACCGACGCGGTGAAAGTCGATATAGCGATCGAGCGGAACGGGACAGAGGTAAAGATCGTGACCTCATTGTAGACGACACGGAACGTAGAGAGCGCAGAAGGAAGAGACCTGACGAGATGGACGAACTGGACAGAGACTACGAAGAAAGGAACAAAAGGAAACGCGAAGAACGATTGGATGGTGGCCCTCACCCACCGCCTTCGTCGGCAGGCTTGCCTCCACCGCCTCCACCACCCCGAGACGACAGCAGACGCACGCGATCACGCGATTCTGAACGTCGACGTGGTAGGACACCTCGTGATCCTCGTGATGAATTTGACGATGCAATGCGGTTGCCAGTCAGAAGGGACCGCGAGTTTGATAACAGGCTGGATCTCCCCTCCCCTCCCCCTCCTGCTCATGTTGACGATGAGGATCTATTGTCCCCGGTGAGGTCGTCACCACCGCCTATGAAGTATGTGTCATTCGTTGTTTAACTCGGCTGCATGAACTCATGTCCAGTGACAGACGTCCGTCCCCCTCTTATGAACCTCCCATTGTGGACCCCATGGACGACGCCAAAGAGGATGACTCTGAAGCGCGGTCTGTATTTGTTTCTCAGTTGGCCGCAAGAATGACCGCTCGCGATTTGGGCTACTTTTTTGAAGACAAGCTTGGAGAAGGATCAGTTATGGATTCTAGAATCGTCACAGACAGACTTTCGAGGCGTTCCAAAGGGTTGGGATTTCACCGAATTGCTTGAAACATTATTTTGACAACATTTTGCTCAGTATCGCGTACGTCGAGTTTCGCGCGGTCGATCTTGTCGAGAAGGCTATTTCTTTGTCCGGTACTATTGTCATGGGCCTTCCAATTATGATACAACATACAGAGTCGGAAAGAAACAAGACTCACGCGGGTGATGGGTACGTATTGCATACATTATCTAATTCGATATCTTTAGCTAATTCCACATCCAGGAGCCTTCATTTGCCTCCGGGTGTCAGCGGACATCATGGGGCAATGCAGTGAGAATTCCTTTGTCACCAGCATCCGCTTCTTAACGCGAATTCTACAGACTATACGTTGGTTCTTTACACTTCAATCTGACAGAATCAGATATCAAGCAAGTCTTTGAACCATTTGGCGAGTTAGAGTTCGTCGATCTCCACAGGGATCCGATGACAGGGCGTAGTAAAGGATATGCCTTTGTCCAGTTTAGTCATTGTTACCGCGTTTTACACCACTTGATTGACACCATCTCTGTTAGGTACAAGAGGCCAGAGGATGCGAAAATGGCTTTGGAGCAAATGGAAGGCTTTGAGCTTGCTGGGCGAACTGTAATGAACCGCAAATCGGTGCACTTGATAAATACTAACGTTATTACTAGCTCCGTGTCAATACGGTGCATGAAAAAGGCACCGTGCGATATACCCAGCAGGACTCTCTTGAAGAGAACGGAGGTGTGTGGCATCAATTTGGGTCCCTTTTCCGTAATGCACTAAATTTTTGGACTTGTTCAGGTGGTAACTTGAACGCAGCGTCTCGGCAAGCTTTGATGCAAAAACTTGCCAGAACTGACCAACCCCAACCCAAGGTTCAGCCAATGTGTGTCCTCTTTTCATCCATCGTACACCTGTTATTCAATGCACGACGCAGTATGAAACCTAACATCCCTCAAGCAATGACATCGAAGTCGGTTCTGCTCAGGAATATGTTCGATCCCGAAGAGTATGTCATATAAGTTTCAAGCGAGATCTGCTTCTGATAAAAATCTCAGGGAAACAGAACGTGACTGGGACAAAGACCTTGCTGACGATGTCAAGGGTGAATGTGAAGGCAAATATGGGAAGGTCATCCATATCAAAGTCGAGAAGGAATCTGAGGTATCCAATTTTATGAGCTTCACACGTGCGATTTTCTGATTTGTCGTTCCAGGGTGAAATCTACTTGCAATTTGATTCGGTCGACAGTGCGAAGCAAGCAATCGATGGTCTCAACGGTCGTTGGTTTGGTGGGAAGCAGATCAGTGCTACATTTATTTCCGACGCCATTATGCAGGCCCATCGGTAAAATGTACCTTTCGGCCTGCAGAATGGCCCGCGTGGCGCGTCCCTTCTTCTCTGGAGACTGAGGTTTTGTCATTTTGTCATCTCACCCAACCTTTGTGTTGTGCAGATTATCAGCGCTTATCTTTCAGGCTTTTGAATCGAAGATACACACATAGGCATGTGTACCGTTGACACTTTCACTCATTGATATTTTGCTTTCTCTCAGAATTTGTTATTTCTACAGTACTCATAAAAATGTCTTGAGGGCCATGTGTCGTCCTTTATATTCTTGTAAGGCCACTTCAATGAGACATAACCTTGATCGCGGTTTTACAGGATTAGACCGTTGTCGTGTTTTGCATAGGTCAAAAATGAGTCGATCTTCATCTTTAGGTTCCATCAAGATATGCCCTGTGGACATTATTGCCCGGGACGCTGTTTCCCATCAATGAGTCAACGTAGTGTGAAAACTTCATTGTTGGTATTATCTTTGCGCAGAGCAACATTGTGCGGCTGACTGATCAAAGACAAAGGTTGGCCCTTCCCCAGCTAGGCCGGAAGGATTCATACATCGTGGTGCACTTCGTTAAGATCCTAGTGGTGCTGAGAGCTCCGGTGGTCACAAAAGGCAACATCTGTACATTATTGACAGAATTAACGAACAAATAAAAATTTGTTGTGGGATAGTAGATTGTTTCTTACGTAATTCACATGGAAGTGTATTAGCCCTGCGTCTCGTGCGTACGCTCAATCCCGCCTCAACCATCTTTCGACCTAGACAATGGCGTTAGACGACTCTGACGTGGAAGGAACGGAACTCCTGGAGACATATGGTGTCGTATCTGTGCCTCAGCCTGGTGGCACTCGTTGCTGAGTAACCTTTCAGATTTCTTACTGAAGTTCATCATCATTGGTATGGATCATCCATATCCTTAAGCCAATGTCTGATCTAGTGCGGAATCTAGGTGAAGCTGGCACTGGGAAATCATGTTTACTTCATCAGTTCACTCAGAATGGATGTAAGTGCTCGGAAATCTACGAGCACAGTGCGCTCACGTCGTTCCCAAAGTCAAAGCCCATGCCCAACATACGATCGGGGTGGAGTTTTCTAGCCGTACTATTAAAGTTGGAGAGAAGCGAATAAAACTCCAGGTGAATAAAGGCATCTGTTGGTTGAGAGTGTCCCCTTTTCACGCTGTATGAAGCTCTGGGATACAGCTGGCCAAGAACGATTTAGGTCTGCCTTCATCACCCATAATGCATGCTTATTTTCACCCAATTTCTACTTAGATCAGTTACACGAAGTTATTACCGAGGAGCTGCAGGCGCAATTCTGGTTTATGATATCACAGAGTACGCGTCGAGGGTTATAGGAGGAATCTCGCTGATGTGGAATGTCCTGCAGTCGCAGCTCATTCGTGAATTTATCCAGATGGTTAGCAGATGCGAAGGCGCTGGCTAGTCCGCATCTCGTCACTGTTCTGGTTGGAAACAAGTCTGACCGAGAGGATGACCGAGAAGTAGAGTGGTCGGAAGCAAGCCGCTGGGCGCATGAAAACGGTCTGGTAACGGCCCTAGCATACAGCAATTATTGACTAATTTTCGTACACTCAGATATCCACTTCATCGAGACATCCTCACTAACCGGAGACAATGTGGAATCTCCGTTTTTGCTTGCTGTTCGAGCGATTCTTTTGTCAATTGAATCAGGAATACTGGATCCAGAGAAAGCAGGGAGTGGGGTCAGTTACGGCGATCGAGCGCTTCGACGCGTGAACAGCTCGAGCAGGCTTAGTTTCGGGAGTCTTAGTGGCGGGAGACGGCGAGGTACAGTGAGACTAAAGCTGAAAGACATATTACCAGGAAGCGGCCGCGGGAAGTGTTGTTGAACCCGGTGTCCTGTGGAAGTCGACCGCGGAGATGGTAGTTCAACATAGGGAATTGTGGTGCGCATGTCTTACGGAGTCGCTCGCCAAGGCTTATGCTTCCGCTTCAGCGTCGCCTCTGAGGACACGGACGATATCACCACTAATCACGACATCTGGCATTGGCTACCACTCATCATACCCTCTATTCACATCCAAACATTATACCACCACGCGACATGCTTCTATCCCACTTGCGCTGCCTATGTATCCATGTGTCACCAGGAGTTCTCAAGCAGGCTGAAATGTTCCCGCGCTGAGAAGGATCTCTCCCACGATATTAGACTATTTGACGGACGGTATTGAGGCGACATGTAATTACGAATCCCAGGATAATTTGTATGTTTTGGAGCGCTGAGAATAGTTTGATAGATCGTGCGGAAATTCGCAGCGGGGGTCGGAGGAGTGGCAAATGACCGCTCATGCGTTGGCGAGTTGGACCCTGAATCGGGAGCGGGAAGCGGATGATCCCCACTTTCACTGCTTATCCCGACAACCGACACATGGACTCACACATGATCTACTCTAGTGACCTAGCAAGACGCTTTGGCTTAAGTACCATGCAAGTTTCACCGGCAGCCGCGGTCCTGTGCCCATACCGTCATCTGGTTTTGCCAGCAAATCACCGTATCTTCCGTATCATATAGCCATATCACCGCTCAGCTCTTCAAACGGTGTCCTCTTAATCGTTCTTCATCATTTGGCATTCATTCAAAAAAACAAGTTAGTAACGACCCCCACTTTTGAGAATCGGCTCTTCAGTGGATCAACCCCAGACGCGCCTAAGAAAACGGCAGTTCAGACCGGGGTCATTGTCGGTACAGCGAACACTCTCTTGTAGACGTGTCAAGAGCTTCGGAACGTGGTTGTCACGAACATCGGTAGTTTCATCTGCTTCCGTGACTTCTGGTCCTGTGCCAGCTGCACTTAACTTACTTGTTTGTCTTATTACCTGCTTGGTTCGTAATTTTTGAAACTGACGGCCTTTTCGCCTTCCAACACCATCCTCTTGTCACTCTCATTTACCCCACTGGAACTGCCGCGCTCTTGACGGGCTCGCTCGATGGGAACAGTGTCATCGACGTCTTCCACATCGGCGCATCAAGCCGCCTCTACGTCGCATCATTCGTCGTAAGTCAAATGGGTTCATCCTTCGCCATATTCCTCATAACTTAAGCGTCTTTTGCATACATTTAGTGTCGCGATTACGCGCGCTGCCGTCGCGACGATGTCAAACAAAAGTAGCTCCTCGCACCCGTCTAGTACAGCCCACCCAGTGGCCCCAACACACCCCTCATCAGCAGCGCACAGTCCTTCGGCACCCGCGAAACCTCTGCCTTCGCCCTCCCCGCACCCGTCATCCAACGTCACTTCGGTTTCGCACTCTTCTGCCAGCACTTCATTACAGAGTGCTATTGCACCCGCGACAATCTCGCATTCGAGTTCCTTCACTCCGACCTCGATCTTCGAACCGACACCCCGGGTCACCACCACCACTGTGCTTTCTGCTCCCAGTTCCAGCCCAAATAATTTTGTCACAAAGGCAGGGTGAGTGGCTTGGTTTGTGATTGCAGGTAATGTTCTAACACGCAAAACACTACTAGATTTTTCAGGAATAGCGGGGCTGTTGCAGCGGTCTTTGTTTCGGCCGGTTTAACTTTCTTTGCTCTGCTGGCTTTGGCAATATGCTTATGTCGCCGACGTAAGAAGTCGGTCCAACGGGTGCAAGGATACGATTATCCATTCCGCGGGTCGATTGATGGGTCAGAAAAGCGCACAGCCGTCGATGTCGACGCAGCCAGGACATATCGCAACCTATACTTGACCGGGGAGCAGAACAGACATCTAACTTCACCAAGTTTGGAGAGTAGTGAACATGGGCACGTTGTTCCCGACAGCCCAATCAGCGAATCGCATTATCAAACACGGCGTCACTCACGCAGTCCAAGCGATACGATGGGGTTGGCTGGAATTGGTACTGTCAACAGGCATTACCGTCCGTACAACGGCCCATTTGCCGAATATCACACCTATGACCAAAGCCTTGTGTACCCGCAACCCACACCTCCACCTTCAGCATTTCCCAAGTCTGCTGGGTTTGAAAGAGACGGCCATCTTCAGCGTCCACAATTTGCTACGCTATCGATGCAGTCCAGCCCCTCGATCTATCCAGCTACGCTTCCAGATGCGGACATCGAAGCTTTGAATCTGCAGGAGCCCAAGCATGGCATGTCACGAGAACGTGTGGTTATTCGGCCAGAACAGTCAAAGAACCCCTACGAGGATGCCCGGATGGCCACTTCCCGACGTTCAGTGACAAGGGTCCCACCCCCACCGCAGCTGAAAAATCCATTCGCCGACCCTGGCGTCATAACACACCCTGGACCAGCGCGTGTTCTGAAGCCGAAAAGGATATCTGATTCCTACGACACTTCACCTCCAGAATCCGATTTTGTGCACACACCTACCGATGAAAATCAAATGAACAAACCACAGTTTAAGTGGGGCAGGGAAGACGAACCTCCACCGAAGCTCGAGTTCATCGTAAGTGTTCTTGTACTAAAACGCATGATACCCGTCTGACAAGCCCTGCTTACACAGGCCTATGGAAACTCCCCTCCTTTCCGACCGCTTCGACCTCGTCGGAATCCACTTCGACCCATGACGATATCGAATCCTGACGCACGATAAATTTGACGGGCTCTGTATGATATAGACGTCTTCTAGACGTTCATTGTTCAGAGGTTCGGTCTGTCACTCCAGGCGAATGTGACCTGTGTGGGCGATTGAACAATGCATAGCTTCTTATGTGACATTATGTATCATATCACGAATAACTGCAAATGTAAAATGCATTCAAGTACATGTGCGCATATTCAGTGTTATCACACCAAGGGTTCATGTTTACAGACTGCGATGGTATGCATGATTGGGAAACAATGAGTTCAACAATTTCTCAGCAGATGCGCCACATTCGCTGAAACGCAGGCGTATTACATTATTCAAGCGGCCCATTTCTTCCATTCTGATCCCTGAGGAGGCTTGACCTCAACTTCACCCTTACCTACTTCGTCCCAATTCGTGCTTAGTGTCGTTCCTCCACTTTCCTGATAGCTCTTCATCATTGCCCTCTTTGTATCCTCGTCTGCACCATCAAAGAGTTTTTGAAAGAATCCATTCACCGCTGTGTCGCCACCAGCATTGGGGTCATCGGACAGCGACTTTTCCTTCTCCTGGGAAAGGATGTTGGTGGTGATACTTTCCCAGTTCTTTTTGGGCTTAGGTCGCGCATCCGGTACAACAGGTGTCGAAGTTGAGGCGGGTGCTTCTGAAGTCGCGAGCACTATAGAGTGGAACGAAGTGAAGAGAAGCCAATTGATAGTGTTTTATACTCACCATCTGGAGTATCACCCTCAAGCACACCCCATCGGAAATGAACCCTCTTCACAAGTCTGATCTCAACCTTAACTTTGCCGACGGTGAAGTCACTGGCGTCAGGGTCGATCTCGCCTTTGAGTGGTTGGAGAACTAATTTTTTGTCCCCGTGCTCATAGACCAACTATAAGGCAATCATCAGACTAGAGTAACTTCGAAAGTGTCGGAAGACCAACGCTTCTGGGCTCGAACTTGACTGAGACTTCGTCCGGGATGGCGTTTTTGTCGAACACAGAGAGTGTCAGTTTCTCATCTGTTTCGTAGAACTCGTGTCTAGGCGATAACTCAATAATATGCACAGTTACTTCGACGAAACACATACCTGGGAGTGGTCATAGTTCAGTTCACTGAAGGACTAATGTGAATGGTAATTGGTCAAGTGGCGCTTGCACAGAATGGCTCGGAATGTTCTGACGGGATTACCATTTGTGGACACTATTAGACGGATATGGAAGGTGTGGCAAATCTTCCCAGTCATTCATAACTTGCGACACAATTTGCGCATTTCTCAGAACGCAATGACCAGAACAGCAGGAAATATCGACGCCGCAACGGACTCGGAGGGAAGTATGAAGGGAGATTAGCTTGAATGAGTAAAAGCCCAAACAGTGATACACACATATGTGATCACATGATCTGCGCTTTGGACACTTTCTCCACACCATGTCCCTAATACCCAAGGCAATTCTGTATTATAACTCAAGATCAGTATGGGCATCCGCGGGTTAGTTTACTTTGTTGTTGGGACTTGTCGTTCTTAAACCGCGTTCATAGCCCTTTTGGCCTTGTCAGTCCAGATATATGCCTAGTGTATGCAATCGATCTAACTCCCTTGCCAGAGAGGAAAAAGGGTATGGACAGGATGAGGTCGAGCTCAAGTCGGTTGATATTGGTCCGTAACGAACGCTTTCAAACGATCTGTGTTGAATAAATGCTGTCATCTTCCAGGCAAGGCGGAGAATCTCTCACTTGCATGTCTTCGCTTGAATCCCAAAGGTTCCTCCTTTGCAAGCTCCAGTTTTGCATTCACTGAGTATTTATTACGCAGGCACAATCCCTACGCTTGTGGTTCCACTTGAGAATACTCTAGCCCCGGAATTGGAGCATCGATTCAAGGCAGTCACCGATACCAAGGCATAATATCTTCATGAAACATCGTGAAACAAATGCTGATTGCGCATATAGTCCATTGTTGACTTCCTTGACAAGTCGCGATCGGCTATTTCCAAAACTAATACTACGTCCTCCGCTCCAGCGCCCGCCTTAGCTCCAGCAACAATCGCGCTGTCATCCACCTCGAAGAATGTCATCGACTTGCTCCACTCGGAGGATGCTGACCCTAATAAACTTGCATACCACAAAGCGACGGACGTCGAGATGCTAAAGCAGGCAGGGCCAAACTTGACTGCATTCCTTACAACACGGCGAGACGCCATAGCTCGGTATATTTCGGAAAGCGCGGCAGCCGAAATATCTGCGTCTGACAAAACGCGGAAGTTGTGGGCAGAGAAGAAGGCAGAGGCGGAGGAGTATTTGTCGGTATTCGCTAACACTTCCAAGTCCGACAGTGACCTACCATCAAATTTGAAGGAGAAGAGGGATGAGTTCTTGAAAACGTCTGAAAGTCTATGGAGCGTTAAATTGAAAAGAGTGTTTGTCGCGTTGGATAAAGAACTAATCGGGCCGTTTGTGCTGGGTATGGTGACGAGCTTTATACTGTTAGATTACTGACCCAATGTTTCACGAACAGGAGATCAGCTTTCCGTCGCCGACGTCCACCTTGCTGCATGGCTCAGCCGCATTGCCTACATGGTTGGCGGCACCGTAACGGATACAGGTGACGAAATTTTGGGCAAGATCGAGCGCAAAATCAGCAACGGTTTCACTTTTCCCAAAGACTTCCAAGCACCCGCTGTGTTAGAGTCGAAGGTGGACCCTTCGCTGCAAGTAACGCCTGGCGCAAAGCGGGCCAAGCTTGCAGCGTTCTGGGATGATATGACGGCACGGCCGAGTTGGAAAAAAGTGTATGCTGACGGGCTTCATTGAGTCGAGAGAAATTAATTGTTGATCTACATTGCTTTGTGTAAGAATATAACCATTCGGCGGATCTGCGGTCTGATACGATGAACCCAGAATGAATGAGAATTGTTCTATTTATTGAACGCAAGTCCCTGTAAACGAACGACAAGCAATCATATGATACTAGGTCAATCGTTGGCTAAAAGCCCAAAGTGTGAAAATATGCTATGTAGGAATAAATGCTGGATGATGCAAATAGGACGAATGTGGCTTATACAGATGACGAGCAGATTTTGAAGATACAGCTTCTTGATCGCTTATGCAATGAATCCCGGTCATAGGGATGAGGAGTGTGAAAGCGCTCCAATAACAGAGGAACTTGTTATGGAACTCCGATAGAGCGTTTCAGGTCCGGAAAGTCCATCAATTCTAGGTAGGCCATTGAGGTGTCTTGCGTGTGCTGCACTTGCGCCTCGAGCTCTGTGAATTCCTCCCCCTCTAGAAGTGCGAGCGCCGTTTCAAGGAACCACGGATTCTTTTTGATGAAGTGGACCACAACTGTTCCGCCAACACGACCGCCTTCGTACCGCGTCACACGGCCTTCGCGATGTGTCCAAGCCTCGACCGCATTCGATGCTCCCCCAGACTCTTCGCGCAACGTCGACATATCGGATCCCTCGACAAGAGCCTCGATGCTCTGTTGCGTTGAGAGGTCCGCAACGGGTGCAGAGTACCGAACACCGAACGTCGAAACGCTTGAGTGCGCCCATGCTGCAGGAGTTGCAGGGAATCCGGCAGGCTGCATTGGCGAAGTCAAATTTGGTGAAGCCATATCCTCGCTTATAGTCGACCTCGTCGACTCTCGTGTGGATGATGGCGGAGCGGAGTTCATGAACGACAAAATGTTTTTCTTTACGCGCGTTACCTCGCTGGGGAAGAGGAATCCATGGGAATAAACCGTTCCGGCACGAGGATGGTCGTATATCCAGCATCGCTCACTCTTCCACCGAACGTCACGCGCTCGCGGATGTGCACGCATCCATTTCGCGACTTGCTTGTCCTCCTTGCCGTGTGTCATGCCCCGCACGCCGGGGTCAGTCGCGACCCACCGAACGATGCTCCAGCTTAGCGCATACAGCTCGCCCGCCATAAACTGGTTTTTAACAAGGTAACCCCAATACACCAGCGGGTCGTCGTTCGGCTTGCCACCTAATGAATCGTTGGGTAGCGAGGATGGTGTGCCGGCGGGAGACCGAGTCGACTCGTTCGGTGACATTGACGATGAAATATCATCGGTGAGATCGGCAGCAGACCTCACGTCTGGCTCAGTAGCTGTTTCGTGTTCGGAGTCTCGGCCGCTTGGCATTATAGACGTGCTCCCGTCAAGATGCTGTCCGTTCGGTGTGTAAAGCTCCACCCTTAGGCGTGCTTCAAGTTCTGCGAGCATTACAAACGCGTCATCGTCGACCTTCGTGACAAAGTCAGGCCGGACCCAAGGACGCTGGCGTTCCGTCTCATTTGATCGCAAATGGGTCCACCGAAGGGACTCTCGTCTTACTTCGCGTGGATCATGCGGGGCGACAGGAATGGGCAGGGGAGACGTAATGTTAGAGTAAGAGAAAATAGGCACTGATGAGGCCATTGATGGGTCTGGTGGAATTGGGGGAACCCAAGCTTCCGTTGAAGCCCAAGCGAAAAACGCGTGCGTTTTGCCGTAATTCATATTCTCCGCAATGGGAAGAATGACCATATCATTATAGGCTGGTCAAATTAGGTGAACAGTTAAGCACAAGTGAAATAAGAGAGGGAAAGCACTGACTCTCAGCTTCTAACTGTATTCTGCGCTCCCAATCGGGTCTTGGCCTGCCTAGAATGAAACGCACGATGGTGCGACTGGTGCCGAACCCTCGATCACCCAGCCCGCCCGCGCCATTACGGCTTCTGACGTGGCTGGCATAGGTGCTCCTTATGAGCATCCGTCGTTCAATGGCTGAGTCCATGCTGAAGACGCCGACGAAAACGCCAGCGGGTGGTAGCTTGTCAAGGTTAGGAGGGGGGAAGGGTGGGGGTATGACGCGCGTGCGGTATGAGACTTCGTATGGTGTCAAAGTGTCGTATGGGTATCCGGGTGACAGACCATAAGATGGTGGGGACGTTGAGGCAGATGGAATCGTGCAATACGCTCGCCAGGGTAACGGTTCTTTGTCGGGATTGAGAGCATACATTAGAAAGAGGGTGAGAAGGACGGCAAATATTGTGAAAAGAAGGATAGCAAATATCTGAGGGAGGTTACAATGTCAGTATTCATGGCTGGCGCTATCTGAGCGTGCATTTTTTTTTCGAAAGCGCCCGACAACCGTTGTCGTTGTGTAAAGTGCGCGACAGACGTGGAAGTGCGGAAGACTCACGATGGACGTGGGCTGCCTCGGAAACAGTGGATGTCGAATTATTCTCCTGGCGATGCGCCGAATGGATTGGATGCTCATGCAAGAGTCTCGCCGTCGCCTCCGTCGTCTGCCATCTCTGCCAACCAGCCACCAAGAGCGCTGTTCTTCATTCCACCATCGAGTCTCGCTGGTATCGGCTAGCAACGGACTAGAAGGCTCGCTGTCTGGGTCTGATTGGTATGGCGAGGAGGACGTGGAAGAAATAAATTGGGGATGGAGGGAATTGAGTCTGGACGAGGATGGTGTGGAAAGCGCTAATGAGTGTTCAGAGCTGCCAAGGACGTTGAGTTCGTCTGGGTGGGTGTTTTTGTAGTGAGCGACATCTATAGGGTCTGTGCTGTCCACGCTGTCGTAACCGTCGTATGAACGTTGATTATGAGACGGAGAGGACTTTTGGAGACTGAGCAGACGGAAGGGCATGGTTTACCGTTTAATGTAAGTTGAGGAAAGGAATGTCGAGTATTTTAAGTTACTATAAATGTCACATGCCGTCGATCAATCCGACTGCGCACTGCGCAGTATCACACAGACAATATTCATTTACAAGTTCTAACTACCAGCACCGTCTCACGGTTTACCTCTGCGCCAAGTCTCCTCAAAGGCGTAGAGAAGTAGACATCCCGGGAGGACGGGCTGAAATCGTAATGCAACCGCCAAACGGTGATAAGCAGTGCCAGGAAGAGAACAGTGCCGGACAATCACCACCGTGGTAGAACCAACCTGCAAGGAGTAAGCGTACGCGTATTTCTATGTTAGTTTGCGAACGTGCTGAGCAGCTGAATTTGAAAGAAGTTGGCTTGGCTACTCCACGTGAATACAAAAACAAAACATAAAATGTCACATGTCACACCAGCCTGAGGGATTTCCCTTCAACTCCCGAAGCCACGACCAAAAATTTCCGAGTTGCAGTCCCTCCTACGGTCAAGGGTTATCGCAATGAGTACATAGTCTTCACCCCAGGCAATCATAAGCCTTCTTCACCCTTTTTATTTCTTTTTCACCGGTAAGTCTCTACTTTTTCATTTTCCGTTTGACAGTCACCTCCCTCGTGCACTTCCTATTTCCGAAATCGCGCTAGCTCGACCCTGGGGCCGTGCTCGATGCAGTGCTCGGCTCTCCTCTTTCTTTTTCTTGTTTTCAGCCTTTTCGACCGCCTTGTTCAGTGTCTGGCTTGGAATCTTTCTGTTATTCTTCTCTCTCCACCTCTACCCCAACGGCTGTGCCCTTGCAAACACCTGCTACTCCACCCTTACTCCCGGCTTGCCTCGCTTTCGGATTCACACATACTCTCCTCTCTTCTCCCTATCTGTCGGTTCTCGACACCCCGGCATTGTATTTTATGGACAAACGCTTCGTCTCATCATGGCGACCCTATCTTCCGATGGTCCAACGCTGACAACATCACAGCCTGCTTCTTCACCGCCACTGTCTTCTAACTCTTCGTATGTCATTACTTTCTTGCCGCCGAGTTGTCCGGATCTGAACAAAATCTTTCAGACCACCGTCCGTGACAACTTCTGACCCTCCTAGTGAAACAACTTCTGCTGCTATCCCCTCTACCACTTTGTATGATCTTGGTCAATGTAACTCTGGAACACCATATTGAGCAAATGTTTTTAGACCACCGTCCGTGACAAATTCAGACCCTCCCACCACATCTTCTCCTGCTATTCCAACTACATCGGACCCACCGTCCGTCTCCCAGACAGCTACCACGGCTACGATTGTGACATCACCCTCTGCGACACCCACACCTTCGCCTTCGCCGTCCGCTCCTCCAACGACTTCCGCTCCACCCTCGACCAGTATGGCAGTGACGCCCTCTCCTTCGACCGCGAGCACGACGGCAGCGGAGACTACTTCTCCAACACCTTCAAGAACTGCATCTGATTCCGCGACACCTTCCAGTCCGAGCACACCTCCGCCGACTACTTCAGATACTACCCCTACCACTTCGGATGCTTCCCCGACTCCTAGTCCACCACCACCAACTAACTCCCCTACACCCACACCATCCACATCCTCACCATTTACCCCTCCATCAACGACCCCAACACCACCCCCATCGCCGACAACGCATAGTTCGTCTGGTAACTCCAGTCCTGCTATAGATTCGTCGTCAACTGACTTTACTGTTCCCTCTTCCTCAACACTTTCAGCGACGTGAGTCATTTCTCTCATTATTTGTTTAAAATATTCAAATTACGCCAGTCGTTCGAGGTCAAGTCCGACTGTTGCTTCTCTTCTCACCACAACCGTTGTAACAACAGGAACAAATGGCATTCCCTCGACGTTTACCGAAATAGTCACCAACCCCACCTTGAGTGCTGATGGAGGAGGTAAAAGCAGCTCGCAGTAAAGTCTCCTGTAACCTATCCTGTGGAACCTGTTTTTGATGAGACTGTAATCTAGATTTTTTGCGAACAAAGGAGCTGTAGCCGGTGTCTTTCTTATCGTCGGTCTTGCCGCCGCTTCAATTCTCCTGTGGATTCTGTTTGCAGTGCGTAGGCGGCGGCGCATGAAGCACCTTGAACGCGATGCGACCGTTGCAGCAACACTTGCCGCGGTCGGCATGCACCGTGGACCCTTGGACGACGACGACGACGACGAACAAGGCCACCGCGATCGGATCGCCTCTATCGGCAGTGCGAGGGACATAGAGATGGCTCAGCGCTCTTCCTCCGGCCTCGGATTTGGAGCGGTTGGCGCTGCAACGGCGATTCCCGCTGGAGCCGCCGTTGCCCCTTCGAGATATCACGACTCGTCACACTCTGAAGAAGACCCAGCATATGATCCCTATGCTGGGTATGTCCAACCAAGAGCAGCAAGTCGCTATTCGGTGAATCGCGCTGCGCAGGAGGGTTACGCACCGGCACGCACGACGAGTCCGACGCCAAGTAGTCCTCGACTTGGTGCTAGCCTCTCCGGACATGGACACGATGGGACTGGCGGCAGCGTTAGTCCCGCTGGTGACGGCGACCGCAAGGGCGGAAGCTCCTTGGGAGATCACATGCGCACGTATAGCATGAGCTCGTACGAACCTCTCATCGCTGCGACGTCGAGTAGGTCGCCGCCGCCTACACCTGGGGCTGCTGCCGGTGGAACTCGTCGTCCAACACCACCGCCTCGCAATCCCCTTCGGAAGACGAATTCGCGCTCACCTAGCGTACCGCGCCGACTATCGAGGGACGAGAAACCGCAGGAGCAGGCGCACGACACTAATGTTGGATACGCATACATACCCGATGTGGATGCGCAGCCGGATGAAAGATTAGATCCGCATATGGATTCGAGACTGAGAAGACGTGAAAATTACCATGACGAGGACGACCTCCGTGACGATAAAGATTATTCACGACCCGTGCTTGGGGTGAGCATGCCAATCGGTGTTTCTTTTTTCTCGGTACACTACTAAACAGAATATTGGTGTCTAGGTTCGAAATCTACCGGACAATCGAAGTGTTAGTGAATATTCACACGATTAACACATATGCTCCCCATATTATTTGTCGTTTTCACTGGTATTGGAATGCCCGCAGTATTCATTTGTCGAACCTCAATCTACACATGACTTTTTACAACTCACGGACACTGCATCCTTGCTCATCACTATATATACACGACGTCTGGACGCTTTACGAACCGCTGAAAAAATGATGTATCTTAGGTATCACTGCAAATAGTACGCTGTATCGTGCCTCTGTACCGAGGAAGGTGCGGATCGCGAGAGGAGCGAATCGCATTTTGGCTCGCATGTGGATGGATGTATGCACATTCCCACGACTGATTCCTCCCAAAGCACATGGAGAAGTGGGATAAAGAATGCACGAGCATTCCCTTCCACGATACTCCTGTCCTCGCAATGAGCACCCGTCACCGTGGTGAACGTCCCCGCGTTGAAGAGCCAGTAGAGTATGGCAACGCATCGTCATTTTGGATCGAGTACCCTTCCGGTTTGGTTGACTTGAGCCGTACTGGTCATCTTGGGAAGGACAGCAATCACGACGGTACCCCAACACCACCGCCAACATCGGCGCTGCAACTCGACGTGCCCGTGGATGGCAATCGCACCGTCAGAGTTAACAAGGAGAGGACCGCATTGGTCGTAATTGACATGCAGAAGTGCGTAGTCAAAGATCGACACTCACCCGCTGCGGCGCAGGACAGCATTGACGCAATACTCCGTAGTTTCTTCCTCCATCCTGACCTCAGGTCCCACCCAACTGGCTTGAAATGTGTCGATCCTCTGCTGGCTGTGATCCCTCCGTTGAGAGCGCAAGGGATCAAGGTCATCTGGCTGTAAATGACCAAAGTTCGGTGTCAAGATATTCGGTTGACCGGTGCGATTACACAGGAATTGGGGCCTAACTCCTCACGAACTGACCACAATCCCTCCGGCCCTTTCTCGGAGCTTTAAGAAAAGTGGACGTGGAGGGTTTGGCTCTGAAATTCCGGGCAATTTTGGCCCACTTCTTATGAGAGGCGCATTCAACTCGGAATTGTACGGCCCTCTGCAGAAGGAATATACACGCGGTGCGGAACTCGGAACGGACGTTTGGATTCACAAAAATCGGTTGGCGGTGTCCTCTCTAATTGTTCGTGTCCTCATCGTCAATTAAATTCACCAGCATCAGTGGTTTGTGGGGTCCACAGAGTTCACTAGATCTCTACCTGCAAGAAGAAGGGTTTACAACTTTGATGTTCTGTGGCGTCAATGCCGATCAGGTCCGAATCTTTCCCGGTGACCTGTCTGTTTCTCAGAAACTCACACTTCGAAACCAGTGTGTCTTAGGTACAGTCCTGGACTCGTACTTCAGAGGATACGACTGCCTCTTGGTCAAGGACGCGATCGCTACGACTTCTCCTGAAGGAGGTTTGGAGAACGTATTGTACAACGTGGGAGGTGTATGTGCTGTTTTATGATTCGCGAAAATATCGATTCATTGCGGACTCCCTTTATTTAGAGTTATGGATTTGTTACAAACACAAGCCGCATCGCAGAGGCCGTCGAAAAGGGCGAACTACGGAGGAAAGATAACGTGTAGTAGTTGGGTGCCCTGCTGCGCCTGCGCCTAAGTTGCAGACGGACCAGTTGACAGTTTACGGTTATAATAGACCTACCTGTGCATCCTATATATAAAAACTATCATTCAAAAATACTTGATTGTGTGCCTGAGCGCTTACTCGTCACATCACCCTCTGTGATGTTCGCTGAAAGCGCGGTCTGCCAATCGCCGTCAACTGCGGAAATGATATGAATCATTCTCGAAACCAGCAAATGGCATAGCCTTGCTCTCCTATAGGCTCTGTCAATGCTCATTTGGTGTTCCGTGTGAATGCTGGGACCGCCGCAGATCGTGGCTCGGTCTCGGAGTCGAATTAATTTTCACTGGCTGGCATCAGCTGTGCAACTGCGGTTCGTTGTCGACACGGTTTGCCGAGGCGTGGATTCCATCTTGTTATAAACTTGCTTCACATCCAACTTACATTCCCCACTCTGGTCAGGATGGGTGAGTACACAACCGCTATACCCCCACCGAGTGTTCACATTAAATATTCACAGCACCCTCAGCACCCCCTCCGTTCTTCAATGTCAAATACGATAGCAATTATCACTATGTTCCCACAAAATCTGTCTGTATAATATTCATTGCACTTTTCGGGCTCTCAGGCTGTGAGTACACCATCACTTTCATCCCCAAGTTCGCGTATTGACCAGAGTCTCGACTGCCTTCCACTAAATTCGCTACCAAAGTGATCCACACCGTCGAAGCATTTTATTTTGGCATGCGATGGCTTCTTGCGACTGCTGTTTTGGCATGCGTAGGTGAGACGATTGGATGGGCTGGAAGATACTGGTCAAGTCTCAATTGGGGTATCGAGCAGACACCTTTTTTGATGCAGTAAGTCTGCCGACGACACATCTGCATTATATTTGGTACCAAATCGTATTTTCAGAATATCAACGACCATCATCTCACCAACCTTTTTGCTGGCCGTCTATTTTGTGCTACTTGGTCGCATCATCCTCTTGCTTGGCCCCGAGTACAGCCGTTTGCCTCCAAAATATTGTAAGTCGCGGTTCATTGTGTACCTGATTAGACGCTTACCGGTTCGCTATGTAGACCTCATAATATTCTGCACAGCTGTACGTACCTTCGCAACGTGGCTGATCCCCAAAAGTACTGACATGGTCTCTCAGGATGTCATTGCGCTGGTGGTCCAAGCTGTAGGCGGCGGTTTGGCTTCCACAGCGGCTGACCCCCGTCCAGGTATGTAATAATTTTGGATATTTGTGATACATTGCTCAATTTGTCCATCTCAGGCGGTAGAATTATGCTCGGCGGAATTGTCTTCCAGCTTAGTAAGTGTTCTCAAATTCCTCGGGAACTTCTCGTCTGAGTATACAATGCGCGTTCAAAGTGGCCTTGATCACATATAACGTGCTTGGAGCAGAATTTTTGTGGCGCTTCTGTACCGATAGACCCATAGAAGAACGGCTTACGAACAGCTCTCCCCCTTCTCGAGCCAGCAGCACCAGCAATGGGTCACCAGGAGGCAACGGCGAGAAACGGAAGTTCAACCAATTATCCAAGAGCCTGCAGGTCTTGATATGCGGTGTTGTGTTCAGCAATACATGCATATTCATTCGGTCAGTAGGCTCAATATTCTGAGTATATAATGAGCTAACGAAAGCTATTCAGAGGCGTGTATCGAACCATCGAACTCTCCGATGGATGGAACGGACGGATAATATCTACACAGGTGTATTTCAGTGAGTGTTGTCCCTTCCCATTGAGTTGTGTGACTAACAGGTCATCCACTAGACGTGTTAGACGGGGCAATGATCCTTTTGGCGACGGCCACTTTGAATATTTTACACCCCGGCTATCTAATGCCGCCGGAAGCATGGGCGACGAAGTACTGATTTCTCCCCTCGTCGAGTCCTGGACGTTTCACATTATAGACTTAGAAGCAAATGGACTTGAATCATGCCCGCCTCTATACGTTTCCTTCAAGTTGTAGAAAGTTTATGACGATATAATTCCTAATGCTACCTGGCGTTACAGTAATATTGACTGAAGAACATCGACGAAATATTTGGGGAAATGGTTCAGTATTCAAGCTGCTCAAGGGAATTCTCCATAAATTTCTGAGAGAGAAGGAGTGCATAATTGATTCCACCGATATCCGACTAAAGCATCCGGATTGTCGGTGTGTAAAAATGGCTAGTGTCGTCGGTGTCCCACGGTTGGCCGAGTGGCGTGTCCGCGCAGCCGTGCGGCGATCGTTTCATTATCATCGCAGTGGTCGCACGGCATGCCATACATAACACGGCGTGGAACCAGCAGAGTCCAACTCAATCTCATTTCCCCTCTCCCATCATGGTCAGTATTACTTCTCCATGTATGCACGACGAGTGCGTTCTGACGTTGAATTCGCAGCCTCAAATCCAGCATGGCCATCATGATGTCGGACTCTACGGCTATATACCTACGCAATGGGTATGCATCACATTCATAGTACTCTTTGGACTTTCAACCAGTCAGTGCAACTCTTCAAAAATTTGCTTAGGCTTGACCACCATTTCCAGCATTGCACATTGGCCAAGCAGTCCGTAACCGATTGTGGTTTATGTTCCCAACAGCTGTATTAGCCGGCATAGGGGAGGTGATTGGATGGAGCGGTCGACTGTGGTCAAGCCATGATCCTGGCGGTCTGAATCCATACCTCATGCAGTGCGTCCAGAGTCAATTGACTTTCAGGCCGTTACCCCTAATTCTTTACAGAATTTGTACAACAATTATATCTCCAACCCCTCTCGTGGCCGCCAACTTCGTCATACTTGGAATAATGATCAAGATTTATGGCCCCCAGTACAGTCGCCTTAGTCCTAATCAATGTCAGTTAACCTACCAATTCATTTGTCACACATCCTCACGTTTTGGGCTTAGATAATATTATTTTCTGCTCAGCCGTGCGTATCGATCTGAAATTATTCGCATGAAATACATTAATACTTTAAATTCAGGATTTAGTTGCTCTGATCGTCCAAGCCGTTGGAGGAGCTTCGGCGGCTCAAGCGACAGAAACTGGTCGCGACCCCACAAAGTATGGCACTAATGACTAGCGGAACCATTTCTCATCTTGCATTCAGGGGGGGACACATCATGCTGGCTGGAATAGTCATCCAACTAGGTCAGGTTAGGCAACGTACAACGTGGGCCGCTACCAGGCTAACAACTCCCACCCAGTCTCTATCATCATTTACGTTGTTCTTGCGGCGGAATTTCTGTTCCGACTCTTGAAGAAATTACCCATTTTACGCAAGACCAATGGCATGGAAAATATGAAAACGTCACAATTAGACAGGAATGGAAATTTGATGCTTTTAGGTTTAAGTCTTAGCACATTATGTATTTTTATACGGTAAGAAATTTGAGTCTCCGTAGCATTATGGACTGACTTACGTATTCAAACAGAGCGGTGTACCGAACGGCAGAGCTATCAAATGGGTGGACTGGTCGAATCATTCGTACTCAAGTTTTATTCAGTACGTATTGGACCTACATTATCCCTTGAGTTCACCAGTTTATTGTGGCACTGCAGACGTTCTGGATGGAGGCATGATCACCATCGCGATTTTTACGATCAATTTCCTTCATCCTGGCATGTTACTCCCCCAAAGGCCGATAAGAGATTCGCAAGTCGAAGGCGGAAAGTCATCTGAACACCCATCCACTCCAGATTTATCGAAAGAGTAAAGTCGTTAAAGAGTCAGCATGAAGAGACCGATATCTTACGAACTACGTATGACAACATAGAGTACAAGGCTTACGTCATTCTCACCAGCCATGGGCATAACCATCATCGTAGCCGCGACTGTTGCCAATGGAATTGGCCACAGATCACGCCTTCCATGGCGACTACCTCAGGAAATGGCTTATTTTGCTCGCCTCACGTCTAATGCACCTGCTGGATCAATGAATGCGGTGATCATGGGGAGAAAAACATGGGAGAGCATTCCAGGAAAGTTTCGACCTCTACGAGGACGAATAAACGAGATTATTACTCGAGACGAGAACTTTAACCTGTCTGTATGAACGGTATCACAATTCGTCTACAACGCTGAGCATTCAACAGCAACCCAGACAATAAACCGATAGTACAGACATATTTACAAGGCAGCCTACAGTCCGCAATTTCTCATGCGCGGACCCCTGCAGCGACCATACCCAGTGTTCATCGATGTTTTATCGTGGGCGGCGCATCAATTTACAACGAAGCAATGTCGTCTAGTTTTTTGGTCGACCGTATCTTACTGACAAGGGTTCTATCGCCTGCCTTCGAGGACTGCGATATATTCTTCCCTGAATTCCGTGAACAGAAGGATACAGAGGGGAAGGCAATATGGGAAAGGGCATCGAATGAAGAACTGCAGGTGTGGGCAGGATTTGACGTGCCAGATGGAGTCCAGGAGGAGAATGGTGTGCACTACGAATTTCAGATGTGGACAAGGAAGCCTTCAGACGGATCCGATTAATTTTGTCCTGATCACCACTGTCCCCGAACCTCCTCCTAAATTTGAGCGTGCATAATGTTGCCCCCTGGCGGGCAGAAACTCCATGCAACGGCCCTAGGTTCTGAGCAACGCACATGGAAGCTCATCATCCCTGTTGCTGATCACCGAATGTACAATTCAGGTTGAGTGGGTTAGACACGAAAATGGGGTACTGACCTGCTTGTGCTTCGGGTTTTTTGAACATAAAACGTACACCCTGCCCTTGCGCTTCACAATGCTGCATCCTTCACACATTTTCTTAACGGAGGATCGAACTTTCATCCCCCTCCTAGCGACGAACATCGGAGAAGAATTGGTGGATGCATCTTTCAGATATGGTTGGACCCGTGAAAATGAATTGAAACGAGTGCGGGCAAGTAATGAAGTCGTGGATGTCAACACGGCACGCAACATCGCGGTTGTGGTCAAGGAGAGGGATTGAGGTCACCCAGAAAGGAAATTGCTTGCTCTCTTCACGACAACATTCATGCATTTCTACCAAATAGCTTAGACTTCGACGAATCGCACGGATGTTACAAAGTCATGGCGGCGCGCTAGCCGTTGGAGGGAAGACCGCCGCCGTTGTTTTCGCGTTGACGCTATTTGCATTTGTGGCCGAAAGTCAACTCACTCAAGTAAGAAGCCAACGGTTCTCCTCCTCAACAGCGTTGATGCGTTCGTTCTCTAGTATGTTCAGACCACTTTGGGCTTTAGACAACCATTTTTTCTATTGTGAGACTCAGCTTTGTGATCACATGCGACGCTAAAAAACCGTCTCCAGCTACATTGCACATTCATCTTTCTGCGTCATCTTTCCTGTCCACCTACTTTGTCTTGTTGCTATCAACGGAAACACAGCAGATGCGTACATATCAGGATTGACCGCTGCATTGCAGAATCAATTGTCAGGAAAGAATAATGGTTCACCCCTAATACGAGATTCGGCGTTCCCATACACGAAGCTTGTGCTGCTGGTGTCATGGCTAACCGCCGGAGTCACCGTACCATCTCTTTTATGGTTTGTAGCCATTACCCTCGCTTCGTAGGTTTCCCCTGCCTTCTACTCACAATATCATCTCACTAATTATTACAGTGTAAGCGATGTTACAGCGCTGTGGAACTCTAACGCGTTCTGGGCGTATGTTATACATGTCAAGTTATCGAGACTTCACTGGGAATCGAGGAAACTCGCCTCTGTAGTGATCGCGAGTCTGGGCGTCCTCGTTGTGGTGTATGGAAGCGAATCGCAAACTCCTCCGGAGGCTGGATCCGATCTTGCCGCTGCACGACGGATGATCACGCAGCCGAAAGCCCCTCTTATAGGAAATATTTTGACCCTTATTGCCTCTGTTGGATATGGGCTCTACCAAGTCATGTACAAAAGGCATGCTGCCCTTCCAAGCGACCCAGAAGCCGACGCCAGTAGTTGGGAGCGACTCTCTGTATCATCGTACGAGAGTCTGTCTGATACATTGAGGCCGCCAGACGACCCGGAGCAGTTGCAGTCAGCCTTGGCATTTCCCCCACCATTCGGACTTCATTCTAACTTCCTGACGTCTTGTATTGGCTTGTGCACACTTTGTGTACTGTGGATACCCATACCGCTGTTACACCACGCCGACATTGAAACTTTTAAATTACCATCAAACTGGGCGACATTCTTCACAGTCTGCGGGATTGGATTAACGGGGGTTATGTTCAATGCCGGTTTCATGGTGAGGAGTTCTATTCCCATATTTCCATGACGCTAACAACATCCTTCTTAGATCCTTCTTGGAGTATGGGGACCTATCATAACGTCTGTCGGAAACCTTCTAACGATCGTTCTGGTCCTAATTTCTGACGTTGTCCTTTGGGGAGCATCAGCTGTGCTGACGGTTTGGAGCCTCCTCGGGTCGGGCATGATTGTATGCGCGTTTGCTGTGTTAGTTTATGATATGTTCTATTAGCTGCATAGATTACTAGATGGAGGGCCGATTCCGGCAATGCTACTTCCCTGTATGCAAGGCGAAGGGCGCAGAAATAGAATTTAAATACCATAATGTAAAATCGTACGGTATAAAATGAAGTTGGCGAGCTAAGCATCTGAACTAATCAATATGGCATTTCTTCGACCCCCGGGCAAAACGAAGGCTTGCCCACAGACTTCCTCTTATCTGGGATGTTATTTTGACGAACGAAAGAATGACGACAATTTGTTGTGTACTTTCCTGTTCTTGAAGAAGTACTTAACTAGCAGGAGAACGTCAATCCGGAAGGCTGCACCCCCGTCATGATTTCCAGACAATTAGAAGTGGTATGCAATGGCACGCCAACGCGCATCAGTCCAGCGACGGGCCAATTTTCGGTATTACGACGATCCTGAAATTCCAGATGAAGTTGGTGCTGTGCCAGTGGTCGCCGTCACCGCACTGAGGGTAGTCGAGAGCTCTTTCCGATGAAGAGTGACATGCATCAGTGTACAGGATAGCAAATGCATATATGCATGGGGAACTCTCGTGTAAGATGAAGCTCGATAATTCGTGCACCCATATATAGGAAGTCCTCAATAACCGCGCCAGCAAAGGATCACCGTGGGTACCGGAATTTGCCGATGAACTGCCCAGTTTCTCATATAGAGTTTGTGGCTTATGGGCACACGAATAACATCTGTCAACAAACATTTCTGGGCATTCTACTCAACGCAAGGAACATGGCGGAACAAGTGAGTATCATTGATTATTTGTGATAGAGATGCACGGTTCTAACTGCAGTTGAAGATCGAGAAGGCATTCCAGAAGCAACACCTCTTCCAAAACGCCAAAGCTAAGGGTCAGTCTTGTCGCATTCCGTAACGAATTGAGAACGTTACCAATAACTGCGTCTGCTAGCGGGCAAGAAAATCGCCACCAAGGAGAAACGATGGTATAAGGATGTTGGTCTTGGGTTCAAGACGCCTTCAGATGCTATCAACGGCACTTATGTCGGTGCGAACGTTCGACTAACTTGTCAAGATATATGTTTGAATTATATTTTCAGACAAGAAGTGCCCATTCACTGGTGATGTCTCGATCCGTGGCCGTATCTTGACCGGGAGGGTCATGTCCACCAAAATGACCCGCACAATCATCATCCGACGGGACTACCTTCATTATATTCCGAAATACAGTACGTCAAGTCTCTTGGCAGTGATCCATGTACTGATGTTTCCCAGACCGTTACGAAAAACGGCACAAAAATCTTGCAGCGCATGTGTCACCGGCTTTCCGTGTCGAGGTTGGCGACACCGTGACAGTTGGTACGTTAGAGAATTTGTGTGTGTGTGTCATGCGTTTCACTGATCTCTTTCGTGATTTGAACAGGTCAATGCCGGCCGTTGTCGAAGACTGTGCGATTCAATGTTCTGCGGGTGTCGAAGAACAAGGCGGCGGCAAAGACGTTCGGCAAGTTCTAAGGAAGTAGATACGTTAGGGCATGGCAGTCTTTATTCATACATGTTGTGATATGCAGCTATGAGCAACATATGATCTCCCATACACGGCATGAGTTGCGGAAGGCGATGGCTTGCGCCACAAACACGAGACAACGAATATGTCCGAAAGTATACTCACGGTCGTCAGTTCAGCTGCCATCCTGTTCTCCGCTCATTTCCATCTACTTACTCACTTCACTCCTTTCATCCTGGCGCCAACTCTCCTATCCGCCTTCACCTCTAGACTTTCAAAGTCGAGGTCACACTCTCCCCAACCATCCTCATCGGCGTCGGCACAGTCGCTGATGGGCCAACAGCCATCGAAGAAGGCCAAGAAGGGTGGGAAGGACAAGGACAAGGACAAGGAGAAAGATGCTGCTACGGACGTGCTTTCGGTTGATTCTACGAACTCTGACCCTGCAGAAGTAGACGGGGACGAGCTGTCCGGCAGCGTCTCACGGGGAACAGGTCCAGATGCACCACCTTCCGGCTCGACATTACAGTCGGCCCAGTCGAAGGCAACAGGACCACAACAACATACCAACGGCTCTATGATTAATTCGGCGGATTCTGGCGCCAGGGAGTCTATAACATCTGAGAGTGGTTCACAGCCTCCAGGTTCAACTTCACCGTAAGTCATCTCACCGTATTGACCCGGCCAAACACCAATGCTGCAGTTCCAGGAAACCCTTGTCCCCAATTGATATTCCCCCGACCTCCACCATTCTCTCTAACCCAAATGCCTTATCCGGCATGCCTCCCACTGGTCCTCAGCCTGCAAGTTTAAAAGAGTCTGATTCTACGCCGTCAATCGCCGCCAAGGAAAAATTGAAGCAGTTTGATGTGGACGATATGATTCAACGCCTATTGGATGTTGGGTACACCGGGAAAGTGAGCAAGTCGTTATGCTTGAAGAATCCAGAGATTGCGGCCGTTTGCCAAGCGGCCCGTGAGGTGTTCCTTAACCAACCGACTTTGATCGAACTCTCTCCACCCGTAAAAATTGTCGGCGACGTCCATGGGCAATATTCAGATCTCATTCGCCTCTTTGAGATGTGCGGGTTTCCTCCATCCGCAAATTATCTCTTCCTCGGTGACTATGTAGATCGGGGAAAACAGAGTCTCGAAACTATTTTACTCCTACTATGCTACAAGATTAAGTATCCGGAAAACTTTTTTCTTCTGCGCGGCAATCACGAATGTGCCAACGTGACACGAGGTCTGTGTTGTCAATGGTCATGACATCCAATATATCTGATACCCTGACGTCACAGTTTACGGATTTTATGACGAATGCAAACGACGATGTAATATCAAAACCTGGAAGACTTTCATAGATGTGTTCAATTGCCTGCCGATAGCTGCAGTCGTCGCCTCAAAGATTTTCTGTGTTCATGGTGGTTTGTCACCTTCGATGAACTCACTTGACGACATCAAGCGGATTCAGCGGCCCACCGACGTTCCTGACTATGGCCTTCTGAACGATCTCCTGTGGTCCGATCCCTCGGATACAGCCGCAGATTGGGAAGACAACGAACGAGGTGTCAGTTTCTGTTTTGGAAAGGCTGTTATCAATGAGTTCCTTGGTCGATACGACATGGATTTAATATGTCGTGCCCATATGGTTGTTGAAGATGGTTACGAGTTCTGGAACGATCGAACATTAGTTACTGTTTTCAGTGCACCGAATTACTGTGGAGGTATGGCTTGTTCTGGCTGCTGTAAGCGAGTTTTCTTACTGACACGTTTTCTTTTCTGCTCGGGCAGAGTTTGATAATTATGGGGCATGCATGAGGTTGGCTTTCTGTCTTGTGTCATACACGCAATGCTTAAATCTCCCGTCACTACAGTGTCTCCGAAGATCTCTTATGCGCCTTCGAATTACTCAAACCACTTGATGGACCAGCGTTGCGGAAAGAAATGACGAAAGCGAAGCGAAAAAGGCGCGTGCATTTATCCAGCAGTATTTGCTGCGATGCTTACCATTGTTCAATCAGTTTGATGGCGTCGCCACCTCCTTCATAGCCTTTTTCAGAACTCATGAGTCGTTTGAGGCTTTGAGCTGCCGTCGCACGTTAGACGTGAAGCTGTTGATGACATGATGCGCATTTGATCTCGCCACCTTCTTCGTTGCTTTCCAGTGCATCCCACCATTCCAGTTGTAATCTATTGATCCATCGACTATTCCTATACTCGGACATTACTTGCTGGGTCATTGTGTGTAATGCATTGTTCAAATAAAATGATTCCCCATATTTACTTGACATGTAACGTATCACGTCACAACACGCGATCGGTCACATTTCAATTGCAACCACGATGGAGTCTGATACCTGGTATAAGGCCGCGGACGGGATCCACCCTTACTCTCTTATAGCTGAAGCGTCGGTGAGTTATGCTGGTTTGCAGGTGTGGTGTCTTGACGTGGATCAAGTCTTTGAACCAAGACACGCAATCGTTTTGTGCGGTGGCTTGCTTCCCTTGGACCTCGAGCTCATTAGAAGACCTTTGGAGAGGCGATCTTAACCTGCCTGAGACCGTGGATCCGTGGCGTAGGACATTTGAGAAATGGCGAAGCGTTGTCGCTGTTGGCGGCGGACCGAAAGTCCTCCTCATGCTAATCGCTCATTCGCCACTTATCGTCCCACTATTCAACATCAACATCCCCGATGTGTGTATAACGATGCTCTGAACACCGTATTCTTTCTTTCTATTGTCCGTCATCTCTTTTCAGGCGGAAGCGAATGTGAAGACCATCGCGTGGTGCATGGCTGCGAAAGCAGCGGAATTTCTACCACTCTTAGCGTTCTCTGGCAATGGCATCCTATACATATTCAATCTCGAAAGCGGCGAATTCCATGGCGTCTTGCGCGGTCATGGAGGGGTGAGTTTCCTATTTGATTTTGTACCAGTGTCAATGAATCCAGCGATTTCAGCACATAACTTCCCTCGCAGTCCACCCCACTTACCCATATTTGTTATGTTCCACTTCTTACGATCATACCGTCCGCATCTATGACCTTACGGTGGCTGTGAATGGTGAATTCAAGAGTCAGTCATGGCCAGGAGGTGTGCCCTGCCTTGGTGGACCGGCATTCGGTCTACGGTCAAATGAAAGCGAGGGTGATGGTCACGGGCGATGTGTCGCTATTCTTGTTGGTGGGCCGTCGGGAGGTCATCAAGCTTGCGTTTTAGGCGCGGTATGTATACTAAATACATCTATTTGTACTCCTTGCTGAACAAGATGGCAAGGCTTTCCATCCGACGTATCCTTTGATTGCAACTTGTGGGGTACGAAATAAAACACAAACAGCGTGTTTCCTGGAGTTCTGTGTTAACCTTTCAACCTAGGTTGACAATTGTATTAAAATATGGCGTACCCCTCCCCTGCGCCATGATTCCCTGTGGCGTGAGGACAAACCTCTATTCAGCAGTAGTCGCATTCACAGTGCGCAAGTACTGTCTGTCAGTTGGTTTGTGCTCCAGAAAATTTGAGGTGTCTCTATGTTCATATCTTGAAAGGATGAGTCAGGATATCCTCCTTTCTCATTGTGGTCCAGTCATTTTCCGCCACCCCAGTCACAAGAAGCTTGATAAAGCGCCTGGCACAATGGTTCTGTGGCGGTGGTTGGGTCTTGATCGTTTCTTCCCTCCAGACCAAGAAAGGTGGCCTGAGATTTTCCGGGGGTGCGCATCCGTATGTATTCCGCCTATTGACTTACCGTTATTTTCACATGCTCATCGCAGGATTATCAAGAAAGCTGCAAGTTACAGTAACATGTGAAACGTACAATCAAAGTACTAACTGCATCATCACGCAGCATCATTTAAGATCATATCCTCCGCCAAGTTGCCACAACCAATCAAAGCTGTCCGTATTTATGTCCATCGGGATGAACCGTTGGTGTTGATACCTGTGCAAGGGGGGATCAAAGCAACCAGTCCAATTCATATGAAACCGCGAGCATCACCACCATTTCCAGACCCCGACGATGAGCTATCTGAAGCGGCCAAAAGACTCGCCATTGACGACGGAAGATCAAGCTCTAATCTGACTTACTGGGAAATATTCACTAATAATGATCAAACCGTAGGCAGCCACCGTTTGGAGGCATGTGCCTTGGGAGAAGATGGTGATCTACTTGTTGGGGTAGGCAAGAGTGAAGGCATATGGATTTGGCGAGCTCTTGCTGGGAAGTCTACGTGACGTTAAGACAGGTCGAGGAGACGGCAAGTCGATTGTGATAGAACAGCTTGGACGAATTAAGAAGTAAGCAGAATTCATTACTCCGTTCTGAAATACAACAGTGACGTGGTGTATAATTGTTGAAGAAACTCAACCCACAGATCAGTCGTTTTGCACCTACTACACCATCTTGAAGATTGCGCAAAGTGTAGAAAACAATGAAGACCTCATGGAGGAAAGAATTATTACACTCGAGCCTTTGATGAACGTTAATATGACGCGAGTGGTTTTCTGTCTAAATTTTTTTCATACATCCGGAAATGTTGGCGTAACATGGTTAATACCAAACGAGCAAGATCATGATACACAAACGTGAGAAGGAAGCAATTAAGTCCACACATACCTAGTTGTACAAATAATACGTTTATGAAAGAGTTGAGAATACCCACACTTCCTTACGACCAGAAAACCCAAATAACGATTGTTGTGGGAGAGGAAAACCGGCGCTGAGATAGAAAGCGTTGTTTGAAAGGAAGTGAAGAATTTCCGCCTGCAATAAATTCGCAATACCTGAAGTGTTCCGCAGCGAAATCAATTTAAAATACAAAAATGGTGAACAGGGTATAAACGTACTATCGAATCCTGTGGATTTCATTTCAATCGTGTAGCTATCAGGTGACTGTGGACCGGATTCAGCCACTTGATTCGGGAAAGCGTCCCGCAACACCACGGCTAAATTTTCGACAATGTGGCGAGGTGCTTGTACAATTTTAAACCTCCGCCTCTTATCCGTGAAACAGATCAGGAAGAAATCTGGAGGCGTGGTTTTGGCGGTGAGACTGAAGACCATCTGAGGTGGTTCATTCTGGGTGGAGTGAGAGACCGGACGAGAGTCGAAACTTGTACTAGAACTTACGCCATCGGAGGAATGAATCATGGCCCCACAAGTATAACACTGAGTCATGTTTAAGTATCAAATCAGATTTGACAGACACGGACAAACCTCATTGTTATTTGTGTGACTAGCCAGAACTGACCAAACTTGCAAAATCAATCTCAAGCCCCTGCGGAGATGAGCCACTAAATCCACACGACACTTAAAATACCTACATGACATCTGAAGGTCCTTTCTCAGACCACGGGTGACCAACAAATTGAACAGTAAGTTCATTTCGCTCTGGGTGGAAAGACTCTGACTCGACGCCTGGAGGCCATTTCAATATGATTCTGTCTTTTATTTTGTGAAGAGCGGCAGAACTGCTGTGGAACTTCATTTTGTTGTTGCTCATAAAAGATACCAGAAAAACATCTGACGCGGTACAGTAAGTTTCACTCGTGATATGTTTTGGATAGAAGACAAAATTCTAAGCATACTGGATGTGATGTGCTTCCGATATTGCTCGCGTGAACCCGGTCGACTCAGGGAGTTAACCCGAGGTCTGGACGGATTGGACATCGTCCGTAATCTTTCCACTGGCGGTCCCATCTCTGGGCCAACGGGGTAAGCAGTGGGTTTCTTCAACGCCGATTTCAAAGGCTTGGACTCTTTTTGCGCTCTGGATTCCTTCGGAGGTTTCGGGATCACGGGACCTTCATTGGTAGCGCGTCGCTGTCTTGACCAGGGCATGGGCATCCCGAAAGACCGTCGCTGTTGCTCCCGCTCCCGCTCTGCCAGCTGCTCGGCTCTTTGCTGTGCGGCTCTTTGCTGTTGTGCTGCCCTTTGCCGTTGTGCGTCGTATTGTTGCTGGGTGATACCATTCGGCGGAATGAATGTTGATTTTTGGGGTCGAGGCATGGGGGCAACGGCAGTTGAACTGGGAGCACTTGGTCCATACACAGCAGAATAAGCAGGATAACTGGCATGGCGATAATGATCTCCGGGTCGCAAAGAGTAATCTGGCCCAGGATAGCCAGTGTATGCGCCGTAGGACTGCATAGAAAGTGGTGTAGTCAACGTAGACGAGAGGGGGGATGTCTGAATGGTTGATATTTAGTTGTTTTTTCGATGCAGCTATCGTCTTGGATGGTGGGTGGAAGAAACAAGCGTGGACTTCCCGTATAGCACATGAGTTTTGCCTCGAGGCCTGATAGGTGGCAAAACTGGCAACATTTCGAACTGTGTGATTACGTACTCCGTCACGCGACCGGAACTTTCGCGCAAAATATTCGCAGAATATCTTTTTGAATCTCACTCATGGCATCCAACCTTCTCAATTGGCTGCGTTCCCCTGCGGGACGACAATATTTCTTCAGTGAGTCGCTGCAATTCTTCTCGCTTTCGCGTTGGCTAACAGATTCGACAGGCACTCACTTCTGGGGACCGGTGAGTTGTTATATCAAAAGCATCACGCTTGTACTCACCATCTGAAGGTCGCGAATTGGGGTTTGCCTCTGGCAGCTCTCTCAGATTTACGGAAAGATGAGGAAGTCATTTCCGGGACAATGACAACCGCTCTCGCTTGTTACTCGTGAGCAACTCGCCTTCGTCATTGCTAGGAACACTAACCTTGTTGTTTCCAAAGGATGGTCTTCATGCGTTTTGGTACACTCATGCTTTCCCAAAGGATAGCATTTCACTGACGACTTTTATCTTCAGCATGGCGTGTACAGCCAAGAAACTACCTCTTGTTCGCATGCCATGCAACAAACGCCACAGCGCAGATTGTACAAGACGCTCGCTTCGTAAATTATTGGCATTTTGGTGGCAGGGAGAAGAAAGAAGGACCAACGGCGGCAGTGGATGACGTGAAAGTCAAGCTATCAGAGGCTGCGCAACAGGCTCAACCTGACGGGAAAAGCACGATAGAAAAAATCTCGAGCAAGTGAACTGTTTCGTTATTGTTTGACAGGTTCTCTTTCGAGGTGATTATACCTCGGCGCACAATCCGAGAAGGAAATTTTCATTAATACAAATCAATTTATTGATTAAGCAAAACGTCGATGGGGTACAGACAAAGAGACTTGATTACCAAAAACCGTCGTCGGCATCCCCTCCACCACCTTTCTTCTTGCTGCCTTTGGTTTGCGCTAAACTCTGTCGCTCATACATCTCCGCGATCTGTCCATAATATCAGTATCCAATCGTCGAAACAAATCGAATACTCACCTGCTCCGGTCCTGTCGCGTCATCAGCGGATTTATCATCTCTGACACGAATAAACCGAGGGAAGCGGAGCGATATCCCTCTGTCCTCAACCTGTGATAAAAATTAATAACCTTTTACTTTCGCAAGTCCCACACGTACCAAGCCTTGCGCTGCCGTATATATTGGACTTAAGCTCAAGTCCGCGGTTAATACTTCCCAAACCACTTGTGGTTCGAACCACACGTCAGGTTTCGCCCCACCAACCTTCACATCTCCCCGGACTTTGGTGATCTCTAACGGCTTCAGGGTTTCGTAATGTGACTGCAGCATTTCTTCGCTGAATCCTGTGCCGATCTTGCAAATTGTCTGGTATTCCTCGGAATCCGCATCGTAGCAAGCGAGGAGGAAGGCACCATAAACGTTCGTTCTTTTCCCCTTCCCGTAGTATCCTCCGACCACAACTAAGTCCAGAGAGTCCCCGACACCAGCCAGATAATCCTTCTTGAGCTGTCATTAACACCACGTTAGGGATATAACCCAAATAGTACCGTATCCACTCACCTTAAGCCAATTTACACTGCGCCTGCTTGGCTCATAGTAACTGGCATCAGTCTCCAACATTTTCACCATCAAGCCTTCGCATCCATCCTTGACGCTTTCCTCCAAGAAGCTTTGGATCTCGTCCGTGGTTTCACCATCGGATGATTTTGCGAAGTCAAATTCACCCGATACGGCTTGAAAGTGTTCTCTTAGTAGCTCGCGTCGTTCAAGCAACGTTTTGTGGAGAAGAGGCTGAAGTCGGTCACAATATGGAACCAGACACCACAACTAAGGGACGTACCTCTCCATTGAGATACAGCAAGTCGAAAGCGAACAAACAGACTCTGACTTGTATATCCTCAACCTTCACATCCTTGCGCTTTCGTCTGCTAAGTTCTTGAAATGGCATCAACTTGCCGTCCTTTGTGTCGATTGCAACCGCTTCAGCATCAAGCACGAATGAGCTTGTACCGTTTTTAATACACTGGAGGAATGTTGGTTTTAGTTTGAGAACTGCTTAATTTGAATTGATATTACACGAGGTAGTTGCTCAACAAGGTCAGGATATTTCTTGCTCATATCTTCTGAATTGCGACTGAACACGCCGACGGTGCCATCTTTTAGCCGGTGTACCTGATGAAAGCGATCAGAAACGAGTTCGGTAAGATCTGGTTATCCAAACCTGAGCACGCTCTCCATCGTACTTGTACTCGCAAGTAAATCTCTTGCCTTCGAATCTGTCAAGGACTTCTCCTATTGCTTTCGTTGGCTTTGCGAGCATCGGCTTCAACGGTACCCCAGGCGTAAGTTTGCATCGGTCTTTCAGACCGTCGAGACCGTCTTCAAGTAGGGCTGGAATGACGAGATCATACGAAGGCAATTCACTGAAAGCTGTCAGATCCCATCCGATCCATATTCATACGTATTCACCTGTAGACACTCTTGACTATGTTTGCTGCCTCTTCAAGTCTGGCAGCCAGCTTTTCTTTGTTCCACTTCTTTCCAGCTGGGTAAAAATTCGATGAATTAGAAGTCACATTTGGGAAGCCGAAAAGTTTTAAAAATTCACAAGCTTCTTTCTCATGCAAAACTGCGGCATGAGCAACCGCAAGAAGTACCGAACGTTCAGCGTTGCCTATCCGTAGCTTGCCTTCCAGACTGCGAACAATATACTTTGCCTCTAAGTCCTGACATGCAGCTAAAAGTTTCGTGATGATGGACACTTTCTTTGCTTGTGACTAAGCAATGTCAGTACGCCAAAGTGATCTAAACTCGGATGCAACTGACCGAATGACCGGTGCTCATTGCAATTTCCCGTAGACTTGAAAACACATACGGAACGGTCAAAGGCTTCGGTTTAAAAAGCGTCTTCTGACTATTTTTAGAGTTCTGTTGCATTTCAGTGAGTAGAAGGGGACCAATAGAAAATATGATTCCACCTTTGCCACTAACCCCAAATCTCCTTCCTTCTTCAAGTCGGCTTTGATAACTCCAAGACTACGTCCAGTCGATTCCGCAATAGCCTTTACCAACAAACTCTCGCCGATACCTAGTTCGATGCCCGCGTAATCAGGACACAACTATTCGACCATTGAGGTTAAGACTCTGTCAAAAATGGGGGTATGGGGTAACGCTTACCCTGTTGATACAAAGATAAACTGATTGCAGAAGTGACTTTGTATCTCCTCCGGCGCTTCGCTGAATCACGAGCAACAAAAAGGTGGTCAAGTAAGACGCTTTTTCTATGCGTTTTGTTGTAGCTTCCACGAGAGAAAATGTTTTGGCTAGTGCAGCATATGGCACCCTGTATTGAACGCCGTGTGGTTTATCACTCTCGTTGACTTGCAATGTAATCTACTTACGGGTCGCCCACCTTCCACCCTCCTTGAATATCTACTTCATCTATTCTCGACAGCGCCCATTCTGCACTAATGGATAGTTATTAAGCTGAGGTATTAAGGGTGATATTGGCAGACCTTTTCGACGCAACCGCTCCCTTAGCTGGAATCTCTTCATCGTCTGATTCGGCTACACGGTCATCATCACGCTCACTACCGCTTTCCTCCGCTTTTTGGAGATCATCATTAGCATCGTTTTCATCTTCTGAGATATCGGACCCTTTCATCCTCTTCCTTTGGATGCTAGTGTCACTAGATCGAAATGTTCGTGACAAGGATTTATCCCCAATAGGTGCGGGTATGTCTTTTACAAGGGACCGCAGTAGTCAGCTGTCACTGCGCGGCGAATGCACCGTGAAATTACCTGACGGGACATGCGCACTATCACCCTCTTCGTCCGATTCCACAATTCTGCGCTTCCCCACGACCCTACCATTAGGCAAATCATGGGCAGAGAGCGTTGACGGTGTATCTGCAGTGTTATTGTCTTGTGGTGTCTTAAGATGTTGTAGGGAGTTGGGCAGCTTTTTAGGTATTGCACCTGTTACGCATGATAGAGTAAGAATTTTGAGACGCGCTTTGAATCGTTTGCAGGCATGCCTGATTCAATAGCCTCGGTACTTTCGTTCATTTGAATGTCTTCGTCATCATTTTGGGGCTCCTTGTCGTTCTCCACTGCCACGACCTTCTTCTTCCCCTTGGAACCCCACAGTTCCGTTAGATTTGCTTGTTGTGGAGGCGCCGACTTCATTCCTCGTGGCATTTCAAAGAACTTCCCTTTAAATGAGGAGTAAGTCACTATAGCGAACGACCCATGCGTTGCTCACCCAAAGTTTGTTGGCGACCCATACGAACGCGTAAATTAGAAACGCGTCGCAGCACAAACATGCGCAAATATGAACCATGACTTCTTTTTCTAGTTCGACTTGCGTCTGCCTGGAAAATCCTTAAGTTGTCTCCGGGCACCTCTTCGCGCTTAGAACTTGCGTTGGAGTTTAATTACCGCATGGCATCGTAATTTGTGTCCCTTTACAGCGGCGCTCCATTCTTCTCAACACCGTGACCTGTCGGAGGATACATGCAGCGATCGGAATTCGATTCTTGACAATGCATATATATATGCTGTTTGCTATTAATGACACTGGACCGAACGACACACATCTATGTATTGCTATATAATTCTAGATATGACACGCTGCAATCAAACCATTTTCACAACGCTCGTGCCATCGACAATTCCAGCGAGACTCTGAGCAACGACTTTGTTTTCCTCGTTTCGCCGCGCCATGAGCTGGTCCCACCAACCAAACAGGAAATCTCTTGCAATGAGCTTGAACCATGGAGTAAATAAGTTGGCTGCAGGGACATAGTTAGTTTGGTAAATGGCTTTCATTTGTAAAGTGTGTAAAACCTGGCTCGTCAAACATTGCTTGAAGTTCTGCCTTGTCAACATATTTGTAGTCTCGGATCTCATTCGCGTTTGCATGTATGGATACGTCGGCGGTGAGGAAGAGTATGTAGTCAACTGCACAGTTGAAATATTGGCGGTCTGAAGGAATGGTACGACTTTATCAAACCTTCATGCTCGCCCCAGAGTCCATCTGACGGTGCGAGATAGTGAATTCGGGTCAGATATTGGAACTGATCGACAGGCGTTTGGCTCTTCGGAATGCCCAGTTCATGCTCAAGTTTCCTGGATGCAGCAATCTTAACACCAAGCTGCTTCTCTTCGATTTTCTCGTCCTCGAAATCATCAAGAGGATGAGAACAACATGTGTTTGTCCACATGTCAGGAAACGTTATCTTCTCAGAAGCACGTTGCTGCAGCAAAAGCTTGCCATCGGAAGGACGGAAGACAAAGGCAGAGAATGCTCGATGTAGTAGACCTTTGTTGATGTTTTCCATTAAGTGACCTGTGTCGGTTGGGGAAATGGAATTATCATCTACAGATGAAGGGCTGAGACACTCACAAGTCTTCTTGTCTGCCGCTCCGAGGACGTGGTCCTGTTCATCTACCAAGATACACCTTTCCTCCATCAACTTGGACTGCTCAGGGTCATACATGGACAAATCTATAGTTGCCAACTGAGCAGGGGTATGTGCGGGGGACATTTTGAAGCGTTGATGGATGAAAGGATAGAACCTGGAGGCTGTTGGAAATTTCAAAGGTCGTAGGCGCTGAGTGAAATGTATCATTCAATGATCCGGATTCCGTCTCTCCGTTCCGAACACTGCACCGGTCTTCACGGGATGGACACATGAACAT
Source organism: Rickenella mellea (assembly GCA_004355085.1). Classification (NCBI taxonomy): domain Eukaryota; kingdom Fungi; phylum Basidiomycota; class Agaricomycetes; order Hymenochaetales; family Rickenellaceae; genus Rickenella; species Rickenella mellea. The sequence goes on from ML170157.1 coordinate 827,323, forward strand.
TCATGACAGGTCAACAATATTTATGTTAACTACTCGTATAAAGTGTATCAACTTTTTCAGACGTAAGCATCATGTCCGTTGCAAAAGTTATTTGACTGTAATCTGTATGTGTGTCGAAGGTGAGTCTTGGTGAAGTCGAACGAGATCCTTCGTCGCAAGAACTGAAAGAGTCAGTCAGCAAACATCACACAAACTCCACGTACAGTAATCCACTCGAATGTGGTGATTCAACAAGTCAGGGTAGTGATGGCATACATACCAAGACAATGATAAAATGCCGCAGCCGCAACGCGCGGGGTGCTTGTGAGGATTGGAACGACGTCGTTGAATTCAAGTAAATTGGCACGACCGGGGAGAGTATTCAGTTGCATTTTGCAATACCTTCCGAGACAATTAATGGTGGAGTTGTAATGAGACGCGAAGTTGCTCACTCAAGAAAATTTGAGGAATTTCGTTCAAGCGTGACCAGATTTAGGTCCGATCTTTGCAACTGAATGGCTTGCGAGGCGCCTTCAGGCACTTCGCGAATTCAGACTCTCCGGAGGCAAACAAAATGCGCAAAGCCGCACCTTCGAACATAAAATCGTCCCCTCCAACAACCAGATCACCGCTTTCCAATCTTTGGGAGTGGCTAATCCTTATGCCCGTCATACTACCTGTACGACTCAATGGAAGCGAGCTGTCTCTCCTGCTGCCATCTTGTGAACTGTGTCCTCGGTGGTGCACTGCAACGTCTGCATGATCAAGACTCAACCCTTCGCTACCATCATAGACCACAGCCGCTCCATTGCTCGACGAGCTTCCGGCGGCGTTGTCCCATGGGAACATCGAGGAGCGCTGTGAGCCAGAACTTACACCAATCGGTTCGATGAATTTAAGACCTAATTGGCTCCCAGTCAGCGACGGGGGGCGAGAAAGAGCGTTGCGCCCTCTTTCGGGATCCTGGAATTCATCGCAGTTGTGAATATATTTAGGTTGTTTTAGCATTAAATATCACCTCGGAGGATGGTCGAGCTGAGCCAGTGTTAAAGTCATCTACACCATAAACTTCATTCTCTGCTATGGGTCAACAACTGCTGATCAATGGACGTTGCAGTGGACTCACGCAGATTATCATAGTCAATTCCCGCTCCTGCGTCACCAGCGCCGTCCCAAGTTTCAAACTGAGGCTCGTTATCAAACGGAAAATCTACATCGGCCAATTCTTGGGTGAGAACTTCGGAAGGTAGTTCTCTATTTAATCTGTGCCGTTTTGATGGACGTTCTGCGTGTAAAAGGTTTAAATGGGTAATTGAGGACGCGAGGTATGGGTCACCTTCGTCAACGTGAAGAGTACCTGATCTTGCTTCTACTTGGATTCTAAAGTTCGCAGTCCAGAAATTCGCCAGCAAGGCCACATCTACTGCATTAATTGGACATTCAGAAACAATTACTGGTATTATTCAAGGACTCACACCCAGGCGGTATACCCCAAATTATTTCCTCCATTATTCGGCCTGTTTCTTTTTCCATCCTCTTTCGCTGGATTTCGCGTCTCAGGCCCAGCTGAGTCAAAACGTACTTTTCACGTGCACTCTATAATACAGTATGCTTGGGAGGCTACCGGGAAAGGCCATCATTCAAACGTACCTTCAGTTCCTCATCGGTTAGTTCCGTTCTAGGGTCGAGAAGCAGCTTTACGCGTTTCGGAGCTCGTTGCGCTCGCGGTTGAAGAATTTCCGAAGTGGCATCTTGGTCTTGGGCATGATTGCGTGGGCATTGCTGGTTCGTTACGGTCGTGGAGACAAGCGGGGCATCATAATCAAAACGGGAAGTTCGCCTAAGAATTGACCGAGGTGTTTCAAGCGGCCTCTCAAAAAGTGGGTCCTCGTTTTCTAATGCCTCATGAGGGGATGCGCAGCCACAAACCGTAAACATGCCTTTATTTGCATCAGAAAATAACTGAAATGATCGTTAAACCCCATTGACAGTTATTAAAACGAGCACATATACCCGTTTCTTTCCTTTCTGATTGGTATCCGAAACGCCATGATCGTCACGTAAACATGGATCTGGTTGTCCCCCGTCGTAACCCACAGTTTCGTCCATCGTATGAAAGTGTTCTCCCGAAGCGTAGTCCAGCAGGCCACCATCAGCAGGTTGATCTATGTCCATGGGTCCACTAGCGCAGTACGACTCGTCAGGCGCATTAATCAATGTCCGAAACGCTTACAAATCGGGTTCATGGTCTGCTCCCCATCCTTCCCCGAGTTCTCGCGCAAGGTCGTCACCAATAGTATCCACGAAATCCAAACGGGTGTCAGCGTCGATATTGCTAAACAGGTCGCCGCCGCCGAAATCTGTATTCGTACCCGGATCAAATTGCGAAGATGACGGATACAAGGCCGATAAATTGCCGCTATTATCAAACGATGTGGAGAGAAGAAACTCGTGATGTTCGTGCAACGTATGCAATGCGGCTCTGGCGTTCTCGGATTGATTGAGAGATTGCTTGGGTTTCTGCTTTCCTTTGCCTTTCACATTGTCCGCGTAGGCGTCTTCTATTTCTGCCTGAGTTTGGGAACGAGCTATGAAAGGGTAGATCATTAGTGATTAATGCAATGACCGAGGTTGGAGATGACATACTGGTGAAAAGATCGTCCCAATTCTGACGCATATAGTCAGTGGTGTTGTGTCGCACCAAAAGCGATAGTACCCACTACACCAATATTTCCGATTTCAAAAGCAACAACAATCGCAGGATCAGTCCCCAAGGTGACAGCGTCTGGTCTGGGTAAAATATTATATTACGTCTGTAAAATTACGCTCGTCCGGTCGAGGAATAAATCATACCGCACACTGGACTGCCCCATTTGAAGCTGACCGTCAGTCAGGGAAGAAAGAGAGTGGAGGTCTTGCATGGCTTTCCGGAGCGTGGTAAAACACAGATTCACATCCGTTGCAAATATTTCGTGTTTAACTAGTTGATGGGTTGTAATCGTGAGGACGATGTAGGTGTGTATGCAAGCTCAAACGCACTCTTGTACACCCTACGAGACTTTTCATTATTCGGTGGTCAGGATGACAACATCTAACTTCACCTTGCAACACCAACCATAAGATTACTCGAGAGGCGGAGAGCGAGAGGTTCTACAGGTTCTGTTATGAGATTACAGAGTTGAGATATGTCGGCAGTCATTATTGATCTTTTCGGAAGCTTTTTGAAAGCTGATTGGGAACCGAGAGTAGCAGCAAGCCTGAACAGAACCAGAGACACGTCTGAATATCTGATGTCAAGAAAAATAGCAGCATTCGCACCATAGAAGACCAAAACCACTGTCCCGTTTAGAAAGAAGTTCTGGGGTAAAAAACATGGTGAAACCAGGGGAGACCAATTAGCAGAAGTCCAGTTTGAGTGCCAGTGAATTCTATAACGAAGGCGATGGGCCCAGAGACTTCATGAAAGATTAAAGACAAGTGAAAATATAAGCAGTAGAAGCTAGGTTTATACAGTTTATGGAGGATATGAAGAGCGATTAAACGTTAACGAGCCAACGAAGGTGAGAGCATGAAAGAGAAGGAACGAGAAGCGTGACGTGTATGCGTGACGACTTTGAAGTCTGATGGAGTCGTGACAGATTGACAGCAAAGTAACTGTCGTATCGAAGCAAACGTTGAGTACTGCTCTTCGATGATGGTAAATCTTGGAAAAAATACTCCCGGGATCTCGGATTTTCAACATCAACTGTAAGTGGATGATGTTTGAGGCCTTATATGTGTCAATGAAAGTCGTTGCGATTCCCATCTACACAAAAATTCTAAACCTTATGCCATCGCCTCCCACCCCAACCCACCAATCTCGCGAACACCTCGTCACGTCCGCCAACCCACAAGAATCGTTCCTCGGACATTTTTCTGTCCCCATCCACAGTACTTTCCCAACGAACAAGAAGGCCCTTCATTGCGCCGGTCTTCTTCACGCCTCGAATATCTTCGATATTGATACGAATCTTTGGTCGGGATGAATGGATAGGAGTGAAAAGCAACTCAGTATTCGTGATCGCAATGGTTCCAGGGGACGCGTTGTGTTGTGCCAAAAAGGCTTTGTACAGCATATTGGTCCATATACACAGCGAGCAGATGTAAAAAACTTACTAAAATCCACCACACTTTCAGTAGACTTCCGCAGTGATAAAGTATCATCAGCATTTGAATGGTCCTCATTGCGTTTCTGTAAAGTCAGACGAGATGTGATGGGACGTATTTTTGCAGGCACTGTTGGACTCACGATCCATCGTTTACTCTGCTCCGCCCAACCTTTCATCGATGCGGCCTTTCCACCCCATTTCTTCCAATCAACTTCGCCAGGCCTTGCGTTTAAAGAACCTTGATCATCCTCATCTGCTTGTACATTTTCAACCGGATTTGAGGAACCAGTTTGCTCTGCCGGAACCTTCCCCGCCTTCTTAGGTTTCCGAGGTGGAGGTCGAACATTTTCACCACGTGCAACTCGCTGAGCAATTAACTCCATGGCATACTCTGCGTCAGTCGGAGCGTCCCCAAGCATAGGAGGTAGACGACCGCGTTCCGACGGTGGGAGGGCTGCGATGACGGGAACTATATGCCAAAATCCAAACCCCATTATAAATGTTCCCAACTTCACAAGATAAGAAGTAGGCGTGATAAATACGAAGACCAGCAAAGAGATCAATAACTTCGTGATGATTGAGCCCAAATATTTACTCTGATTTAAAAGCACCCACAGTAGTGTAAAATCTTGATGTAGATGGGTGACGCCATAAAAATACGCTGCACTCGTCTGAACACTAGAAATGGCAATGTGACGCAGAAAACTTACTTTCGTATGCGTTCGTGCAAGTCCACAATTTCCGTCAAGATGATTAATCCCAATCTCTTAAGGTCCTGTTCCTCCTGACTCTCATGAGTGTCATCCAAGGCAGTCACGTCATCGAGCTCTTCCTCGGGTACTGGTTCGACTGAGGGAGACATTTCGGTCAACGATTCTCTCTCCTTCGAGATATTCTGTATATCCTTCGCCTTCTTGTGTTTGACCTTAACCTTCCTTGGTCTTGAGAATACACGGAAGAGCCTCCAAGCTTCCATGAGTGCCGAACTAGACGATCGCCCCAAACGGGTCTGGACCTGTGAGCCAAATGCTTCAGCTTTGGCGACCTCTCGGCGCCGCTCGCGGAGTTCAGCCAGCGTTGGGTAACTGAATACCCTCCGACGCAAGATGGAATATAATAGGCGAAGAAATAGAGCAGACAAAAGTAAATTCTTGACCCATAAGGTCCAAAACAGCTGTTGCAAGGATCAAAAAAGTATTGGTAGATAAATGAAGGATAGGAACTTACCGCGCAAAACAGCGCACTTTTCCTACGGTCCTGCCATGTTGATAGGGATATCATGCGGGTGAGGAATGGCCAGTATGCTGGCTCCACCACAAGGTACAACCTTTCTATTGTTAGACGTAAGCGACCGATAGTAAACCGTTCAGGTTTCGGCCTTGCCGGTGGCAATTGAGGCAAAAGATAATTCTACGAAGTGTCTTTCACATCAGACCGTTGAATGCAAAAGTGTTGCGACGTACCACTGCTACCGTTTCAGCCAGTGAATGTGGCTGTCGTTTCGAAGGCTTGCTGGGACTGCTCAGTGCGGAATTATTGACCTCCACCCATTCTTCATTTACATCCGGGGAAACGATGTTGCAATCCTCCTCAGTGGGGGGTAGTGATTCATCAGATTTTAAGTCATAAGTCGATATCGTATTGGCGGATGCAGGGACCGTCACTTCGGAAACGTACTTTCGCGGTATCGTTACAGACAATTCGAATGTGGTAGAATCTTCGACTCACGTCGGCAAATAAGGCCAGAAACCTATCAATCTCTTCGTCATCAAACAGTTGACGAAGCTCCTGCTCAGAAAGATCATCCTCTTTCGTGTGTGTCTCTTCACGAGTCGCGTAAGCTAGGGTATCAGTTGACTGAGATGGACTATCAGCAGATAAGGGAGGGATCCGTGTAGAGGCAGAGGAGGGAGTGAAAGGCACTCTCGACGTTGACTGGTCACGAGACCTGGGAGGTAGTTCAGGAGGAGACAAATGGGTATTATCGGTTGAATTCATTGTTGCAATTGCATGGACGGTGAGTGTTGGCTGCAGCGAGGAGGAGTGACGAGTGGGTTAAAAAAGGTTCCATGCCTCATGACGTCACGCGTGACCTCCGTTCTAGTACTGGGTAAAATGCAGCGTCTGCTTTAGTTCTCTTCGACACGCTTGTAGTTTATCTTGTATTTCTTGCTGGAGTAGGGTCATATGAAAAAGTAATGTCGGATTGAACGATTCCCTCACCACGTCCCTCAGATGCTTGTTCCGTTCGAATTCGTCGCGAATCCATTTTATGGTTTCTCGTCTGCCTTGTGGATCCGGGATATCTGTACCTTGAAAATGAGTACACTTTGGACGGTAAGGCGTTGAACCGTACATTGAGTTTTTCGGATTGCCAAACGGTACATCGCCAGCACCTGATGCCTCAAAATGAAGTGTTTGAGAGTTGGTTGCATTGTGGCTGAATGAAGTTGACTTATCGCTTACCTCAGCATAGTGGATATGGTTATTTTTGTCCCGCCTTTCTCTCGACATCAGACATGTTGACCGCAGACAACTCACATCCTCACTCAGACTTAGAAGCAGTCCCGAACGACAGTCAAACACTCGTAGACGAGCTAGAAAATGCGATTTCTGCTGTGTCTTTACAACCACACAATGTGGCAGATGCACACCCAACAGCCAACGACGGCAACACAGAGAGGCCAAACCGACGACTCATAGTTTATACTCGCAGGCAGGCTCTGCGCCTAAGCCAATCACCCCTCGTCAAGCCTCCAGATGGGATGCCGCCTCTGAAAGACTGGTTTGGGTGCGTCATCTAGTTGACCAATTCAAAGTGGACGTTGTTCCCCCTGACGGGCAGATGCAGAGAGTCTAATGAACACAATCTTGTTGCTAACAAAAGAGATGCTGATCCATCCGGCTCCCCCGTTAATCCAAGAGAGAGAAGGTGAATTCTCCAGCGTTTCTAACCAATAGTTCCATCTCAACAGAACTCGTCAGATACCGCCGTGAAAATGATGATGGAGGTACAACAATTTCCTGACTGACTTCTGCGCCCTTGCTTTTATTAACTACTCACTCGAAGATTCATCTTCCCGGTCATTTCGAAACACACTTACGCAACCTTCACAAATGGGGAACTTCAAGCACCAGTCCATTCGTGGGAGCGAAAGGGATCGCGACAGAGAGCGCGACGCGGAAAGGGACTTGCGCACAGTACGTAGAAGTGAGATTTGCCAACCAAATATCTTACAAATATCGCTTCAGCTGTCAGACAAATATGATCGAGAGAGGGGACGAGTTGATCGTCTTGGACTACCCGCAAATTCAACATTGATACGAAATCGCGATCGTGAACCCGCTCCTCACTTACCTACCGGCACGACCAACCGGGCTGCATCTGCGCAAAGTACCGAGTCTGTCGGATCACCTAGTGTACGTCGAGATACGACCGCAAAGAAACGAAACGGAGAAAGCAGCGAAGATTGGAGGCGAGGTAAGCCCATGTTCCATATGTTCAGTGGAGTTGAAAGTAACCACATCAATATTCCACTAGGAGCAGAACCTCCCCGGTCTGAGCGTAAGCCCTTTTCACCCATCTCCATCTCCCAACAACTTAGTTCTTGCTCTACAGGCGACTATTCCCGGCGAGAGCGTGACGAGCAAGGACGTCCGCGGTCACGCGTGCGTGACGGTTCTCGGCAGCGTGCAAGTCCCCCGTTATCCAGACGTGAACGTGAACGGGACGATACTCGGAAGGATAGAGAGCGCGATCGCGAGCGGTTCGGTGATGCAGATGAAGATCCACGGCGCTGGCGTGATGACGGCAAGAGGGATGAGCGTGTGACGCAGCGGAGGGAGAAAGAGCGGAAAGACAAAGGTGGACGTGCGGAGCGTGACAATGACAGTGGTCGGACGGGTGAAAAAGGTGTCGAAAAGGACGTCGAGGGTGGACGGGATCGCGATGGTTGGACAGTTGAAGAGCGCGACAGTCGAGGTGGAAAACGGAGTCAACGAGATCGACGGCGTGACGGTGGGCCAGATGAGAAGGACGATAGGAAGGAGAGAGAAAAGGAGAAGGAGCCTGCTTGGATGGAAACATATGTTCCGCCTTCGACCAATGGTGGCATTCTAGGTGGCATTCTTGGGGGTCAGGGTGCGGATGGTGAAGTGGACAGCATACAAGCATGGAAGAAGGACATGAAGAGGCGAGAGATGAAGGGAAAACCCGAGGCTGGCGAATCCCCAAAGGATACCGTATCTGATGATCGTCCTTCAGATAGCTCTTCGCAACCATTAGACGAGATCCAGCTCTTCAAGCTTATGATGAAACGTGAAGAGCATAAACGGCATGTGCACCCCGACGAGTCTACAGACGATCAAGGACTTCTTCACGCCTCATCTACTCCGGAGTCCGCCAATATCAGCTCTACGACGATTAAAGCAACCGGTATGTTCATGAATTTGATGTCATGTGCCAATTGTTTAACCATACATTTCCAGAAAACGAGTCCGTCTCAACCTCTCGCTCTATTCCTGGTCTTATCGATGCTCCTAACGCAATATCTACATCGCCGCCTCACGATAATGCACCACCCACTGCACCGGACTCTCTGTTGAAACTTTTCGCAACTGTGGAAGGTTCATCGTTCTCTCCAGACGGCCCGCCCAAACCATCTAATGTTGATGTGGGGGTGCGAAAGACCTCACGTTTGTTTTCGAAACCGCTCTCGGAACACAACGACCCGTCTGTTGATGGCGGCCAGGGCATCTCATCGCCAGTCGCACAATTCGAACCACCGCGTCAATCAAGGCTATTAGCCCTCGGCTCTAAAGTGTCACCACAAATTCCACAGCAGGCACCGTCTGAAACATTTTGGTCGGGCTCACAAATGATCTCTGCACCAATGGCCACACAACAAAATAGCCACCGTCAGGTCAAACTACCGACGGGCATTCCGCCTCCTGGAAACCCAGACATGCTCAACAGGTTTGGCCAAGGGATGTATACGAAGCCTTCGCAGCAGACTATGGACGGAGATGGTGTACACTCAATGCGAGCCTTTCCCCAGGTTGACCATCACATGTCGTCGATCCAGCCAACCGACGCTTTCCCTGATGGCGGCCACTCTTCATCCATTATTGACCGCCTGGCCTACTCGTCTCATGTAGATTCACCTCAGCAAGTGGGAGACGCTCGTGTCATGAGCAACTCGACGCCTCCGACCGCTGGTTCTCTAACACAGACCGTTAACCATGCTTCAACCTTCGACGGACAGGCTGGTACAACCAGCGCAAACTTCGCTATGGGTAAAGGCAGCCGCTTCGCGAAATTCTTTGACGACAAGTCCAAGATTGGGGCATCGGCATTAGGTGATGGAAGGGGCCAGCCTGCTGTTGGAGGAGCCCCATCAGCCACGACATCTCCCCGCCAAGAAAATCCAGCTTTCAATACCATGCCCAACATGTCAACCAGCGGTGTCTCGAACGGGAGAAATTTTGGGGACATCCTTGCCATGTTGAATAACTCCGCGCAGGTGAGTTCATCATACCTGTCCTGTACCCGTCCTTCCCTGTCACTGAACCTCCATCATAGCGGTCACATCAAGGCAATGTTCACCCTGCGGCGATGAATGGATTGAACCACGGCGCTTCCAACATCACGTCGGTCCACCACCACCAACTGCAGCAGCAGCAGCAACAACAACAAAACATCCTCCACAATCAGCTTGCACAAGCATCATCGAACCTCCGCCACGATCCAATGTTTGACGTTGATGATGGTCGCTTTTCCGCTGATGGGATGGTGCCAGGTCTACGCCCAGGTCCGGTCCCTGCTCCACGCAGCCGAGAGTCAAGTGGTGGAACCATATTTCACGGTCAATTTGATGAAACAATTCAGTTTAATCCTGCTCGCTTGCCACCCCAACAGCGCAATGTTGATCAGTTGTATTCCAACCCAATACCGGTCCAGTTCTCGCAGCAGGGTATTGGTGCAGGCAGGGGCGGCGTTCCCCAATTTCAGCAGGTGCCTTTCCGTGGAGGTCCATCACCTACTGGAAATTTCAATCCCCACCAAAGCGCACAGCATAGGCTGCCACCAGGTCTTGCAAATCTAGGAGCACGGCCACCACACGAGCCATCGCAGTACATAGGTTTAGGAATGAACTCCCAGGTCATCCATGGCGGATTGCAGTCCAATAATGTTCCGCCACCATATCCGCAGTTTCAGGGTAACGGGCAGGGCTTTGCCGGCAATCCTCAGCCATCGTTGCGTGGTCCACCTGTCGGTTTAACACATCTCGCAAATCCCCAAAGTAGTGCGCTCAATGGGGCCAATACCTCCGGTGTCGAATATCGCGGTCAACCAGCCCCTCTGCATGCCTCATTAGTTGGAGGAAACGGACCCACGCGTGGCGGGACAGTCTACAATCCTCATCAAGGCTTGGGCTCTGTGCAAGGCGCACCCGTAGTCGGCATTAGGCAACAGCAGAATCTTCCCCAACACATGATGCAGCAAATGCTCCCTCCGCAGATGCAGCCACCCCATGGTTTCGCGGGAACCCAGCACAATCAAAGTGATCTCATGGCGCTTCTTATGGGTGGCGCTAGCCACAGAGAATGAGGGTTGTGCACGATTGGCAGACATTCAAGTCTCTGTAATCTGTCACATTCGGCATTCGCTATTTGTACCGTTTTCCGACTGTATATTTTCTTGATACCTCGTCCGCATTTAATATTTGAGTGTTCGAGTTTGGAGAAATCAATTCTTTGCGGTGCACTTATTTAGTCCGAGACTCAGGAAACTGTCCGTCTTCGAACCAGGCTCAGCCAGCCATAGGGATAGCCGAACGATCATTCTCGGCGAAACCTGCTTCCTGAACATTGCGGACCATGTGAAGGCTGCTCAACACTGTGGCTATCTCCCAAGGCACTAGCCGGCAACACCTGACAGCAGCAATATTGGTGCTTTCGTATGATCGCTCGATCATTTGTTAGGGACCTTGTGCAAATTTCACACAAGCGGGCTGGGCGCAGCTCAGGACCTCAGGTTCATGAACGGCGCGGACCCAGATCCGGCGTGGAACGATTACTCCGTAGAAAAAGGCAGGGTGAAAGCTGGGGATACCGGTGATGTTGAGTTGGTTGCCCAGCGAAACATCCATCTGACTTTCTTTGAAAGCGTGATGACCCACTTTGCCCGCGCTGCCGATCTATCAGAGACTGGATCAGACATCATACGCTTAAGAGACAAAGGCACAACGTGAGACAGTATGGGCGCCATGGGCGGGGAAGGACCCAAGACGGCGCTGGCGGCGTAGTTAGCGGATGTGGCCGACATTATTAACAGCACCCTGGCAAGGAGTGAGAGCCCGGACGGCCGCTGAAGACGCCACATTATAAACGAATAACCGGTTTTCGCTGATGTTCGAGAAGCTAAAGAGACATAACGACATACCGGTTGAAAGTGGCAGCAATTATGTGGTATCAAGTTGCAGCAAAGATCAGCAACTTGAATTTCGTTTCTTATGATTACCACTGGAAGTTACCCAGTTCTGAAAGAGGCAGCCACCGGATATGGTATTCTGACATCATAGCATCGCAAAGTCTCCGTTTGGTTGGGTTCGCGTAGATTAGATCGGCTAGATTTGCATTGCCACGCGAACTGACATTCTGTTCCTGTCCGGCGTCTAAGTAAACAGGGATTGCACAAGTAGGGCTCAAGTGGGAGACGTGAGTTTTGAAACGAGACGAAGAAGTTTCAAAAGCGGCCACAAAGCGCACGTATGTCAGCGTATGTCACGAATCAAATGTTTCTATAAACCCCGAAAGTTAACTAGGATCCACCAAGAACATTCGAACTCACGTCGTGAAAAGGTGCGAATTCTCATCGGCTCCGCGTAGATATTGGCATTTCGTGCTGGAGATCTATCTGGACATACATGCATAACCCAGCCTCCACACTTTCAAACCTGCCACTACCTCGTTCGAAATTCTTTGGCTGTCATGGCACATTTTTCAGTAGTTTATCATGTAAGTTGTTACTCTTGTGTACACGAGGCAGCACCAGATTAATTCCCTTTTTGCGTATTTGGCACGGATTTAGCTAATCAAGAAGGGATCAACATTTATCTTGGCGTCATCAGAACTGTCGGTATCATCACCCCATTTGTTCGCACAAGTCGTTTATTTTCGTTCATCTGAAGACGATCCGCACGCCGCATCCTTCCACCCGAGTCAAAATCGGCCGGATAAATTCTACATGGACTCTGAAATTCTTTGAAAGCTGTGCCCGCATACATCCGGAATCCTGATTTCAGCGAATTCTTCAGTATGTAATGTTTCAAAGGCTGACAACCTATCCGACTAGTTATCTTCATACAATAGGGTCATTCCAGTTGCGACGACCCAGTCAGTATTTCGAGGGATTCATTTGGCGTCGTCAGGTCAAGGTGTGGCCGCGGTAGGTCGGCGCCAGGGGTATCCTAACTCCATAGGGTAGACATGGGGCACGGCTTTCCGTAATGGTGATGGAGTTGGCGATGTTAAGATATCAGTTCTCCCAAGGCCTGTGTGAAATATCCCTTGACTGACGGTTGCTGTAATGCGGACCGTAAGAAGTCACTTACAAGAGGTAAGCTTTGAGGCCAGTAAAAGGTAGTCTTTGTAGTCTTTCTGTACTAATTATTACAATACAGATGAGCTACGATAGCGTGATTGATGGAAGGGCACAAGGCGTGTCGCATGGCCTGGCAGATATATAATTTGCGACGTCAGCCTTCTACGGTGAAATCACTTTCCGAAGTCGACCGTGGTATGCCGGTTAAGGTGCATGTGGGGTTTCTCGGTCGCTTTCCTGTTTTCTTATGGATCATTTTGCAGGCATATTCTGTCCAACTATACTAGAGAGCTCTGGAAGCGGGAAAGGTCGATGATGTTGCTACGGTTTCGAATTGAGCGATTGGCGCACGAAGGCACGCGATAGGGTCGGAGATGAGTGGCGTAAACGACCTGTAATGTTGACCATGCAGTTTGGGAAGATACGAGGTTTTGGTAAGCGAAAAGAATAGGAAACCGTAATTATCTAATCCACGATTGACAAGTCTGGCGATATCGAATCTTGCCTGCAGGCAGAAACGTGGTGTGATGGTGGAAGCTAAGGTTCCGCTAAGTAGTAAACAGTTCCTTACCGCGGATAACACGCCTGCACCTCATTGCACTAATCCCTGTTCTGTGTTGTCCGCTGGGGTCATAATTGACAACACATCTTGTTCTCCCCACCACAGCGACCGTCGCTCGTCGGTCGTTGTCCCCGTCTAGAGTTTCTCTCTTGTCTGTCTTGTGTTCGTTCTGCAACCATCACTGCCTTTGTGCACCTGGATCGTAGATCTTTGGTGGCGCAGTTGCACGTTAGACCATCCAACGGTCTATCTTGCAATCGAAAGCAGTTATTTCCAAAAGTCTTTCATTTATTCTTCCCGGTATCAGCAAGTAATACGGCGCGCTCAGTAATCCAAGATTCCAAAAGTCCAAAACCCCTCCAAAAAAAAAATTCACTGTCGTAATCGTCGAGGAGGACATCCTCGGGCGCACTTTGTGAGTAGACGTCGGTTGGCTTCAGAAGAATGGAAAGAGTCTCACGGGCCGGAAGCAGATCCTTCCACAAGGTTCAAGTTGTGTGGTCTGCCACTGAACGTCGAAAGGTGAGGCAGGGATAGATAGGTGGCGAAGCGCGAGTGCATCGAAGCTGACTGCATTGACTGTTTTGTTATGCAGGACTGCCAGTAGCGGGAGAACGGATTGCAGAGGTGAGCTATGTTTACTGTTGATCGTCGAGGAACGTGTTTTGTGAGCCGGGGATATATGCGGCACGTGTGCGGGTAAAAGCCAAATGGGGGAGAGATTCGGCTGATGGAGACAGCGACCCGGTTGTTTCGAGTGGCATATAAGAGGTAAAATGGGATGTGAAGCATTGGAAGGGTTAATCAGATCGTAGATTCGTTATCTTTTTTATTTTATTATAACTCCCATTTCTACTTCCCGTCCCTTCTTCTCGCCCATCTCCCCTCCTCGTCGCCGCCATCCCCGGCGTCCGACATCCCTTTACTTTCCTCTCCTCCTCACGACGTTCAGCACGACCTGTTCTCATTCACCTTATCCTTCAGATTTCCAAGTGTCCCTTTGTGTCGTCTTCATCGTCGTACACACTGATTTTTCCGTGTCGCATGACTTGTACCCTGTTCATCGTGAGTCGCTGTCGTTCTTTGTCTGTCTGCACGTGTTGTCGCGTGCGCCACCCATCTATGCCACAGACTGCAGTTGGCTTTTCGCCACCTCTCTCTTTCTCTGCCACCCCTCACGTGCTTCCCCGCACGGTTTCTCTTTTCTCCTGCTGCAGCTCCTCCTTCTCTTTCATGTCTTCCTCTCCCGCTCCGGTAGCTGATACCCCTTCTCCCCCTTCCTCCCCCTCTCTTCCCTCCAGCACCCACCGTCACTCTGATTCCGTGTTGCCGTCGTTCCACACCATGAAGGACATCACCGCTTCCTCCAAACAAGGCCGCAACCTCTTTTATCCAAAGAAGCGGCCATCACCCCACCGCGATGGCGTAGCAAAGTCGCGCTCCAAACAGACTCCTCCTTCAAATTCCGCATATCGCACTCCCGCCATCATCAAAGCCGAACTCCAGCGTAAACGAGAAGCCCAGATTCTCGCATTCCGCAGAGAGGGCATATTCATCGAGGAAGAGTACCGCGACGAGATATCCTTTTACATGCATGAGATGGAGGTTCGTCCCTTCTCCACTTTACCCCGTAGCATGCACCCCTCAACCTTTCTTTCGTTCCGTTCAGAGATATACCATGAGCAGCGCAACGTCCATGGATCAGCAGCCAGAAATTCGGTGGCACATGCGGCCTTGTCTCGTCGACTTTCTCGTCGAGATCCATTTCACCTTCCGCTTGCGCCCCGAGACGCTCTACCTCACCCTCAACATCGTCGACCGCTATGTTTCGCGTAGGATCGTCTACACGAAACACTACCAACTCGTTGGCTGTGCCGCTCTCTGGATTGCCGCCAAGTTCGAAGACGCGAAGGAGCGAGTCCCTACCGTACAGGATCTCGTCCACATCTGTCGCCAAACTTACGACGAGTCAGCGTTCATCCAGATGGAAGGTCACGTTCTAGCCACCATCCAATGGACTCTCGGCCATCCCACGGCTGAAGCATGGCTTCGATTGTACTGCTGTGGAGCCTGCGTGGAGGACACCAAGGTGCAACACGTCGCGCGTTTTCTTATGGAGATCACTTTGTTCTATCGTGAATTCGTCAAATTTGCCCCTTCCGCCATTGCTCTCGCGTCCCTCGTATTGGCGCGCTACACTTGTCATATGCCGAGGCGGGCGTACGAGGAGTCGGCCACATGCGTTGAGATTGTCGAGCTACTTGACGATCGGCTGGCTAAACACGTAGCAGACCTGTCGGAGACCCTGATCAAGAAATACGCTTTCGGATTTTATTCCAAGGCCTCGACACACATTGTTCAGTGGTACCTCACCGGCAATCGCTTTTCCCGCCAGCCTCTGCAGACTCTCCCGCCCATCACGCCAGTATCATCACGCACGCCACTGTCCGCACTCAGCACTCCAATGAGCGCCATGACTGTATCATCCGATCTGTCTTCCGACGATGCGATGCCTGTAACACCGATTCACTCGACGGTCGCCAGCGATCCATTCATGATCATTCACGCTACCCCTCAAAGCGACAAGGAGAATATGCGCACCTCCTATGAACCGGTGATTTTGGCAAAACATAACCTCAATGTTTCCGAAGACTTTCTCGGTCATCATGCCAACGACTGCCAGATGAGCTCCTTTGGTCGCCCCGCCCTGCATGATTTTGATTTGAATGTCGCTGCACAATCTCCTGTTCGTCGTGTCGTCGCATAATCATTCTCTACCTGCAGCACATTCTCATTCCTCCTCCTCCTCCTCTGTTACCATTGTCACCGCATTCATCCGGTCGGCGTGGTTGTGTGCATACGTCTCTGTCCCCTACCTCTGGTAGCAATCACCTGAAGCTCGAAAGTCGCACCGCAAAAAATGTATCATCATATACGCACTCTGCCTCCCGATCGGCATTTCCTCGCGCAATTTCTGTGTCAGCAAGATCATCATCCATGCATCCCCACAAATCCATACATTTTCTTCCCCCCTTTCTCGCAGTCACCAATCATTCTACCCCCCATCCGTCCCTGGACCGGAAGGCACACACCTATATCGAGGAGCACAATCGACGAACATGCACCTCTGTTACACAGGAAGAAATTTCTCTCTGTCACCGGGTCTTTATTTTCGTGAATCGTGATCGGGTAACACTGCGAACGGACGGTACTACCTCACTTCCGCGACCTTCTTGTCCCCCCCGTATTCTGTCAATTCATTACCCCAACCTCCCATCACTGCAACATTCATTCATACATTTTCCCCTCTTTATGCAATCATCCATATCCATCAATTCATCGTCATTTACCCCACATCGTCACTTTACCCACTCCCTTCGGAATCACTCGTGCGGCATCCCGTCAAGCGTTGCCTCGTTTCGCCATTGCATGCATATTATTGCATCGCGCGTTTACTCAGTGCGTCACAGCCTCTGACCCTGCTCAAGAAAAAAAGCAATGTAGCTCTGGTGAAACGTTAGGGATCTTTGACTTATTCCTCTTTAGTTTAAGCATTTGCAATCGTTGTCACATCTACACATCATCACCGTGCCTCCCCCCACCTTATACTTCACTTGCACATTATATTTGCGCTTATTCATTTTCCCCCGCACATTCTATCACATTGTCGCCTTTCCGTCTTGTTGCAACACTCACTCTCGTCCTCGCAATCACCATCACTGTCCTCTTAGTATAAACCAACTGTCGCATCGAAGAGCCTCAAGGGCTTTAGTAGTCGCGGACGCCTACCGTCATTATACACTCAATCTCATTGATCATCCGCCACCCGGCAGCTTGTGAGTCCGTGTGTCAAACATAAAATGGAACATCGCAACGTGGTGCAATGGCACAACCCCATTCCGCACACGATTGGTAACTGACCGCCCATCTCCGGGCGAGTAATGCGCGAGCTCGGCCCTGCTCTTTCTCGCATGTGAATGTACGGGCGGTGTTAGTACGGCACACTGTCTTCTCGAAGCCGTCAAACTTGTCAGTTAAGGATCCTGACGCCATGAAAAACCCCAAGAAAAATATAAAGTGATGCATGTACTTGAGTGTTTTATTGATCATTAAATCCTATACTTTGCTCGCTGTCTCTATGCTAATTATTTCGAACCTCTTATGGAAGGATGGGAGGATCGTGAGGAGCACGACTGGTGGTCCGAAGGCTTTTCCGCAAACGTTCATCCTGTTAAGGGAAATCGCGGCCACGTGAGTACAGAATGTCACAAATGCCATGACCGTGACGTAGTCGCGATGATCTCATGGGCGGCGGGGTTTCTCATGGCGAAGCGAAGTGTCGCAGTATTAGTCCCTGGTTCTGATTTCGAGCGAAGAGAACGGATGTTTGTTTGAGAAACTCTGGAACACCCGGCCGTTGCTGCAGCGTTCGTTCCCATCGCTTCAGTAAAATAATGCCGCATATTAGTGACTGGACGAGTTTGATCAATTGAAATTGAGGAGGTTGTGGTGGAAGGAAAGAAGGGCAAGAAACTGATAAATTGAGCTGCATGGATACAGTGCGCATCGACCGAACCTCGACGAACCTTGAATGATGCCGGTATGAATATTTCTGGGATGACACCACCAGTCCTATGGTTCATAGTCATCGTTCGCAACTCTGTATTCAACGTCGCGAGTTGCTCGTACATAGGGTGACTTACAACTTCATCAGACAACTTCTACTCTGGAACATCACCTACACCTAAGTGAGCACCCATTCGTTGCCGGACTGCTTGATGCCGACCGGACGTTTCTCATCAAGGCTTATTCTTCCTGCGTTCAAGATGGCCGTAGTCAACACGGTATTCGCGATGGTCGGGAGGCCGTGTTTATCGTAGTCCTCCGCTTTAGCCTGGCCACCGTTAACAGCTCGCGCTGCGTCGATGAACTTTTCGATGGAAATGTACCCGTAACCACGTTGCCCGTCGAAATGACCCGTTTCCGATGGAGAATATTTCATGCTGAAACGTATCCTGTCAGTAATCCCTCTACAAGTACATGTGTGCAGTTGCACTGACTAGAATGGATTGTAACTTCAGGGCAAAGACGTACAAGGTTTGGTGAGTCTCAACTTGCTGTGCAAATAAAATGAAACCCACTAGGTTTTTCCCGTCTCATCAACGGTTATATCATAGCCACGGTGAGCTTGGTCGACTGTGATATCGCCCTACGAAAGAGAACAGCTCAGGTCGGCTTCCTGTGGACGAATGATTCTACATGCCTTTTCCCCCATGTAGTACCAGTGCTGAGCGGAATGCACACCGGCCTTCAGAGGAGCTGTCCACGACGCAGTGTAAACAGCCGTTCCCTTATGTTTGGGGCTCTTCAGTGATTGCCAGTCAACGAGAAGCGTAATGGTATCCTCTGTCTGTGGAACGCAATTGTACGGTTCACCAGTGGCTATGCCAGTAGCAGCACTCGCCACCACACGGGTCGGCACCGCTTTGCCTTGAAGTATCCAGCAACAAATGTCAATGTGGTGCGAAGATAGGTAATAGCTTTGAAACAAATTGGCTGATTATTCAACACCACGGTGGAAAGGCGGACCTTATGTCTGAATCCTTCCCAGCCCATGCACGAAATGTTTCCAGTTGGCTTTTGGGTTGACTCATCCATGCGTTGAAAAAGTTAAATTCACCAAGGCCGTCAGCTCTAGCTTTGGCATCACTGTAGACAGGGTCAAATCTGGGGAACGGGTAACGTTCAAATCATGACATGAACGAATAACTGGATTGAATCACCTTTTGTGGTGTTCCACAAAGCATACGACGTTATGCTTCTTCGAAGCTTGGATGAGTTGAATATGATGAGACAAAAGTTGAGTTGCTGGCTTCGTGATGAGAACGTGGATGCCTCGCTCGATCGCATACATCGCAATAGGGTAATGTGTGCCTTGAAATCAAATCGTTTCAGTCGGGCTGTAGATGAAGCAGGAAATGAACCCAACTATCTGGTGTAAACACAATCGCTGCATCACCCGGACTCAGTTTATCGATGGCTGCTTTGTCTAGTCGACTCAATTTAGCATTGATAATTCCGAATGTAATTTTGCAAGGTGACACGAACATGCAGTGGGATCCGACTTCCCCTCATCAGGGTAACCAACAAATCTAATGGAAGGAATTTAACACGATCCGGAGCGATTGATTCATTGCATACGATGTGTCCATGTCTTTATAGGCTAATGCGATATTCTCGTGAAGGTGTTGTCTGATAGCAGGAAATTTCGAGCCATTGGTTCCGACCATGCTAAGGTTATTGACCTAGCACAATTCAGAACTCGAGACGTAACGCAGTAGTAGCAAATTTCACCTTTCCTAGTCTACGGAGATCAAAAAGCGTTAATCCAACAACCTAAGAGATAGTCAGGTCAAAGTCTAGATCATCCTGCGAACCAACTCACTCCTATCTAGTGGTGAAAATAGTGAATACATGGCGCGAGAGAATCGTTAACATTTGTATTCACCTTCTTATCCGACTTGGAGGCCCCTGAGCCCGTCCATCCTGTTGTGTATTCACCCTGGCAGTGATGTAAGAGACGGGTTCGGAAACCACACTGGAATGGTACAGACAGTACCGCCTGCAGAATGTGTTCAGAAAAACTGAGGTATTGGGCAGTAAGCGATACTCACACATAAGCACATTGATCTTTGGCAGTTCAGTCGACATCCTGTAGAAGTTGTGGTAGGTCGGAATGAAGAAAACGTAGAGACGAAGCCATTATATGTATGCGCTGGATTCAACGGACCTCGGTCCACCTCAACCAGCCCGTTCGGGCCGCGGAAACGCCGGGCCGTTAATCGTACTCGCAAAGTCCATACAGTTGGACCTTAAAATCGTATATTACTAGGCTTCGAGCAAGCCAAGTGTGTTACAAGGCTACCGCCAACCCGTCTCAGCGTTTGTCTATAGCATCCCACTCGTGACCGCACACGAAACGAAATCGGGAAACCTTAAGCTTGATTGCGGAGGACTCCATAATGAAGAAGGTTAGTTACCTCGGAATAACGGATTAAACAGACTGTGTAACTCACTCAGAATAACAGAATCTCCCCTGTAATACAAGAACACATGAGTTGTGGAACCTAAATTCAGACAAACTGGGACAACTCACCGTAAGAACATTTTGCTAATAAACCTGTCCTTATTGACTGGCTTTTTGTTCTTGCCTTTGGGAACCTCAGTCCACATCTACAGCCGTAGGAGATAAGTAGTAGTATGAGCAGGTATGCGGGCATTGCTGACCTCTTTCACATTTTCGAGAACCTGTGTAATGAACGATATGAGTATCATAATGAGTGCCAGATGTGCACAAACACACACCATGTTCGAATGCCGATCAAAAGCCTTCACTCGTGCCAGCAATTTCTTGTTGTTGCGTAAGGAGATGAGGATTTGTGTGTGATTTCTGACCGCTTGTTGAAGGACTGACAGTGGACCTTGGGAGATTTCGTGCTCTTCTAACTGTCGCAGCTCCGCTTCATCAAGCTCAGATTTTGGTACATGGACGAATTGGCTTGATGGCGAAACCGTCAGTTCAAGTGTTACCTTTTAACAAATTCTTCCATACATACCTCATGGTCGTTGGTATAAGTGACTTGAGAGTTATGTAAGCAAAATTTCTTCTTCCTCCTGTCCGCATCGTCGATCATGGCACGCATCAAGCAAAAGGGAAAGTCTGGGGCCGCAAAAGCGTATATCACTCGATCTTCAGCAATTAAGAAGCTTCAATGCTCCATCGCGGACTTCCGTCGGTTATGTATACTCAAAGGTATCATCACTGGAGCTTTCCCTTCGATTGCAGACCGCTTGACCATTCACGTAGGAATTTTTCCGCGGGAACCACGACACCGGAAGAGGGCCAACAAGGGCTCATCTGCTCCCACATCATTCTACTACGCCAAGGACATTGCATATCTTGCCCATGAACCAGTCCTGAAAAAATTGAGGGAACATAAAGCGTTCGCTAAGAAGCTTGCCAGAGCTTTGGGACGAGGAGAATGGAGTAGTGCGAAAAGCTTGGAAGAGAGCAAACCTGTGTATCGTCTTGACCACATTATAAAAGAAAGGTATTAAGTGGAGGGTTTCCCCGGAACCAACCGATCGTTAACCACGCACTTTCAGATATCCCAGCTTTGTCGATGCCTTGAGAGACATTGATGACGCTCTTTGCCTGGTTTCTCTTTTTGCTTCTTTACCCTCCAGCCCCAAGTTGCCTCCCACACTGATAGAAAACTGCTCGCGACTCTCAGCCGAATGGCAACTGTACATCATGCATTCTCGAGCACTGAGAAAGGTGTTTCTATCCATCAAAGGTGTCTATTACGAAGCAGAAGTGATGGAGCAAACGGTGAATTGGCTCGTCCCATATCAGTTTACACAGAATGTTTGTTTCATTTTTTCACATATAAAATTCGGACTGAGTAGTGCTGTGCTAGATTCCAACGGATGTGGACGTGAGAGTAATGTTGACGTTCCTGGAGCTCTATCAAACTCTCCTGGGATTTGTATTCTTCAAACTATACACGGACGCGGGCTTAGTGTACCCTCCGTCACTGGACGACAAAAGAGATGAGAGTGGCGCTGGTGTCGGTGCTTTCAGCTTACAGACGGCCGGAAAGCCCCCTCCGAACAGTGATGGGCCGCCTGAGATTACAGCAGAAGGAAAGAAAATAACAGAAAAGGATATACGACGGACCATCAAGTCCATTTCATCAGGACTGACAGAGATCAACGACATAGAAGTCCCGCTACCTGTCGAATCCCCTCAAGATAATGATGCAGATGACGATTTTGTACCTCAGACGTCATCCAGGGAGCCGGAGCAACCTACTGTGTTACCCACCTTGCAGTCCCTTCTGTCGACACCACAAACCACTGTAACAAACATTTTTTCGCCATTTACTTTTTACCTTTCCAGAGAAACGTCTCGACCGCTCATGGAATTCATTGTTCGTTCATTCGGTGGGCGGATAGGGTGGCCGCCGTCATCTGGAGCAGGTTCTCCTATTGAGGAGTCAGATGAGCGCATTACTCACATTATCATTGACCGGCCACTCGTGGACAGACCGGAAGAAACCGAAGGAGAAAAGGAAAGGAGAAGGAAGCGTAAATATGTTCAGCCACAGTGGATTGTCGACTGCGTAAATGCCGGCAAAATTCTCTTAGAGGATCCCTACGAGCAAGGAAAGACTCTTCCACCTCATCTAAGCCCTTTCGAGCAGGATCCTGGGGCGTACGAACCCGTGGCAGAAGCTACAAATCAAAACGTGGCCGAAGATGAGATGGACGAGGTTGTGAGCGATGGTGCTGACTCAAACTTTGGTGACTCCACAGAGGTCGCCGACGATGTCGTTCTGCAAAACGTCACCTCGTCTGGAGAATATCCTGAACTCCTGCGAGCTGCTGAGCTGCAGGCAGAAGCTGCGGGCGTCGATTTCGGAACATTTGAGAAAAAGGTCGATCAAGCTCGTAAAGGCATGTTGAAGAAGGGGAAGCGAAAAGACTCCCGAAACGAGACGACAGGTGTTGAAGAGAACTTGAACAAGATGATGATGAGCAGAAAACAACGCAAACTTTACGACAGAATGAAGTTCGGGGAGAGCAAGCGAGTCGCGGAGGTAAGTAACGTGATTTTCATCTTAACGTTTCATAGCTCATTCTATATGCAGCGGACGCAGCTGGAACAGAGAAAGAAAGAACTGAAAGTGGCATCACGGTCATAGTTACAGTAGAATCGACGTCCTGTGTGCATTTTCTGGTTTAGTGTTACGTGACATTTAGAAACATAATATGTGACTGTGACATTCATCTGCACAAATTACAAGGTGCAACAATTTGGACGTTGCCATAGCCCTGCGACTGCCTGAACTGCGACGCCACTGTTCGCGCACCTCTCTGCCTGCAGAATCTTTATTCATGTGTTGAACTGCAATGATTGGTCGGCAGTTGTTCTCGTCCAAGGCTGCATCGCGTAACCAGCATGACGAAGAACCAACTGCTGCTTATTATCCACCTCCCTCTTACATGGAGGCTGCCCAATCCTCGGAAGCCATCCTCGCTAGCACCATGACCACGACCGTAACGACAACCACGCGTACAACACAGACCACCACCCAGTTCTTTTCACTGCCAATTTGGAGGAGGCGACAACTCAACGTGGGTCCACCAGACCCTTCCACTGTTGGCGAAGACGGAATTCTCAGAAGCACAAGCCTCATGCTGGACAAGGACTTACCTGCACTCCCACCAACTGATAACGGCGAAGAAGTTGACCTCAATAGATCAACCTTGTCACTTCCTGGGCGGTTCAACATGTCCGATCCCTCTGGTTCAACGGACTGTTTAAATTATCCGACTGCTTTGCCTAGATCTTCTCATTTCCAGCCTGCTCGAGCTCTTGCTCAGGCAGCTCTGGGACTTGGCCTGCCGCATGTAATGCCGAACGCCCCATTGTGCTCAACACCGTCTGAATCAAACACTGTGCCTTTCGTCGGTACGGACAAGAGCGACGAAGAACCCAGGCAGACTTTTTCGGAGAGGAGTCACGCAAGCAGCTCCACAGCTCGAACTCAGTCAACTGATAGTCAAGCAGAACCCAGTGCAGTACGCAGACGGACGAGAGGCATTTCTCTGATGCCCTTCAAAGTTGATGCTGAACGTGCCACTGTGAAAGGGAAAGGGAAGGAATTGAACGCTAGCGAAAAGGACAACAGTTCCCCGCCATCCAAACAATTGACTCGACGGCCATCGTTTTGGAACCGCCGGCGGCTTCAGTCCGTTGGTCCTACGCCTCCACAGCCCAACCTTGCACCAGGGTTTCAACATGAAGCTCCGTCTCTCCCGTCATTCCACCCCGTTTCGCCTCTGTTCTTCGAGCCACACACCCGTCGTTCCGACTCTCCTTTACCCCTCTCCTCGGCTGGTAGTTCTCCAAAATTACATCGACGGCATTCTGAACGTTCTGTCTCCTATTCATCGAGGTCTTCCCCGATCGGACCGTACTTTGTTACACCCACATTCCCTCATGTGCCCCAGGCAAACGAGCAACCGCGATCTACAACTCTCCCATCTCATAATGCAAGCCATCCCAACTCCGACTGCTTTCCCAATTCGACGACTCCTTTCATTTCTAACATGCAAGCCGAACAGTCCAACTTTCCTGATCGTGAACATCAATCGACGTCAGGATCACGCCCACGGTCGGTGACCAACCCGCCCCGACTTTTGCATCGCTTGTCCATGGGCTTGTTTCTTACCTCACCTCCACCATTACCTGTATCTTCGCCCACAGCGACTACAAGTGTCTTTGCGTCGAGCCAAGTGGCAGAGTCTGAAGCCGATGTTGGTTCAACAAAAGTAACACCTTCCAAGCCAAGCGTTCCGAAACCAAGTCCGGATGAAGAATCTCCGGAAATTTTTGTTGACAGGTTGGAAGTGGCCGTTAGCAAGGCTGAGATTGCGAATGTCTTGGCTTCGAGGTCCGTACTCTTTCAATGTGTAATGTTGTTGTCCTGACCCGCATTTCAGCGGGAGTCCATTTTATACCCGTGCGCTTCAAGCGTATATCGATCGTTTCCCTTTTCACAGTGACCCCTTGGATGTTGCTCTTCGGAAACTTTTGATGGATGTCGGGCTACCTAGAGAAACACAACAGATCGACCGAGTAATGGAAGCTTTCGCTTCAGCGTATTTGCGTTGTAACCCAGGTCTTTTTGTGTCCGAGGGTACGTGTAGTCGCTATTTTTGCTCCGATGGTTCAAAACCTGACAACTGTTTTTAGACCATCCGTATATCTTGGCGTTCAGTCTGATCATGCTTCACACCGACGCTTTTAACAAGTCAAACAAACGTAAGATGTCGAAGGCTGATTACATCAAGAATACCAAGCTTCCCGGTATATCTAAAGACGTGCTGGAGGTGTGTTGCCTCCATACCTCACCACATATTTTGACATGGCTTATGGTTTCTAGTGTTTTTATGACAATATCGTATTTGCCCCTTTTATATTTATTGAAGACCCTCTGGACGTCAATGGACAGCGTGGGTTGGTCAACGATGCCAGTCCATCGAAACATATTTCTACCTCAGCTGGATCTACAGCGGCAAACGCGTCATTGAGCAAAGGCAGCAGAATTGACCCATATTTCCTTATCACCAATGTGGGTGCTCACTCCTGTTCACCGCCATGGACTTGGCTTTAATTGGATTCTAGAATATGCTTGATACCCTCCGTATAGATGTAGAAAACTATGTCCCTCAACGCAACCCGTATTCATATCAAGGAACCGCTGGCTCTTGGGATGAGAAGCAATTGCACAGGGCATTTGCGCATCCCGACGTAATTGAAGTAGACTCGTCTGAAAGCAGGCGGAAATCGTCCATCCTCCTAACACATTTTGCCTTGAGTGTTGGGGGAGCACCTGGTCCAATACTACAGCATTCGACTGGGGTTCCGGATCTTAGCCCCGTTCCTTTTATCCCGGATGTTGCAACTTTGAAGGTGACAAAAGTTGGTCTTCTCAATCGAAAAGGTATGTTGGGGCAGTTCTCCCATTTTGCTTTCCAATTCACCTTTTTTCACGGAAGAGGATGTCGCTGAGGGAGGGAAGAGAGCCACCAACAGAAAATGGAAGGAATGGAGTGTCATATTGACAGGTTCACAACTTCTCTTCTTCCGAGATCCTGCGTGGGCTTTGGGGCTTATTGCACAAATTGAATCCGATGGCGGCCAAGTCTTGTCGCCGCCAATGTCATTGTGGCGGCCTGACGAACTCTTGTCTACGAAGGATGCCATTGCCGTTCATGATGCCACGTACATAAAGGTTGGTGACATACCCCGATAACTTATTATTCATTTCCTTATTTGGTTTTTAGTATAACAATACGCTCCGATTTGTAATGTCAAACGGTCGACATTTTCTACTTCAGGCTGAAGACGAACAAGAGCGCAACGAATGGATTGCTCACATTAATTATGCGAGTGCCTTTAAGACTGCCGGGATCCGGATGCGGGCAATGAACATGAGTGACAAAGAGGTGGAGCTCACAGGCATGGCTGCTGCTGCATCCCATTTGAACAGCGAGAATGCAAAGCCAAACGCACGGTCACATCCTCATTCCTTGTATTGTGGTGCCAACGACGCCAACAGCGTCTCTGCAGATCCTTCGAAATCTGTCGGTCGAATGACAGCCCCCCCACCTCGACGGAGTCCCAAGAATGCAAGCGGCAACGCCGAGACGATAGACTTGGAGACGACGTCGTTTTTGCAACCAGATTCTTGCCAATTGAAGGCGACATTCGACCATGTGAAGGCTGACCTTGCAGCCGCCGAGTTATCCACGGAGGATATAGGCAGTCCGTCATCACTGCCCTCATCTGCATCATCCGTTCGGGGTTACCCAATTACGGCAGGAAATCGTGGTTATTTGGAGTACTCACGCCCTCGAATTATTAGAACAAAGGTCCAGGATTTGGAGTCCAAACTGGAAGAGATCCAAGTACAACTTGACGCCGATCTGCGACTCGCTCGTAATTTGGCAATTTTGGCGCCATTCCAAAGATCCTCACGAGATCGTGTCAGAATTGCAGTGGTGGAATTATCAAAACGCGTAATGCAAGTTCGGCTGGACATGATCAAAATGACCTGTCACAAGGATATTCTTATGGCTGATCTTGCCGCCGAAGATCATGATTGGCAGAATTCAAAAAGGGATGCTCTCAAGGTTGCGACTCAAACTGTGGAAAGGAACAGGAGACTACACCCTTACAACGCATCCGCATCCGCATCCTCGCGTTTGAATCCCAATGATTCGAAGCTACAGACATACGACGAGTTGGAGGTCTCGTACTCGCAGCCCCAATCTGCCACCCAGTCGTATCGTTCGAGCCGCGATGAATCTGCCGATGGCCGGCGAACATCTAGTGTATCCGATGTAAACTCCCCGTGCTCGATGTCTGGCAACACAGGACCATCGTCGGAAGGATTTCCCTTTGCATTAGATCACACTGTGACTGCCAGTCGTAACGCCTCAGTTCCAGCGCAGGATGAGCTGGCAGAGGAATGGAACAAGACCCGTGCTGCAAAGAGAGTATCACTGGTTAAAGTTCCCGCTGATTTGAAGGCTGCAAGCTTCCATGCTCGGGGTGGTGGCATGAGGGCCATATGTATGGAAGAGTCTGCGGGCGTTCGTACCGATCCCAACCAAGATCCGTCAAGCCGATAATATCGTTCACTGCGTACTTGCTATTGCCATAACTTATACCTCGTTCGGTAACTTACAGACTATTTTTATAAATGCGTTGACGTAATGTTGAAATGTCTCATATGCTTGCATGCCAGTGGCTATAGCGACGGAGTACCATCTGGATTACGCGTTTCGGAGCCCCTGACAATCCTTTGAGATGTGGCTCTGCGGTGGGGAGTACTCTTGAACGTACCCCAGGCGATTCTCTGGCCAGCGCTTACTGTGAAAGCTGAGGGTGTGACAATAGCATTTGACCTGCTGTTCGAAAACTTTAGGCGCACAAGCGTTTTCTTATCATCCCAATCGTGGAGAGTCAGATGGCTGCACTGCATACATTCATACTCATCCTTCCCACCCACGAACTTGAACACTATCACTTTAAACACGCCGCGGCGCCTTGGGAACTACTATCCGATCATTCACGATGGAGGTTTTCATTAGAAACATCCCTTTCAGTGCGAGCGACATCCATGTGAAAGGAGAACTGGCAAAGGTTCTCCATAGTCAGCTCTTTGGCGAGTTTAATCAGCCATTGCCATTAAATTTTCAAGTATTTCTCCATAGACCCAAGCAAGGATCACGAGGTCTTACAGGGATATTAACTCTCGCTTTCGAACTTTTAGGTGTCAAATTCCTTATCGAATACGGAGGCAAAAGTCCTCAACAGCCCGTCCGTATCGCAGGACGACAGATATTCTTCGATAAAGGTCGCAAATCTCCGCGAGCAGATGTCGTGGACACCATCCGGCGTTTACCATTCGTTGACCCTGTCGCATTGCAAGAGAAGGAAGCGAGGCTTCAAGAATTTGCCGAGCAGGCCATTCGAATCCAAACCGTTCAATTTGGTTGGGAGTGCAGAGATGGCGCATTCTCTCCCGAGTGGGAGAGAGATTACTCGGAAACATGCACTATTCAATTTGAAGGCGAGCGTAGGGAGATTCGCATTATGATTGCAGGCACGGAAGATACGCAAATCATTGCCATCTCATTTTCCCAGATCGAATACACGAATGTCAACGATTCGTCCGGAGATCCAGCAATTTATCTCAGTCTATGCCTCTCGCCTACGTACGAGTCAGAACTGCCCAGGGACCAGTTAGCAGCCATAGAGCGAAGCCATCAACTGATGAACCCGCGGTGGAAAGGTTCTGTCTACGAAATTGTCCCTCGTCGACGACTTAGCTCCCTCGATGATCCAGGACATCGCCGAGTTGCCCCGTACGCATGCTATGCACTCCGTCTCATCTGCAAACACAGATCCGATTTGAATAATTTTCGCCGTTTGGCCCAGTTGGCGAACCTGCAAAACCCACAAAATTCCGATTATCCAGTCGAGCACCGCCAACTGTTTTCCGAACAAGTACTTTCAAAGCTTAGTAGTTGGTTGCAACAACACGCAATACACTACTGGCAAGTCACATACCAGGTCGAGGCACTTCTTCGAAATGCAGTGTTGGATGCAAAGGAAGTTTTAGATTTGATAGGACGGATTGAATTGGTTCTCAAGAAACTTGGACCCAAGGACTGTGCAATGATGCTTCTACAATTCCGCACAGAGGCCAAGATACTTTGGACTGCGGAGCATCCGGGGAGCAATAAAGACGCGGTGTTCGAGTGCTTTTCGAGCTCGTTAAAAGACTTTACGAAACGGTCGCAGAAAAAATCAAATGAGAGAGGTAGAACGGACGGTAATTTCGACTGCTACCATGTCATCGTCACACCGACAACATACATGTTGGAAGGTCCGTTCTCAGAGAAGTCGAACCGCGTCATTCGATCCTACCCTGGTGGTCAATTCCTACGTGTCGTCTTTTCTGAGGAGAGCCGTCTTCAATTCCGATTTGATAGGCAAATTGATGGACCACGCTTTGTCAAGGAACGCGTCGGAGGCGTTCTTCACGGCGGGCTTCGAGTGGGTGGTAAGAAATTTGATTTCTTGGCCTACTCTCAATCTGCGTTGAAGGAACACGCCGTGTGGTTTGTAACGCCATTCCTGGAATCTGCCACCGGAGAGGAGATCGATGCATGCACAATCATTGATCGACTTGGGTCCTTCGATAATCTTGAATTCGACAGGCGCCTTATTTATTGCCCTGCTAGATATGGCGCGCGCATATCACAGGCCTTTACAACGACAGACGCGTCCATCACCACCGCAGAGATTGAAGAGATCATTCCAATAAAGGACATTGAAAGAAACAAGTCATGTTTCACCGACGGTATTGGTACCATGTCTTCAGAGGTGGCAAGAGACATTTGGAAAGCATTGACAAGAGCAAAGGGCCGCTCGTTCCGCAGAAGTCGGGTGACTCCACGTGCTTTCCAGATACGATTCATGGGATCAAAGGGCATGTTGAGCGTCAACTACAAGTTGCAAGGACGACTTATATGTCTACGACCCTCGATGATCAAGTTTGAAGCTCCTGATTCGCCCCAAGTGGAAATCGCTCGTGCATTCGACAAGCCTGGCAAAATGTTTCTTAATCGCCCTCTCATCATGTTGTTGGAAGGCTTGGGCGTCCGAGCCCCAGTCTTTATGAAATTACAAGATGATGCCGTACGAGACGTTAAAAAGGCTACCGAATCCCTTCGTGGAGCTGCTCGGTTACTGGAGACACACGGGCTTGGGACATCCTTCCGCTTAACCTCGGTTCTCCTGAATCTGGATAAACTTGGTCTTCAGCTGAAGGACCGATTTTACCACAAAATGCTGGATCTCACGGTGAATCACATACTGCGTGAGCTCAAGCACCATGCACGCATTCCAGTTCCTGGATGGAATCTCGTTGGCGTCGCTGACGAACACAATTACCTTGAAGAAAACGAAGTGTTTATATGCGTTCATCAGACTGACGCCGCGCCGATATATCTCGAAGGGATGGTGACCATTTCTCGCTCTCCTACTATACATCCAGGGGACATCCAGTTGGTCAAAGCAATTGGTCAACCACCCAAGAACTCCCCATTTGCCCAGGAACCACTTGAAAATACTATTGTATTTTCAACGAAAGGTAATTCCAACATCAGCTCCAGTTCAGAAATAGCTTCTAACAGTCTAGCAACAGGCCAGCGTTCCTTACCGTCATGCCTGGGCGGTGGAGATCTGGATGGCGACACCTATAATGTCACTGACTTTAAACCGTTACACCCGACATCCGTTGCTCAGCCGGCTGGTTACGAGCCTGCTCCTAGGAATGAACTGGACCGACCCAGTACCATGAGCGATGTCGCAGATTTTGTGATAGATTACATTGTTAGTGACGTGAGTACACACTTCTTCCTTTATTATAACTTTTTGACGATGTGGTCCCGCTCAGATCTTGGGAATTATAGCGGTCAATTGGCTTATCATTGCTGATCAAAGTGAACGCAGCATTTTCGACTTGGACTGCATTGAGCTTGCACGATTGCACAGCGATGCGGTCGACTACCCAAAAAGCGGTAGACCAGTGCCTTTATCAAAGGTCCCGAGGTTAAAATTCAAGCACAAGCCAGATTGGAACGCACCGGAGACCATCAAACCAGGAGCCGACTTTTACGAGAGCCAAAGAGCCATCGGCAAGCTGTATCGTGCGATTGACCTGGAGGATCTGCAGCATAAATATCGCAATATTCCACACCGCAAACTCCCCGAGGATACCGACATATCTGACTTGGAGTCGGGATTTCGAAGGATGTCTCTTGAACCATCTGATTCCATCCAACGTGTCGTGAAAGCCAGGGTCTCCGAATTCATTTATGTCGACGACATCTCGGTCAAGAATTTATACCCCATGTTGGCAGTCTTCAAGGACTATGCATTTCAGCTGCAGTATATATGCTCTACACACTCCCTTTCGTACTTCCGCTCTGCTCCCCTTACTGAAGAGGAAGCGGTCATTGGCACAATCGCAGCCAAAAGTTCACAGCCACGGTTTAGAAAGAATCAGATCTCAAGTCTACGAGAGAAGACTGCTGAACTGATTGCAAGAGTCCGGGAAGATATAGTGGGCGATGATGACTCGACCGATCTACAGCAACTGAAAAGAGCTTGGGCTGCTTGGCAATTATCCGTGCTTCAGGTGAAGCAAGATGTATTTGGGGCGTGGAGTTTCTGGTTTATATGTTTAGGAGCAATTTTTGAAACGATTAAATCTATCGAGGACGAAGAGCGGGTTGACCGACATCGCAGGTGATGCCTGGCTGTTGTTTTCCCAGTATCTCGTGAAGTCGTAGTTTTGGTTGTGAAGGCCCTCTAGTTTATAGTTTATCAATAAACGCAGGTTGCTTGATATAAATTTAGGGAATACACGTATGTCAAGCGATGGTAATTAAATGGCCCATGAATACAGAAACTAAACAGGGGTACGTTAGCATGAATAATGAGTCCTGATTGCAATTACAGGTGATGCAATTGAGACAAGTCTAGCACAACATTGAAAGAAGATACCGTTCCGCTGATTGTCCTGGTACAGTAATTTTCCGGTATAGATCAATACTGTCAATTGACAAGGTTGAAGGTTATATAGTGGAATATAGTCGTAAAGGTTATCAGAAAATAGATTAATCAGTAGATCCTGCATGAATGAATGTGTAGTTCCATGAAATGTTTGCGTTATGAATCCTTAGGTATCGTTTGAAACGGAAGTGTCGTCGTTCAGTTGATGCTGACTCGCTTGTCTGTAGGTTTCGCAACTTCGACAGTGCCGCGTTTGCGCGCCTTCAAGGAGCCCTTTCCCTTTTCGTTCACGGATGGAACATTTGCATTCGCCGAATTCTTCTTTGAGCGGGAGAAAAAGCGCTTGATAGGCGAACTCGTGGATGTCGTGGTCGACTGCTTTGCGTCCGCGGCAGCCACGGCCTTGGCCATAGGTGACATCGAAGATACTGCAAGCGGTGGCTCTTCCTCCGGAGTTGTGGCAAGGGAAGGAGGTGATAGGGTGGTAGCTGGGGGGAAGGTCTTGTCAACTTCGGAGACAGGTGTTCCTGTTCCCTCAACACTGACAAGAACCCAGCCTTTACCGTTGCCATTAGCCGTTGGTTCTTCGTTCCCATTTCGCTTTGCCACGGATTGTGGCTGCGCCTCAGGTTTCCCTTCCTTCGCCATCCCGGACATAATGCCAATCGCTGCCACCTCGCTCTTGCGCCCACCGCCTTCGCCTTGTTCTGAGACAGTGGGGCTTGCAACTCGAGCTTTGACGTCCTTTCGGTCAGGAAGGTGCGCTGGGTCCGATGAGGCGGCCACCGTCGCGTGCTCGGCGATCTGAGCGAGCGGCGACGGAGCGCGCGCGCGGAGGGCGCCGGCTTCCGCTGTCTTCTCTTCAGGTGGAGTGGGCTGCCACGCTCCAGGGAGCTCAAGGGGTGTCGATCGACGCACCTCTTCGATGAGAGCGTGCTCATTAAACGGAATGGATTGGGCTTCGTGGATACTCGAGAGGTTGTTTCCTCTCCCGTCGCTCACTGAACCCGTCCAGGTAATGGGAACTTCGTAGGATTGCGCTGTGCTGCTGGAGAAGGCGGAATCTCGGAAAGCATCTCCACCCAGGAGGGGTGGGGTAGGATTTATTGAGCTGGCCTTGGTTGTGGTAGGTGTCGTTGCAGGCTCTTCGTTCCCTTTGATAGTCGTGGCGTCGTTCTCTATTGGTCCGTATCCATATACGCTTCGCGGCACATCAGGCGGTAGCCGGTGCGTCTCATCAGAGGAGATGGTGTTTGGTGCGGTCGCGTACTCTGAAATCTCCGATGGAGGTATAGGCATGTCGGTAATGTGCGGTGGTGGCGACTTACGGGATCCTCGTTCTCTGCTTTCCATGGCGTGTGTCTGAGTTTCACGTGGTGACGGGGTGGTGTATAATATTTCCGGCGACGGTTGCCTTCCGGCCCGACTGGGGGGCACAACGTTGTAGGGGTGATTTCGCTCAGAGCTTAGGCCCTGTGTAGGAGTGACATAGATCTCCCCGCGAGTGCCAACACCTGTCATGTCCACACTGCCGACCGAGCTAATGTTGTCATCTACAATAGACAGCGGATGTGGGCCAGGTAACGGGGTGTGCTGCTGTTTCGGTGATGGAGAAGGATGTGCAGCTTCATCCGACTGACGTGGTTTTGGAGACTTCTTGCGGAGAAGTGATTGCGCAAGGACGTTTCCTTGAGCAGACGACGTACGGGAAGCGTTTGGATCAGTCTGGGCCCGAGTGTGCGTCGACTGGCCAGATAATTGGGGATGAAGCGATGATCCTGCAGGAGCAGATGCATTGCGACCGTGATTTGCCTCTCCCGAAGGCCGCGAACCACTGCTGTCCGGGCTTCCGGGTGAAAAGGGCGACTGGGTGCGCACCATCTCGAAGTTGGACCCTTCTGATGATGCTATGGGTGAGTCGTCCTGGGGACCGATGAAGATCCAAAGGTCCTTGACGCGTGAACGGCTACCTGACAGGGAGACGGAGGTGAGAAGAGTAAAGGAGTGTGCATCTAATGAATTGAGTAAAGAAAGTATATGTCGGAGGGAGTCTGTTGCGAAAGTGTCGTCTTGGAACCCTGCAAAGTTAAAAATTATGTGAAAGAGACGCGGAATGGATTGTGGGGTAACGTACATTTGTAGCCTTTAAGCTTGAATTCATAACAACCACTGCCAACTTTTCGTTCGGAGACAACACCCCTTGGCCACGCGGAGCGCACGCCTTGGAGGATGGCAGGCGTGGAGCGCAGCGGAGGGTCAATGACGCGTAGGACGGTTGCGGAAGGGAAGGACAGGCCAAAGGGACTGTAATACCCCGTAAGAGGCACAGGTGGAGGCGTAGCAGGTTTAGAAAAGGCAATGGACAGACGCTCATCTTGCTCGCGACCGTAATCGATGGTGGTCAAGAAGGTAAAGCCATGCTGAAGAATGACGGCGAGAATAGCGACGAAAATCGATTCAGAGTCGATATTCTTGCTTGCATTCCAGGGTTTTCCGTCTACGCTGAACTCTGTGAGATTCAAATTTGTATCTTCGCGTATGCCTCTGATTAGCTGACGTTTTTCGAGTTCACGACGTAGTGCTGTGACGACATTTGGAGGAAAGGAGGATAGACGAACGAGACCTGTTGAGGCGAGAGCAAGAAGAGCAAAGGAGGAAGGGGGACGGGTAGACTGCTTTTGGAATTCTTTCCTTGGAGTGAAATTTGAGTCAGGAGGGGAGACTGTGAGGACGGACGAGGAGGGGTGGTCGTGCACCATGGCTGGCGACGTCAAGGAGTGGAGAGGTAGGGTTAGGAGAGACTAGGGTTAGATAATACTATTAGGGTTGAGGAGGGCATCGACTACAGAAATGCTGGCCAGGCTGTATCTCATCATTGTACAATGCCAACTTGCAGACGCAAACGCGTCCTCCTCACTCAACCCCCAATAGACATCGACGCTCACGATCCCAATAGAGATGTATATCTCCTCCCTCAGACTGGAGAGATATTCGATTCATACGAGTAACTATCCCACCGCTCATCTCCCTCTCTCTCTCTCTCTCTGACACATCAATAGAGCTTATGCCGCCCGAATGAGCTTCTACAAACTCAAGCAGTTCCAGTGCGAGGTCACCGGCAAGAGCGGCCTCGACTACTTCCAAGCACTCGACAGCGAACACCAGGAGGCACGCACACTCCACTCCAGGTTCCCCGAACCCCTCAAGGCCGCCGTTCTCCGAACCGTGCAGTGGCGTACGTATCCCTTGCCATCACTGCCCTTCCCAAACCCCTCATTTGTTCCCCCTTCAGAGGTCATGGGCAGGCTCGATCATCTCGTCGAAGCAGTCTATGAGCGGTTCAAAGACCGTTATTTCCAAGGCGAAAGTGCGTAACCTCCAGAGCCCTGTGGTACCTAACCAACGCTCACCCAACATACACAGAAGTATTCATTGACGTTCAGGGTGACAAATTCTGGGCCCGCGTCGCCCAGGTCTTCCCTCCGAAGACACTCGTCGCCACCACCAACTCCCCAAATAAATCAAACCACTCTGATCTGAAACGCAAACGGGAGTCCTCCGTCACGTCCTCCCAGTCCGTAACGACTGAGGCTGACCATCCCATGCCCATTCACAGTATCGGTGCTGACCTCAAACTCCCCACAAAAGAGGCCACTGAACGCGATGACCCCGCCAAGTATTTCTACAAGGTACAGATCCTAGAAGAAGAAAAGAATGGGTTTAAAGATGGCGCGGCGGATGCTCCAGTCGATGTAGATGGTACGTTGGTGAAGAGTGAGAGGCGCGAAAGTGGTCGTGTCAAGGAAAAAGGAAAGCTGAATGGCTATGATGTCGATGGAGAAGCCAAGGCGAAATGGGGCGGTAGCTTAATGGAGGTTCAGTGTCAGGTCATGTCGTACGTCCTATACTTCTCATCAAGCAATCTCAACACGCTAAATGTTGCTCCCAGCCGAGACCGCCTCGCATTCTCGAAATCCCTGCTGCGCCGTTTCCTCCGCGACTGCCTTGATCGCGATTCCTCGCTTGCATCTCCGTGGACCGTGAAGCCCGCCATCGCTGCGCGTTTTGATGTTCCCTCTGAGATGCCTGACGAAGTCAAGGCTGATGTCGAGCAAGTACGCAAAGGCGAGATAGATAAGAGGAAGCGTGTATGGGAGGAAAAGGAAGCGCAGGCAGAGCGAGAGGGCCGCTACACTAAGAAGATGAAAAAGCGCGATGAGCGAGAGCAGAAAGGTACGCCTCCCCATTCCCAATTGCCAGATTCTGCGCCTCACCACGTACCCAAAAAGCTGTCGCGAAGGCGGCCGAAGTGGAAAGCAAACAAAAGGATGCCCAGACGAAAGCTAAAGCCAAGCAAGAAAAAATGGCCGCCGAACAAGCAGCAAAGGAGGAAGCGGAGCGACTGATGGCGGAGAAGGCGAAGCAGAAGAAGAAGCCGGTCCGATATCCAACTGAGGACCTCGACGTTTGGATCACAGAGAAGGACAAGAAGGCTGGCATGATTGCCAGAAGGCCTCCTTTCCGCAAGTGCCTACCGTTCCTAGAGACGAAAGGTGCATTCGACTCTTTCCTGATGACTTGGAATTTTTTCATGTGTTTCGGGTACGTCCTTCGTCGTCGAATTATACGATATGTACTAATATTTAGACAGACAACCACTCCATTTATCAAGCTTCACTTTAGACGAATACGAGCATGCCTTACAACATTCCCTAGCCGAACCACCATGCAACCTCCTAGCAGAGATTCACAGTGTGCTCATCTATAATCTTCGCACTCTGCCGTTCGAACGACATTCTGCCGTCCTCTCTCTACTCAATTCGACTAATGAGCCGGAGGCATCCCAACAGGAGCTGCCGCCTTCAAAAGACCTGGTAAATGCGATGGCTGATGTGGGAAATAATTGGGAAAGGGTGCCGTTAAAGCATTCGGAAGGTCGGGAAGGCTGGGAGGAAGCCCTCATTGGATGCCTCAAAGATGTCAGTGCTAACCTTCGTCTTCCTTGTATCATCCTCTGATTGGTATTCAGCACGCGACGGTGGAAAAATTCCCGAGACTCCGACACATATTAACGCATCTTCTATTAAAACCCACCGACACAGCAAATTCACCACATCCATCTGAGTCTCACCCATCGACTCCGAGATCGTCAGGAACGCCTATAACTGAAGGTTACACTGTGACATCACCTTACGAACGGTATCATACACTTCCCCCGACCGACAAAATCTTCATATTGCAATTCATGTGCGAACTTGCTGTGTCCAGCAAGAGTATACGAATGTACATGGAGAGCTGCGAAGAGCAACTCACTGCTCTTCGAAAAGAGAAAATTGAAGTCAACCGGCAGAAAAGGCAGCTGTCAGTCCTGATATTTTGCAATCTGTGTCGGATCTCTGATATGTCTTTGCAGTGTCGAGGAAATGGCCGCGTTGACGGGCGAGAAAGAGGCAGCTGAAGCCGCGACAGAAGAACCCCAACCGCCGAATGATTTGAGCGACGTCGAGTCGGATGGAGTCGCGCTTTCGGAGGACGCGTCAGAGTCAGGTTCAGTGGCAGGTGGCCGACGTTCGAGCGCTTCACGGCAGCTTTCCTTACGGCTCAAAGCGCAGCAAGGGCTGGCGCACGCAAAGCAGCGGGAGCTCGCCCGACAGAAGACCGCATCCGCCAAGCTGGCCCTTGCAGAACACCGGCGGCTTGACGAGGAAGTGAACAAGCTCGAGCGGCGCTTGGAGAGCATCGAGCGCGAGTTCCGCAAGTTGCTGGGTGTCGCGCGCGTCAAACCCATGGGACGCGATCGGTACCTGAATCGCTTTTGGTGGTTCGACGGATGCGGCGGCTCGTCTCTGCTGGGTAGCGGTGGTGCAGTGCAGTATGGGACGGGCAGGATTTTTATTCAAGGCCCGAGTGAATTTGATGAGGACTTCTGGGCTTGGAAGGGAGTTCATCAAGTAGATGAACGACGAAAGGATGAAGAAGGTGAAGAACCGCTTGCGCCCGGGTCTTGGGCAGTGTACACTGAGATAGATGAGGTTAGACCTTCGCTCTTAGAGTGTGTTGATTTTAACGAAAATGGTTTGCTCCAGATCACGGAATTTATCAAATGGCTGAACCCAAAAGGTCACCGGGAGCTCGCGCTAAAAAATGCATTGTCAAGGTGGTGGGACCACCTAGCCCCTGGTGTTCGAAAGCGTACAGCGGTGAGATCCCAATCTGTTACCGATTAGGCGGACTCCTGATGCTTTGTCCTTTGCACCAAGGATACCAATGCAGTTGCAAAGCTTCCTGAAGCACGGCGGAGCATGCGTGGCAAGAATCCTGGATCCGACATTTCACGAGAACCGTACATGATGTGGACGAATCGTAAAGCGATTAATTGAACGCATCGCAAGGACTTTCATCACTGCATCAGGCTTGTAGGCTTTTTTCCATAATGCATTATTTCCTGTAGAGTATATTATGCTATAGCAACATTGTGCGATGAATAAATGACAATGTATTGATCAAAACAATGCTTCGTTCGACGTTGCAGCCTTCCGAGTCGGATTGTTGGAACTAACGCCTCTTTCCCCGCCCTGACCCTTTCCCTCGGGTAGATGCTGCACTCGTGGCTTTCTTGGCAGCAGGAGCCGCGCCATCAGCATCCTCCTCGGATACAGCAAGCAAAGCGGAGAGTCTGCAAAACGGTATGGATTATGTTCAGTTGTGCGACATGCTTGTGATAGAGGCTGACCCGCTTCGAATGTCACCACTGGCCAAGGAGCTCTGGACGTTCATAAGTTTCGCTTGTCGCTCATTGACCTCTTTCATGACGTCTGGGTCCATGTTTTTCTATGTGTCAAGGCGGAAGATAATTTAACCGTGCAATTCCGTTACGACACGATCGTCGGATGGCTGTACTTACCATGAGGTATGGCATTGCCATAACCATGACCCCCATTCCTGCCATCAACAACATCATCGGGTTTTGGAACATTGTCAATAGGCTAAAAGCCTCTGGCTCCACGAAGTAGACAGCTTTCTGGCGCGGCGTGATGGAAATCGGGTATGGAAGAGAGACAGGTGATGGAGGCGAATGCGGTGTCCCAAGAACATACGGGTGAACATCTGGGACTTGAGGTTCCGTGGATGGGATGTCAACGCGCAGCTGCGGATGGGTATGTGTTCAGGAACAATGTCCGCTAGTTCGGTGGATAAATATACCGTGTCAAACGCGAAGTCATGGGCGATGACGGAGAGAATGTATGATCCAGGGTCGACATCGGGACTAGAGTGAAAAAAAATTGGCAACAGAAAAGAAGGTTTGGTACGGAGCCGAGCGCACATTGTGAAGGAGCCATCCTGCGTGATACCAGCAGATAACCGACCTTGGTCCAAGATTACGCTGGATTGACCGAGCACAGTGATATCTATGGCGCGGCTATGAGGATAATGCAACGTCAAGGTGGCAATTGCATACTCGAACAAATGTCATTCCAGAGGATCTTGCCATGAAGATCGAAAGCTTGGGCGGCAACGGCCAGGAACAGCCTTGTGGAGATATCAGAAAAGGAGCGAGAGGAGTCAGAATTGGAATTACAATGTAAAAATCATGATGAGAGCAGGAAGCGACGAACATGAAACGCGTATTCGATTTGAGTTAGCGTTCGCCGAAGCTAACCATATCAAGCCCTCATTAACTTCTTTGGACCCACAAAGGCGGCGATCTCGCCACCCCGCACTTATAAACCCCCGCCATCGCGCAATTTGCCCCCTCCTTCAAATCCCCCCATGTCTCAATCTTTCGAACAGAGTCAATCCCCAGTTCTCTACGACTCCTATGGGAATATTGTCGACGAATTTTCTTACATTCTCTTTCCCGTCGATAACGGCTTCCAGGCATCCTTCGATGCAATCAGCGAATTTCTCGATGCAACCCCTCCTCCAGTCAACCCCGTAACAGAGCAGGGCTTTTATGGTGAATATATCCCTTACCTTCGTATCCGACCAACAATGACTCTGTTTCGAAGAATGTCCCTTCGAGTCCGAGTCAGCCCCACCAGCAGCGTCCTTCACACGGCCTAGCGTCGGCTTCATCGCGCAGGAGCCAGTGGCCGCAAAGGTAACACCATACCCATTCTCCTTTGATTTTTTTTTCTGATCTCCCTTCAGGAGCATACTGCCGACCAAGTCCTTCCCCAGCAAGTCTTCCCGAAACAAAGTGCTCACCACCCTATCTATCCGCTCACAGTTTACTCATCGTCTGGGGCAGTCACGGTTCGCAAGCCAGACGAGCCCCCTCCGGTCTCGGAAAGGCCAATACCGATGGTGTATTGTTTCGATACAAATCTCAATTCTGTCAAGCCGAAACAGAGAAAACGCTTACCATCGGTATGTCATGCATCACTTTTAAGCTTGAACCTGCATGGACCTATCACCCTTTGAAGGCATCCGAGGAGAAGATTCATAAATGTGCGTACTGCCCAAAGGCGTTTTACAGGAGTCATGATCATCGGAGTATGTATCTTTCTGCTTCAAAACCCCCGCCTTCTGCTCATCCTGACACTGCATAGGACACGAGCGCGTTCACACCGGGGACAGGCCGTATGCCTGTCTAGGCTGCCACAGATCCTACAAGCGTGTCGATGCCCGTTACAGGCACTGGGTGGCAAACCCCATTTGTTACATACTAGACATGATTATCATGGGTAACACTGCAGAAGGCTTACGACGTAAACGCAGGATGAAGAATTCGCTTGCGAAGAATGGCTTCAGCCGCCTTGCGATTGCAGCTGCAATTGAATTTTAAAGCTTCGATGTCTGTCACTGTGTTCGTTTTCAACCGACGTATTCCCTAACTGCAGTGCGCGATACCACAACAACATTATGTTCAAAAATCTTATCCTTTACATATTACACTTACCTTTACACCTTTGTAGTTACCATAACCTGACCAGTAGTTGATACAGTGTCTTTCGCCAAAATACGACTGAATGCGAGCTACTGACATGATTTCTCGCCGCCCCTACAAGCTCTTCCATCATTGCTCGTCAGTCTCCCCTTGCAAAATGACGGTCACATGTCAATGGTCCTGTCTTCTCGAAGCCGGTTGAATCTCTTCGTGAAACAAAAAGTGGAAGCTCGACTGTGATGAAAGGACAGGTCAGAGACGTTGCTCGAATCTCAGTCTCGCCAACGTCGAATGCATCAGACGACTCAGCCTGCAAAGCCATGGTTTTCCGGTTTACCGCTTCGTGGCAAAGTTATGAAGGGCGGTCTTGGACAAAAAGATTGGTTGGGTTTTGGGGTTTCGATTTCGATTTGGGTTTGGGTTTGCTTCTTTTTTGGTTTGGCCGCAGCAGAAACGTGTAAATTGGTTTGGAATGTGGATAAGTTTGGTTTCGTAGGTTTCGCACCGGCGTCTACGTAGAAAATTTGGGGCGAAACCAAAAGCCTGCTTGTATGCCAAAAGTTGTTTGTCCCAAGTTTGTACAAATAAAAACTCGTTTGGGTGAGGGATCGCCGCGCCGGGTCAGAGACGCCGCCATTTCTGAGGCGTGCGACCTTGTAAATAATCGACCTTTGAGAAGGAAGGCGGGCTCAGCGGCGGCAGTGATGAGCGCGTCATGTTCTGAGTTGCGCGTAAACTTAAAATACGATTATTTAATTCCTATTCATGGCATTCTGGAATAAATGCAATAAATCAAACAGTGTTCGGCACATTATGAAGGCAACGAACGACGTCGGTGCCATCACGAGCGTCGTTTAGTTTCTTACGTTTATTCCAAAACGTGAAGAATATGCACTAAGATATTTATATCTACAAGTCATCGCGCACGGAAAATCTGAACGACGCTCGTGATGGCACCGACGTCGTTCGTTGCCTTCATAATGTGCCGAACACTGTTTGATTTATTGCATTTATTCCAGAATGCCATGAATAGGAATTAAATAATCGTATTTTAAGTTTACGCGCAACTCAGAACATGACGCGCTCATCACTGCCGCCGCTGAGCCCGCCTTCCTTCTCAAAGGTCGATTATTTACAAGGTCGCACGCCTCAGAAATGGCGGCGTCTCTGACCCGGCGCGGCGATCCCTCACCCAAACGAGTTTTTATTTGTACAAACTTGGGACAAACAACTTTTGGCATACAAGCAGGCTTTTGGTTTCGCCCCAAATTTTCTACGTAGACGCCGGTGCGAAACCTACGAAACCAAACTTATCCACATTCCAAACCAATTTACACGTTTCTGCTGCGGCCAAACCAAAAAAGAAGCAAACCCAAACCCAAATCGAAATCGAAACCCCAAAACCCAACCAATCTTTTTGTCCAAGACCGCCCTTCATACAAAGTAACGAAATGAAGTGTCGACTCCTTGCAATCTGAACCGTTGGTCAGGGTTGTCGTTGGATATACTCAGTCCGCACAGATGCGACGCTGCAATTCAGGCGGAAATTGTTGGTCGAAAGTGACGCAAGATTTGTTTGGGGATACAGCTTGAATATGAGTCCATTGTATGCATTAATATTGCCTTTTAGCGACAGCACATCTTTTCAAAAATGTAAATTCCAAAATTTCTGACACAGTGACGGTACCTTTCAAGACCAATATTGTTCGTTTCTGATGTGTGGTAGTAGTAGTATTACGCTTACAAAAGTACATATTTTACTGATTGCTTCGATAGGAGCATGGGTGATAATCAACTCTCGCAGTCACCCGTCGGCTTCGTCTTTTTCAAACCATAGGCGAATGGTCAGATCTTTTTCCATGGAAGCGGACGCAATGATGTTATGCGTAGGGTGTGTCTATAGACAAGCTCTCGTCAGGAATCTGACATCTCAAGTGGAAGTTAGTGCTCACTGCAACCGCGAGTACCACATCTGCAATACCTCCGTTCAGTTCCGCGTTGGAGATCTCATACCAGCATCCTCACCTTTGTGCCCTTCTAAAACTTGCAATACTTCACGAGTCTGAAGATCCCATATGTAAATTTTGTTGTCTTCACTCCCGCTCACGATATAGTTTCCGTTCGTAATACTGAAGCATGCCGGAATGCAATATGTACGATTTGCATGCCCTGTGTACGTCTTGACGCATCGAGACATTTGGAAGTTCCAAAGGCGAACGGTGGAGTCCTGTGTAGAAGCTAAAATAAATCTTGAATTCGGTGAGAATTTTACGTGGGAGCTGTGATAACCACCAGTAAGCCAACAAATTGTATCACAAGATGAAAAGTGGCAGACCATATTGGATTATCATCGTCAACAAGAGTTTTTAGGCATTGCCCAGATGCCGCGTCCCAAATACGACTTCGTTTAAGTAATGTTAATGGCGTGGTCGTCGAGTTTTAATGTAACCCACATAAGGCCATCCATGGCGCAGGAAACGATCAAAGTGCCATCCTGGTTGAAGCTGACAGCGGTCACAGGATCCGAATGAGCCGGCAGGACTCTCAGAGACTTTCCTGTCACATTGTTATTATGCATCATGCGTAATATCACAAATTTGCATACCACGAGCGACGTCCCAAATTCTGATCGTCTCATCGAAAGCTCCTGACACCAAGAGATTTGATGCAAGGTTAAAATTGACGCAAAATACAAAATTTGTGTGTCCCTGGAGCGTTTTCACAGCTGTTCCCTGAGTCCCTTCAGATTGAAATGAACCAACGAATAACAGTGTACACACAGCGTCAACATTCCAGATCCGAATAGTCTTGTCGTCAGATGCAGACGCAATGAATCCATTGTCATTAGACCATGCTATGTCGGATATTCCCTCTCTGTGTCCTGCCATTGTCTTAATTATTTCGCCAGTGTATGAATTCCATAGCTTGATTAGTTTGTCTGCGGCTGGTCTCGATGGTGAGGCGCTTTAGTAGAGGAGCACTTCGCAAAATTAGATGGCACTCACCACATGAGGCAAGCGTACTTCCATCCGGGCTGAACTTGATAGATGATATGGCCATGGTGTGTCCACTGAGAGTGTAGTATAGTGCATATTCGGGTTTTCTCGGCTTAAACTCGTCAAGTGGTGTATTTTTTTCGGAATGAGGGAGCTTCTGATCCTCACTACCATGGGATGCATACCCGTCAAGGGTTGTAGCAGACTGTTCAATCTTCGCTTCAGTGCCGTCGTCCATAGTTGTGTCCATGTTAGAGTTTACTGATTACATCATCATCCCGGCCAAAATGGGAA
This sequence comes from Rickenella mellea, assembly GCA_004355085.1. NCBI lineage: Eukaryota > Fungi > Basidiomycota > Agaricomycetes > Hymenochaetales > Rickenellaceae > Rickenella > Rickenella mellea. The sequence goes on from ML170157.1 coordinate 871,524, forward strand.
AACAGAAATTTACCTCCTTCCACGCGCAACCGAAATGTCCTCAACGTCCAGCTGGATAACACCTGCCACCAGACCGGACCTTATCGAAAATCTGGTGTCTGGTGTTGGTGAGTAGCATGGTTTACGTTTCAATGTTACTGAGCACTTAAATCACGCCCTCGGTAGACCGTTACAATCCTTCCAATGTTTCAATCCTCGAGGACTATCTGTATCATCAAATTAGAAGCCAGGAGTATGACTGCCTCGCTAATCTAGCCATCCTTAAGCTGTAAGCAGCCTTCCGAGGTGTACTTTCTGTGCTGACACATCTATAGCTACCAATTTAACCCAGCGCTCTACAACCCAGACGTCGTGATCAACATCCTCATAAAAGCGTTGACCGCACTCCCACTCCCCGACTTCAACCTTTGTATCGCTCTCCTTGGCGAACGACCAGCGACCGCGAACCAGGACGAGCCCGATCCGCTGCCGTCTCTCCTTCCATCTCTTACATTACTGCACGCATCCCTTCAGCAATGCCGCTTCCCAGCGTTCTGGACATTGTTCAAGTCGGAGGAATTGGAAAACCTCCGCGATAACTATACCATCGAAGTTGTAGGCTTTGAAGACAGCGTGCGCAGCGTTGTCGTTCGCGCTGTCCGAGCTGCGTTTACGAAAATTGGGCGGGACCGACTGGGGACGTATCTGGATTTGAGCGGTACGTACGCCTTAGTTACATGGATTATTCACATTGACCTGAGAATTGAAAACAGGGGACGCCTTAAATGCATACGTGTCTAAATTGGAGTGGTCAATAGATCAATCCACTGGGATTATCAGCGTGCCGCCAAATCCAGACAATCAAGTCGAGGCGACGGTTGTCCGCGAGAACATTCAATTACCACGTAAGCCCTCCAATTTACTTTGTTGAGTTTATGGCTGACACTGCATGTGATGTAGAACTCTCTAAAATCATTGCGCAGACGGCACTGACAGTGTAAAATATCATCTGTTGTTCATGTCTATCCCTATTTTCGAAATAGTAGCATTCGTCGAATACCACGTTTTGGACAAGCATCCCATGGTTCAACAACCCTCGCACCGTTGCGCTATGCAGCGAAAGCAGCAACGGTCCCCCAAACCGCCATGACTATCGCAACAGAAAGGAGAAGTCCGTCCCACGTACTGCATCTGCCGGCCAACGCAATCTTCGCAGACACCGGCCCAATCACACAAAGTAAGAACGCGGAGAATGATCCGAGGAACGCCATCATTGAACCGAACTCTGGGAATAGTATGGAGACGGAGACACTCGCGAGTGTGAATGCTGTCCTCTCGATTATCATGAGACCTGACTTCAGACGCCGTACTGCCTTTCCACTTCCTGATGCTGGACTAGTGACTGTACGAACGTCCTCCTCGGGTGACGTCGGCGGTGGCCGGGTATCGATTCCGAGCATCGCTTCGAACGTGATATTGACTGGTCTCGCTGTCAAGGCAAACTTCGTCACCGGGAGAATGACCAGGCTCCAGCCGCACAATCGGTTGAGAAAGGCATTGTATCCTGGTGTGGTGAGGAGATCTTGACTGACCTTTTGGTGCTGTTAGCAAACATTCGCGTGAAATAAAGGTTCAAAACCCGGACCTCGTCGCTGACGTAGTCACCAAACATGAGATATCCAAAGGAACCAATAATCGAGTAAATAACGGTTGCAGCTACCTGAGAAAGTGACATCAAATGAGCCCAAAGCAATCGTCAGGATGAACTTACAAATGCCCAATTAATCATAGTGTCAAATTCTTCTGGCTTTGCCATATCCTTCGCCAATGATGGGAGGACAGCATGACCTGAGAACTGCCCACAGGCAGTCAAATTTGTGGTAATTAACAAACTTAAAAGAAACGTACCCCAGCCATGAACAAACCAAATGCAACACCGAAGTTACCCAGCGAACTGATACCCAGTCTGGTCTCAGCAGGACTCCAAAGGCTACCAGGTGCATCAGGCTTAGATAGCCCGTCAATGATCACAACGGCGATAATTAGAAGCGTTGAGAATATTCCAAGCATGGATGAATATGATAGGACCGATAAAGGGAGAAAAACTGTGGGTATGATTCTGCATGGAGTGGGGACATCAGTTTATTTCAGACACATGTGAATCGCTTAGGGACGAACATAATTAAACCGCCGAGTTTGTAGGCAGTAGCGGAATACCGGGGTAGCATTGCGTGTAGAGAATCGCCGAAAAGGGTGATCAGAACGACACTGGGCTCATTCGTCAGGGTGAGGACCGAAGAGGTGAAGGAATCATTACACACCAAACCGCAAATAACTCCATGCAGAAGATGAAACTCGTCAACAGTTGAGACCTCGGACCAAATGCTTTCTTCCCAATGTCGGCATATGTGCGGATTTGGGGATCAGCTAAAATGATATGCGCCAAAATCTTTGCTCTGCATTCGAGTGTGAGCTGGATCCGGCAATGCAGTACAGTGGATACACACGTATAACATGTGATAAATCCGTAAAAGATAATTAACAGCGTGCCTCCAATCCAACCAGAGTACGCAAATGCCAGGGGTTCCGATAACATCCCGAAGCCAAGTAGAATGGCGACAGAATTGAAGAGCTGAATAACGATAATTAGTGCCCAGACCCCTATCGATAAACTCAAATTCCCCACTGTTTGTCCAAAGGTGCTTCGTCCTTCAACAAGGGGCTTTTCGGAACGGAGGGACTCGCCGGACGGCTTATGCGTCAATGGTATTTCATGGACGTCGTATGTCTGAGATAATTTGGCGCGCTCGAGAAGTGCTTCACCGGACGTATACTTTCTCAGCCCATTCTGTGCAGGTCGCTGTGAAGCCAGTGAAGACCGGGATGTGGTTTGACGTAGGAGGGGAGTCCGCTCGTGGAAGCTGTGGCGAGTGGCTCTTACAGTGGAAGAACTGGGTATGGCTTGCCCAAGAGATGGTCTACGAACAGAAGATGCTAAGTGGTTGGGAGGTGATAATTGGGATGTGGATGCCAATGGTGATGGGTCGATGTCATCCCAATCGAATGTGGTCACCATTCCGTCGTCAATAGATGGCAATTCGTCTTCAGGTTGTGATTCCTCGTCAATGGGAGTTGGATGTTCGTCGTCAATTGCTCTTTCTTCGTCAAATGGTCGGGTGTCCCCGGAGTCGACTGACGACGCGACATTCTGACCTGTGACAATATATTGTGCACGGCGGTCTGTATCTTTTTGTCAGAAATATTTTGAAGGGATTGGATGATAGCATACATGATGCAATCGCCTCAGCTACGCCGAGGGTGCTTGACCAGGACGAAGAAGGAAGACTAGAGCTGAAGTCGTTATGGTCATGATAGTTCATGAGAGACCGGATTAGCGCTCCGAACACGATAACTGCTTGTTATAAGAGTCCATTGGAGCTGATAGCGGAACGTCCAGGTTCAGCAGAAGCAACCGTCGGGCGGATCTCGTGCCCTTTCATTGTTTCTCAACGATACCGTACATACACGTCCCAGCTGCAGGTACGTTCTGTATTCACTACGTCAGTTCGGGGTTATCGGCCCCTGTCACGTTTCACGCATCTAACCCAAACATCCTCGAATGCTTCACACCCGCCAGGAACGTCTTCCACGGAAGAGAAGCAAGCTATCATGAATCTGGATGCGTTGGCTCGGCCTGGATTGGAGGGAAGTCCATCGCGCTTCGGAGAACAGCATTGCTTCGACCGACTTAATCAGATCCATTCGCAAACATCTAACAGTTAATTCATACCGTTGTCTAAACTGTGCTAGGATGGTGTAGGGGTTTGTCGTGCCCTCCGCGTCCTCTGTCGCTCTGCGCGGCGGTGTGGTATGTTAGAACGGGTCGATGTCAGACAAATAGCTATTTATACCGGGTTTCGGCTATAGTCTCTATGATGAACATTTTGTCATTTCTCTTCGGCTCTCCTTCCTTTGCAACGGCGGCCCCAGGTGCATCAGTGACCTTGACACTGGTGACCGCGGTGTTAGTGGAGAGGCTTTGAGCTGCGGGTGGATTCGAAGACGATGGGTCGTAATCTAGAACGAGAACAGTCTCTCCGGGTGAGGATGGAAGGAGGGAGATTGGCGGGTCATCTGCGAAGTGGTATTGAATTGCTGGATGGACTAGGGAGGATGATGGTTGGGATAGTAAAATGTAGTATGGTAGCTCGGACATCAAAGCTGTTCCCTCTTTTGGTGTGCGACTTCAACGAGCGCCGAAGGGTGACGATGACAACACGCTGATCTGTACGGGCAGCAACGCCGCTGCAACCGCCCAGGGCAACATTATGCTCCCGAACCAAAGTCAACAAATTTCCACAATTACTATGGCGACCGGACACGAATGACAGCACCACGCGCGCCATTTCACTCCTTTTAGTACATTCAACTTGTTCATTCTTTCCCCCCACCATTATCGCACTTGTTCTCCAACGAACGGCTATCCACCGTCGCCCTTTCCTTCTTTTCATATTCATTCTTTACCGACGCGCCGTCGCGCACTCTCTCGTTCCGAAATGTACCATTTCAAATCTCTTTTCCTCATCGCTTCGGTGCTAGCCCTGTCCGCCATCCCTGGTGGATCCGCGGGTCCCGCTTGCGCAAGAAAACACCAGAAAGCTATGAACTGCATGTCATTATGCGCGTCACGCTGGGGTTGGCCTGGTATGGCCATGGGATCTGATCCCTGGGGCAGTGTTTTGAAACCTGACGCCTCCGGTCAGGCATTGCAGAAAGCATGCGGAACGTCAACTAATTCCACGTGAGTTTCTCCTCCACAACATAGTTTTCTTCTCTCTATATTTTTATATGATGTCGACGTGTGCTAACATTGTGCACAAGTGGAAATTCATCAACGCCTGCAGGAGCAGCTGGCGTCATCCCACCGAAGGAAACATCAACGTCTCAGACATATTCCTCAGGGGAGCTTGCAACGGCAAGTCCGGAAAACTCAAACAACTACCCGACGCCGACTCCAGCAACCTCATCGACGACCTCTACGTCTACAACCAAGACACATAGCAAGACGCCTAAAGCTGCTTCTACCACGTCGACCTCTGCTAAGGATGAGAATACGACCCCGCCTCCCTCCCAGCCAACGCCAAAATCGGATTCTTCCTCTTCAAATGGGAGCCCTAAGCAGAATGCCGCGAACACGAAACCCTCGCCGTCACCTGCGCCTGCGCCTGCGGCCGCGGCAGCACCTCCACCTGCCGACTCTGGATCCAACGGCGGAACGTCTGACAGTGACATCAACGCGTATCTCACCGCGCACAACACGATTCGCGCACAGCATGGTGCCAGTCCGCTCACGTGGAGCAACAATGCAGCGGCGAAGGCTCAGCAGTGGGCCAATGGCTGCGTCTTCAAGCATTCAGGTGGAACTTTAGGGCCATTTGGAGGTCAATATCTTATACAAAATAAATAAATAAAAATTATTGACGATCATTGCAGAGAACCTGGCCGCGGGTACTGGAAGTGCATACGGCATTGCTGCCGCTGTGAAGTCGTGGACAGATGAAGTTTGTGCGTATCCACTAGCTTGTCGCTGCGTGATTGAAATTCTGAATGCGTGCAATTGATTTAGCTCAATATGACCCAAATAACCCTGAACCTTCTCACTTTACTCAAGTGGTATGGAAAGGCTCAACTCAAGTTGGTTGCGCTGTGCAGTCCTGCGATGGTATTTTTGCAGCAAGCTTTGGGGTGCGTTATAATTATTGTGACCACATCATGCTCAGACTCATCCTTAATTGACCCGTGTACAGAAAGCGAAATTTTTCGTTTGCGAATATTCACCGCAAGGAAATGTGATTGGGGAGTTCGCGTAAGTCACTCACTGTGTGATCTATTGTGATCCTCATCGCGAATCATTTCACAGACATAACGTGCAAGCGTGATGACCCGCTGATGGTTTTTTCGTTACTTATACCATTCGCTACCATCCTTGGCTAGCATGTGGATTCGCATCAGGCTGAGCTTGACGCCATTTTTGTATTACAATGAATAACGAGTTTTCTCCTTGTTCGATGACGCGCCACATGAACTGACCCGAAGGGGACTTGTTCTGAACTTCCACTTCCGAATTGCTAATATTACACAAGTTCGCAACCAATGACGAACGATTTAGTGGGCCATCGCTCCGACATCATGTCGCTGTGCATGTGCTTGGATACTCTTGAAGGGTCACGGGTCTGGCAGTGATATCCTGATATCATAAAAGGACGGACTAGTAGAAACTGGGATGGCACTCACTGATATGGGAAGACTCCAACAAAACCTCGCAGCCCTCTTATTGCTCTTCGTCTTTGTCGTCCGCGCAGCAGTGACATGGACAGCAACCCCGTTTAATCCTGCGGCTATCCCCCTCGCGGTCAGGACGCCATACCTGTCTTGCTGGCTTTCACAAGGTTCTGGAACGGCATTAAATGGCGCGTGGCCTTCATTCTGGACTGGATCGGTGTGTATGCAATGCACCCCATACATTGGTGTTGTGTTAAAAAACTGCGAACCTGACCCGGCGACAGACTCTGGGATGGGCTGGTTACATTCGCGTTGACGGCGATGTTTACAACTTTCTCGGTGATCCTAATGTCCCTGGCGCAACCGCTCTGAAGGCCGTTCAGAAAAGCTTCCAGGTCGATAGTCATTTAGCTCCAAGCCGTTGCATGGGTAGCTCACTGAAATACAGTTCACGTCTACGCGGAGCATTTTTGTCATGGAAGCCGGACCCGTTGACCTTACTGTGGAGTTCTTGAGCCCAGTTGAGGTGACTACCTTTCTGTGCTATCTTCCATGGCGGGCTCATATCTCGTAAAGCCGAACGATCTCGTCTTGCAATCTCTGCCATTTTCATACCTTTCCTTGATTGCGAGTTCGAATGATGGAAATACCCATAGCGTGCAGATTTACACAGACATCAGTGCAGAATGGGTTTCTGGCGACAACAGCTTGACCGCCAATTGGACCACGACCATGAACAATGCAGTGCTTACACATCAGGTCCAACTGTCGTCGCAAGCGATCTTTACAGAAATCGCAGATCATAGTCAATGTCAGTGCGTTTGCATCCCCATCTATCTATATGAAACTGATGCACTTCAGATGGCTCTGCCATGTATTCAACTATAGCGGCAAGTCATCCCTTAATTTTTTATTTATTTTCTCGCTCAATAATCAATTTTTAGGCCGAGTCGACGTTCCAAACTGGACAAGACACCGTCGTCCGAGCTTAATTCATAAACTCCGGTGTCCTACGCAACACTACTGATACGAACTTTCGGACTGTTTCAACCGATTGGCCAGTCTTTGCTTTCGCCTCTGATGTTGGCTTAGTATCAAAAACCGCACCTCCTGTGACGTTCGCTATCGGACATATCCGTGATCCTGCAATAGAATATATCACAGATAATAATGGCCGCCAGTCCCGAAGCCTGCATTTCTTCTCTCAATATCCTCAGTTGGCAGACGCCGTGGGTTATTCTCTTCATTCGGTATGCTACTACTTAGCCGTTAAATATGGCCCGGTAGATTTCCTTCTTCCTTCACGATTACGCTAATGCGGTCGCAAGAGCGAATGCGTTTGATGCCCGAGTTACTCAAGATGCAAAGAGAATTTCCGATGACTATGAATCTATCGTGGCTTTATCAATTCGACAGGCGTTTGCGGCAACCGAAATCACTGTCTCAAAGAATTCGAATGGTTCTTTTAATACGGACGACGTATTGATGTTCATGAAAGGCACGTATCTCTGTACTTAGATGCTATCATATCTGATATTTGAAATAACTAGAAATATCCAGCGACGGGGTTAGCCTTCTTACTACAAGGAACGCGAATGGTGAATGGCTGACCAGCGCCGTAGAATGTCAATACTGTCGATGTGATTTATCCGTCTTGGCCACTCTTCCTCTACTGTAATGCAGAGCTTGGACGGTATCTCTTAGAAGGGTTGTTCCTATATCAAGCTACGGGCCAATATCCGAATAAGTGGAGCGTCCACGATCTAGGTCAATTTTTGGCATATTTCTCCGCCGTGTGCAGCTAAGAGGTTTCCAGGTGCACATTATCCGCAGGCGATCGGCCATAACGATGGTGTGTGGTCAACGAAAGATTTGTTCCTGCATTCACGATTGCCTTCAACTCAGGATTGGATGAACCTATGCCATTGGAAGGTATATATATGATTGAAACCCTGCTCACCAGCAGCTGACATTTATTACAGAAAGCGGAAACATGCTGATCATGTCCCTAAGCTATACGCAATTGACTAATGATAATTCATTGATCTCAAAATATGTACAACCTTGTTTAGACATGCATTTCATTTCTATCTTGTTAACGCAGTTGTCCTACAGTTTGCTCTTCTCGATCAGTGGACGCAATTTTTGATAGCTGACTCCTTGATTCCTGCAAATCAAATCAGTACAGATGACTTTGCAGGAAGTCTTGCCAACCAGACGAATCTTGCAATCAAAGGCATTGTTGGCATCAAGGCCATGTCAGTCATCTCTGGTCGATTGGGTTTTGCGGAAAACGAATCAAATTATAGTGTTTGTCAGATTTCCTTTATACATAACATACCTCCTAGTCCATTGCAACAAGTTATGCAATGCAATGGCAGAGTCTAGCGACGGCATCAAACGAACAGCACTTGACCCTTTCTGTAAGTTTCGTCGTCACGCAATTCCTCAATACCTTGCCAATTAGCCGTCTCTACAGTACGGAAATGACTCAAGGTATCGATCTTGTCAGTTCAAATGGAAATGTCAATAAATTGGCCAACAGTTGGGGACTTGCATACAATTTGTACGCCGACAAACTGTTACGGACGAACGTCTTCCCGCCATCCGTTTTCGAAATGCGTCAGTCCGATGTTAACTTTGGCAATTGAGGGTATTGACTGTCTCATGAAGAAACTGCTTGGTACAAGACCGTTGTGAACCCCTTTGGTATTCCGTTGGACACAAGGTAGGCAATAACGACATAGAGGTTGCCAATGAAATGAGAAAGGTTTTCCTGAGGCATACATACACGAAATCCGGTACGATTTATCGCACTAGGATGAATATCAGTTTAGTCTCTCGGTGAAATTCATTCCTTCTGCAGATTGGGAAATGTGGACTGCGGCTATCGCCACCGATAATGCTACCAGAGACATTTTCGTTGGCTCGATCCGCAAGGTCGCAGCAGATGGATTGAGTGGCGCCCCTTGCAGCGATTGGTACGAGACTACTAACGGACAAACAGAGGGATTCAGAGCCCGTCCTGTAGTTGGGGGGAACCTGGCCATGGTAAGCAGCACAGTCTGGGTTTATAGCAAGACATGGTTTGAATATGTTCGGAACAGTTGGCTTTGTAAGTTATTTGAACTACGACAAATAGTATAGCTTGTGTATTGCACTAGAAATAATGGATGTCTTGAAAAACATTGTGAGGTATCAAGTAGATGTACTTATAAATGCGACTTGCCATGCTTCCGCGTGTGGTTATGTGAACTCTGCCCTTCAGATTCCGACAACTCGTGGGTTGCATCAATACCGCCGGACGCTACGCTCACTGGTGAGGACACATCCGGAACCATTGCGCCTGGTGATCGTGTCCATTTTTTGATCGGGAACATGTCGTAAATAGTTGGGCATGATTCTGTCCCGCCCTATCGCTGACGAAGGTAAAGTGTACGCGTTGGATTAACTCTGCCTATTAAGTTCCGGGTTGGAGGCGTCCATTTGCGCCATCCGGTAGTGCAACAAACTGTATAATGGTCAGAACAATCGTAACGTTCGGACGGTCGACTCACATTTGTTTGATAGCGGCCGCAGCATCTATACATGCACCAAATTCTTCCTCAGTGGGCTCTCGCGACGCATACCGTGCAACTTGTACTACATTAGTGTAGTTGCGGAAATATGCGTCACCGTCGTCGTCTGCAGATATCAAACTTTTGATGTGCCGTAAATGACGCGTTATCGGGACGTTCGTTCGATACGCCGGCATGCTCGGAATAATAAGACGTGCCACTGCGTCTAAGAACTGGGTGATCAATGACTACACAACACGATGGGTTCATTATACACACCGACTTCTGGAATGGTATCGAGCACAGCTGTGCGGAACCTTATCCCTTCATATTTTGTCCCTGGAATGTCACTGAGTACGACAAACTGGTCATGCAGACAGTTCGGAAGGTACCTGGCGCTCCCCAGCCTTCTCTGAATGTAGCTTTAGGTTGAGACTTGTACGCTACTGCACACGATCTGAGGAATTCGCGTTCAATATATTCTTGGACAGGCTATACAGGCCGTTCAGATATATTACTACGAAGTTTGGTGCAGTATGCCCTCACCTGCGGCACGTCGCCTTTCCTAACAGCAATGCGGGACTTAGGAATCTTTGCGAGTCGACGTCTGACAGAAATTCTGCGCTTCAAACAGAATCCGAGAGAGAATGCCAACTAAAAGTGAAATGTCGTAGGTGGGATCCAGAGAAAGATCATCTGGCTTACGATGAGAACATATGCTCCACCGACAACAACCGCATTGACGTTTGCGTTCCAGTCCCGATCTGGTGATGTTCGGATAGCTTGAGACAGAAGGCCGATGCAAGACAAGCCAACGACAACGAAAGTTAGGAGAACGAGTGCTAAGTATCCGAATCGTGCAATCGCTGAGACTGGCATTTACATGGAGAGTGATGGTTTGGAACAAGTACACATGCAAGTTCCTTCCCACGCCGTTCATGTTCGATCCATCATCTTTGCCACTTTTACCAGGTCAATTACTGGTTTTGAGCGACAAACTCGCCGCTCCTGCAGACTTCATCATTCTTGCTTTACTGCTCAAACATCAGCAGCAAAATGCAACATCTACTTGTGTCTTCGCTTCTTTTGCTGAAGACATATCACATTGGAAGGCTGTCGCGTTGAAATCGGTTTGTCGGGTCACAACACTTTCTATGTTCCTGTCGACCACTTGCTCGTGGCATTAACATGTGGGTCGACCCAGAGCTCTGGTGTTAATTTTGTACAACATCTTGCATCACGGAATCTTGTCTTTCTCAGCTGTGTCTCTGAAACACGGCAGTTCAGTGCGGATAACACGTACATCGAAAAACTGTACAGCAGAATTCAAGAGTCCCTTAAGTCCGGGGCTAGCATTTCTGTCGGAGAAAGCAGTCAAACAAATCTCGTCATTCTTGACAGCTTTTCAAGTCTTGAATGGATGGGAGTTCCGCTGTCTAACATGAAACAGTTCATCAGAGCTCTGCGTGACCTATGCTTGAAGGTAATTTATAAATCACTATCGTCCATGCACCTCGAGATTAATTTAATCTGTCATCAGTCCAATGCATGTCTAATTATTCGACATTCGATTGTCACATCTGACCAAGTTGACGATCTGTTGCGAAGCCTGTTTCAACAATGTTTCTACCATATTGAGGTGCTCCCGCTTGCCAGTGGGAGGAGTGGTGTGATCAATGGGGAGGTTAGCTTTCAGTTACTCCGCTTTGACATCCATTTTTGACGCGGCTTGATAGATTGCACTTCACCTAGGGCCAGCAGCTGACTCTCAAGCACTTCGTGGCATCCCAAGAAGCAATGCCACTCAGTATCGTCTCTTAGATGCTGGGGCAACGTATTTTGACAAAGGAACAACACCAAATGTTCTGTAGTCTGAGGTGCGAGGTTGTGGTTACCGCTCAATTCCACTGTGAGGCTGCTTTTGTATGTGGTTATTTTCTTAAATACATGAGTCATGATTATTCTTGTACTTTCCGCTGTTTGCAGACAGAACTTGAAGAGGAAACCGTGACTCTGAATGTTGCTTGAAGAGTGATAATGCAACATGACTGAATTTTTCGAATGTCAACTTTCCTTGAATTTGGGTGAAACGGTCGGAATTTGTATTATGACAAACATATGGCAGCCTTCGTCTTCAAAATTTCAATTGTAAACCAATCTTTTTCTCAGTCGGATGGGCTTGCTTGCGGTAAAACGAGGCCGAAGCCTCTTTTATAGCGCAGCGCGGAAGGGCGAACCCTACTGACCTATTGGAGGAGAAGTTGGCGGGGTGGGCAGGTGGTGAAAGAAAGCGACATTGAGCCCTTCAAAAAGTGGTGCTGGAGAAGACCGTCAGGATGGCGAATTAATTATGTTTTTACCTCACGTGTCCAGTATTACGCGTTGTTTGATCCCGAAGGCTATAGCCTCAAAGTGCTCGTTCTTTGCCCATCATCAGGGACAATGGAGCAACTGTTCACGTCGTCTTCTCTGAATTTAGTTGTCCCAGACACCACAGTTCAACTTCCGAAAGATGTTCTCACTGGTGTAGAGGGAGACTTGTGGCTTGCAGAAGTGGACGCGTTAACTCAACGTTCACAGGCTTTCTTCGGTATCTCATTATACAACTCACCTGTACAGAGCCTCTGATTAACCAAATTATTCCCATTACAGACGAGAAATTAGATTTTCTGTTAATTCTGAGGCTCGGAGCTCTCCCAGTTACAGATAGCAAGTCCACAATTTCTCCTGTGGTCTTGACATTTTTGCAACACCTTCAAATCTCATTGGAAGCCACATACATATCGCCACAATCAGATGAAACGCCTCTAGGGGGCACCATTGGAGCCGTCCCCGCGCGAACTCCGTCCTCCAGTCGAGCCAGGCAGGCGTTGGGTGCGAATGTCCCGCTGTTTCCTCCACAAACTCCAAACCCTACCCCAGTGACTGTACAAAGCGATCAGAAATACGTGAATTCAGAGGGCACTTTGCTGCAATCGTTTATATGGGGTGATAGAGCTGCTCAAACCGATGAGACGGACAGTTTTGCCATCCTCTGGTCTGAAAATGAGCAAACGTGGTCAGCTGTATACAGGCTATCCGTCATTGTTTGTGAGCCGTATTCCTGTTCCCGTAAATTGCGCTTACTCAGGAATAAGGGAGGTAGCCTTTGTCCGTACAAATTATATCGATCCTCTGCTTTGCCTCACGGCGTCTGTGACACTTCGCGAAAAGCCATTATCAGAGACTCCCCCAAGACGCGCTCTAGCAGAAATCGTTGGCTCCGTCGTATACCCCTCCATGGTCGCAGAAGAGCCTTCTGTGACTGACTCAAAGGTGGAGCAAGAGGACAGGGAAGAAGATCTTGCCATTTTCGAAGAAGTCAACCTCTTGAGTGGCTTTCAAGCAGGTAATACTATCTTTCCGCATCTCATCAATTACCTAACGGCCCTTACAGGTCCTACCTTTGCGTCGACTCCTGACTCACCTGACCTCTACTTACCTACTTCTCGCCTTGGACCACGGACTCGTCGTGACATATTTCCTTTGGTACCTCAAAGCCCTGAAACACCAAGCATGCCAACGCCAAGCACCGCACGATCTGTCCAAACCCTCAAAAAGTCATTTCGCAAAATACTCGCCACGGTTTCTGGTTTCCGGGTTCGCATGCGTACAGTCTTTGTCCCATGCTTGTACCTCCAAGGAGATGAACATGAAAACGAACCCCGGCAGGAGGCCGGGAATGAAGAACGCACTGTTGTTCTATGTGTCGAAGTCGAGAATTCTGGTGAATCCGGCGCCGGGTTTGCTGTTGAACACGTGGAAGTGTCTATTAGTGGGGAAGGCACAAAAGTTCAACTGGTTGGATGGGGAGAGCATGGATTTTCAGATTCCACCAAAATCTTCCCTCTACTTATACGCTCTTCGGAACAGTATAATCTCCTGTACGCCGTAACATTCATGGACCCTCCGGAAACGCACCCAACTATGTCCCGACGCGATTCCGGAGGTCCAAGTTCATTGAATGAATTTCAGCGTGCAGTGTCTATCAATGTTACCGGACGGCCTTTCGAGATGTCTAATAGCGCAGACATTTTCAAAGATCCAGAACATCTTATGTACCCGACATCCTCTTTTCTATCACGGTGGAATTGTGTGCTGGACCTCTCTCCTCCTCGTCGCAGAGATTCAAGCGCCATTTACAATGACCCACCCGGTTCCGCTCGTAACGTCCTTCCAACCCCTCCATCCCCGTTCCCTTTGGCAAGCCCACAGACTAAAGTAGCGCTGGAAAAAGTACTGGCGGCTACCAAAATGCCACCGTTGTCGATGGTTGGAAGTAAACGGCACACATTTGCTATTGCTGGCGCCGCCCCAAACATGCGGGTACCCGTCAACTACCGCGCATCAACATCCATGCTAGGCTCGGAACTCATCAGCTCGCCGACGATTCATGGTGGTGCAACTCCCCCACCATCTCGTACTGTACCAGGCAAATGGAAGTCAAACGCACCAGCGAGTGCACTAAGCCCACCTTTACCGGCACTTCCTGCAGAGGCTCAATTATCTGCAGACCAGCAGCCAAGTTTCATGCAACTTCCACCGACACCCGCATACCCTGCTTACACAAACGCTCCTTGGACACCTCGCCCTGCTTCTCAAGCGCCGGTCTCGGATCAGCAGACGACTGCTGGACCCAGTGTCGATATCCACCGAGAGCATATGAATCAGGCTGGCGTTCCGCAAACACCTGGCCCTAGATTTCCCGCGCCGTCACCAATCGAAAAGGTTGTGCTAGGTAGCATTGATGTCCGAGAGCCCGTCGTTATCTCAGTCATCGTTGTCCCCCCTCACCGAGATTTTATGCCAACACACGATTCAGACAAAATTTACCCGCTGGACGAATTTATGCTCGAATTATTTGTCTTCAACCAGTCATCGTCGGTCAAACGGTTTGAAGTCAGTTATCCAGATAGGAAGCGTTATCGGGAAGATTTAAATTCGACCACACGAACTGTCAAACATGGGTTTGAAAACCCGGGGTTTATACCCCTGGAAAATCGGATCCGGATAGGGTATGTCGTTAGGACAGAAATGTTTAATTCAACTAACCAAGTTGACACAGACCGCTGCGTCCATCAACCTGCCAGTCTACCCGAATGCGATTTTTAGCCATGACCCCAGGTCTGCATTCTATCGACACACTCATTTTAACGGACGTCGAGACGGGTATTGCCACAAATTTGAGGTTTGTTCCGATCTGAATTTGCCAGGGTTTTAGTTTAAATTGAGCATCGGGACAGATCTGTTGCAGATATTGTGGTACATTCTGCATCTCCCTAATAACTGACGAAGCACCAACCATGAAAGCAAAACCACTCCGCCTGCGTCAGCTTCTCCGCTCGCCAAATCTGCAACGTGGAGTTATCCCCTAGAAGTACCTTGCACCATACACAGTTTTCCAGCTATCCCTGCTGTCCCACGCCGCCCAATACTCTGCAAGCTTTTTCGGTACATGTTCGCCCAGGTCATGACTCAAAGCATTGATGTCCTTCCCTCCTTTAGTCGCAACCATCCTGGCCAACCACGCACCAGCGTGGAAATCTGCTTCGCCAGGTCTATCGCCACCAATAAATCCACTTTCTGGCAGATGTTCAATGAGTTCATTGAGAATGAATGTGCGAATGGATGCCCAATGGTCATTTGATTTTTGAAAGAAACCGGATTTCGCTGATTCAGGGAGAGTTCCTTCATAAATCGCGAGGAGCCCGCCATTCGCCGCCTTTTTCTTGGCGTAGAAGTCGGCGAATTCGGCACCTTCGGGCGTGGAGGAGTATTTCTCCAACGCTGCTTGACCTGAATCAATGTCAGCTGAGTGCACTTATTCACGAGAACTTTTGGCATACGATTCTTCAAGAACTTCACGAATAATCCGTCAGCTATCGCGACTTTCACGCCTAATTCTTCCGCACTGCGCTACAGATCCACTGTCAGTCGGGGTCAGTTGATTGCTGATAAATAAAGCGCACCGCGAGAACAAGAGCAAAATTGGGATCAGCATCATCGTCATGAAGTCTTTTAATAAGCCCCTTGTTCGTTTTATCGACGAGGGCTGCTCCGTTTGGAGAATTTTTGACCAGCCATTCGGTGACATCCGTCGTATTTGTATAGTTCTTCCCGTCAACTGTCATTGCGGGCACGGTACCTTCTGGATTCTAGTCCCATTCAGTTGGCGCTTTGCGAGGCGCAAAGTGTGTTTGCATCTTCCTTACAATTTTGAGAAACGTGGGATTGAAATTCTCCCCTTGCACGAGGTTCAGGACTTCCTTGTGGATGGCATCTTGGGCGTAACCAAGTTCTAAGCTTTGGACATCCAATGCTTGAGGTATTGTTCCTCTGAGAAGGGAGAAAGGACTGCCTCACAGTGCAAGGTCTGGTACAGCAGGCCAGATGGAATTGACACAAGTATAAAGAATGGGCTAATGATGGACCATTGGGACACATTTTGCAGGATCAATCGAAAATCACTTGCCTTGGACATGGCTGCGTCTCGTTTGTGGGCGAATGATCGTCAATGGGCTTACTTCCTCCCCAACGACCGCTTTATAACTCTTGGTTGCCATCTGATTTGCTGTGCTGCGTCCATCACAGAAGCTCTTTGCCATCATCTCCATCTCAAGTACACTTCTTATCATATCAGCATGATAATGCCGAAACACGCATATACCCCGAGTGTACTGTACAACGATATTCTTCTTTCGTTTTTAATCACTCTGTGCAGTGCATTTAATGCAGACCATCCGCATACACCTCTTTCCAGCTATCTCTCGAGCTCCAGGCCTTCCAATACGTGTCGACTTTCTTCGGAACAGGGCCGCCGAGATTATTGGTCAAATCGTTGATGTCTGTCCCGAAAAGGCTGACAATCCTAGCAAGCCATGCACCGACATGAAAGTCTGCTTCACCAGGTCTGTCACCACCGATGAAACCATGGTCCGGAAGGGCTGCAGGCAGCTCTGAATTGATGAACACACGCAAGTTGTCCCAGTGCGCATTCGATTGTTTGAAGAAGCCGTCTTTGGCTTCGCCAGGTGCCGTGCCGTTGTAGATTGAAAGCAGGCCACCGTTTCCGGCGATCTTTTTGGTGTAGAAATCTTCATATGGTTTTGCCTCGACAGTCGCGGCATGCTTCAGCAAGGAGTCTTGACCTATGGATTGTGTGAATAAGGAATTCAAGCTGGAATGGACCTGAAACACATACGGTTCTTGAGGAAAAAGAGCGGAACTCCACCCCCTTTTGCTTTGAGCTCCTCGTCGGAACGCTTGATGAGATGAGGGACAATTCAATAACGGTTTACATGGCATTACTATTACCTACGGCAAGGAGCATTGCAAAGTTTGGGTCGATATTGTCCTCATGTATTCTCTCGATCAAGTCCTTGTTCGTCTTGCTTGGGGGGTTGATGGGGGCATTTTCGACGAGATATTTGGTCACGTCGGTGGTGTTCGTGTAAACCTTCCCACCTGCAGTCAAGGTCGGCAACGTAGCATTCGGATTCTTGGCGCATATAATCAGTGTCGCTGTCCGGCAGAACGCGTCGGGACTCACAATCTTGAGGAATTCCGGGGCGAAATTTTCACCATTGATGAGGTTGACAACCCTCTTCTCGACTTTGTCGCCGTAGCCCAGTTCGGCGCTGTGGATGATGGTGTTGACACACTTGCCGCACAAAGCCGCACGCATACACTCACACTGCTAGCTCAGGCACTTTCGCCCATACAGATCCAACGAAAACATATAAAACAGGCTATGAATGCAGTTTAGACAGACTGAGGAACACGAAGGAATTGTAGCAGACCTTAGACATTGTCATGGTAGAGGAAAGACAGGTTGGTCCGACTCAGTCGGTGAACAATCGAAACTCAATCGAAAGTACAGTAAGCAGACACTGATCACGCCATTTTATCAACACACAAAACTTTGCCTTGCACTTCAAGAAAGTAAATACGACAAGAATCCTCGCATCTCCCGGGTAATTCTATGACTCTAAAGTGAAACACTTGAATTGGCTCAGATATGTGTTCAAAAGGAGTCTATTTTTAAAACATGAACACCTAGCGATAAGAGTCAGCGTCATGAAAACGTTCAGACCCTCCGATACGTACTTGATCCACCAGTTTGCTGACTGTCCTGGGTGCAGGATATTTAAGTTCGTCTAGATGTTTTCTGAAAACAAAATGAGCATCCCTTTGACCCAATCTCGACGGATGGCCTTACTTCATGGCAGACATCATGGGTGGGGGACCTGGTAGAGTGGAATTTGTTTATTAAGAGGTAAGGCAGCCCGGAAATTTCATACGTACCACACATAAGGATCTTAATGTGATCATTAGAAGGCGGAAGGCGTTCTTGGATCTGTTCTTTCGTGACGAAGCCAACACCCCCCTTCCAGTTCGGCGGTGCGTTATTCAACACGTAATATACCTTGAACCTTTCCGCGTGCTTTTCTGCGAGCTCGTCAAGCTCTGCACGCAATAGGATGTCATCGACATTAACGTTTGCGTAAATAAGGTGTAGCCTCGTGCGGTCATTACGGTTCTTGAGTGCGGCACGGATGATCTGCAGCATGGGTGTAATCCCCGTGCCGCCCGCAATCATTCCCATTTCCTTTGCAACCGAAGGCGAGTACCGGAATTGGCCTTTAGGTCCCTTGACGCGGATGCGGTCGCCAATTTTGAGGAGCGATAGATAGCGGGAGATGTTTCCCATCTCGTATGTCTACGGAAGTTGCGTTGCGAACATGAAAATGCGGCAATTCACTTTTGGACGACTGCGAACACACCTTTACCATCAAGTCGAAGTGACCCAGGTCGTCATCGGAACTTGTTGGCGTATAACTCCTCATGATGTTCTTGCCATTAATTTCGGCCTCGACGCTGATGTGTTGCCCAATGGGCAGCCCGAGGACGTCATTTGGGTGCGGTAAACCAAACCGGTAACTGACGGAACGTGAGCAAACCTAAGCAGTGATTTTGTACGTGGAAACAAACACTGCGGTGTTGGGAGAGACGGTGATTTTCTCGACAAGGGGGAATTCCTTCCAGGTGGTTGGGTCCAGGACAGGTTTCCGCTCTAGGCACGAGCACGTTTGAGCAGTAAGGAGAAGGAAGCAAATATGGGACGTACTCGTGGTAGCAAAGACTTTGAAATAAACCACCAAAGATCCAACAAGACCGACAAGGAGAGCGATGAGCTGCGTATTCCTGTCCGTCTTCAATGCGGCCAATAACTCAGCAGGAGATGACATGTTGTCTGTCATTGGTGGTTGATTTTTCGGCAGACCAATGAGGATGAGATCGTTGACGTCGTACCCGCGCGCTCGCAGCTGCGCACCAATAAACCGGGAGGTTAGAAGGAGGGCGACGAAGGTAGCGACAAACGAGAGGACAAATGAAAGCTGTAGGCGGTTCGGCATCCCCACCGGAAATTTTGAACAGGTGAAATTTAGCAATAGACGCCCTTGCCCAAAACAAGCAAGCGGGCCAAGGTGGCGTGATTTTACCAATAGCCAGATCATAAAATGTACATTCAAATAGCAACTACATCAAAGTCATACATCCCTACGCGGCACCATCTTCAACTTCGAATGCTCCACAGAAGGTGTCCTTGTCCAGCAAGATCAAGCCTTTCCCATCCGGTGCCCACTTAAGATCCCTTACTTGAAATTGCTCTGCAAATCACGCAACATTAGCGTTGTCACATTGAGAAAATATTCCGACGAACTAGCAGGTATGCCGATGCACTCCGCGACTTCCTCTTCAGTGGCATGGCCTTCGCCCTCTTCGGTGGACCACTCGTTACTCCACATGTACATCCCACCACCACCACAACATAAGGCCAGCCTGCCCCCACGCACAGGATTCCATCGTGCTTGAATGATGGGATTGGTTTGAAGCAAGACACTTCGTAACTTGACCTGGAAGCGTTCTGAAGGTGACGGGAAGGAGTAAATGAACAGTGCGGTGGGGATCGTTTCTGTACGGAGGGCCCGTTAGAACAGCGAACGGTATGGAAAACGAAAAACTTCCTAACCGTAACGAGCTAGAAGTAAACTGCCTTTGATGTTCCACTCGAGCTGCACGGTGCCACTCTTTGGATGAGGTTTTGATAAGTCAGGCTTCGGTATCTGAATAGACTGTGGGCCATGAACGCCTTCGTCTGTTCATATCCAAAATGATATTACGTGATCTCTAACCTAAACCAGCACTCACACGAGAGAAAACCACGTCCATGGGTAGCCTCAAGCCAATTTTGTGGTTCGCGCCATACAGTCTGTAGACCATGTTACGTTTATTGAGACTGGATTGATATTTCACGCACCACACCAGCGTGCATACGACTGGATAACTGGAGAGTGGCGACGAGCGACCAGCTTAATCCGTCCAGAACATGTATCTGGAAGACGATTAATCTTGCTTCTCCCTAGAGGAAATTGTGATTACCTTGTCATCCCAGCCACCTACAGCAATAAACGAGCCAGCAGGATGCCACGCAACACAGCGAATGCCGAGACCAGGATCCGGATCGGGTGCGAATGTCGCAAGAAGAGTGCCAGGAAGGGTAAAGATGCACAACTTATACTGAAGGTCGGTAGTTTAGTGAAATGCCGGTATGCGTGTATGAACACGTACCTCGAGAGGTCCTTCCCAAACGGCGAGGTGGTTACCCGTGGGAGAGATTGCGAGCGATGCAAGGGAAGAAGTCGGGACAGAAAAGTGCTTTCTTAGCGAGGCGTGAGACAACGGAGATACACCGAGGATCAAGAAACCCACTCGAACAAGCTTGTATGAGTCATGCGCGTCATAGACACCAACGGTATCTTTGGATTTGTGCCGCTCCGCCATTACAAAGTAGCGACCGTCCTTGCGGAACGCGTATCCTGTCGGCAGAATATCAGATACGAGTGGAGATATCACAAAGATCAGACTTATTCACCTCTGTCGGGATGAGTCGGGTATTGGATGTAGGTCGCGACACCCGTGATTAGGGACCATACTGTCACTCTCAACTAAGGGAGTTTGCAATTATGATGTGATTGAACGGAAATGACAAGATGGTACATACACCCCATTCGGAAAAACATATTATGCTTCGGCCATCGGGCGACCATTCAGCCTTGACGAGGCCTTCTGCACCTGATTCTATACGTACATTCCAGTCCTCGTCGCGCATCTTGTACACGTTGACTATGCCGCGACGGGCGCAAGCCGAAAGCAAGTATTCGGCATCACAAGACCATGCGACGTGAGTAATAGCTGAGTCAGGGGAGGATGGAGTTCCTGAGGCGATAGCAGGTCCGTTACGGAGTGCAGTGGCAGTCTGCGAGGGAGATGAATCTACGAGCCAAGTTCTTGTGACCTGGAAAGAATCTGCGCGTCTGACGATGAGCCTGTCGTGTACGGCGTTGAGAATGAAGTGTGCGCCGGGACTGAAGGAGACGAGAGAGGCGGACTGTTTGTACAACTCGGTGAAATCCATTTCAAGTTACAACATGCAGCTTGACAAAGTGGATGGGAAAGAACCGGACCCGGTCCGGCTACTAAAACCGACTGCACGTTGGAGCGATCGTGGCTGTGCAGATAAGTCAGCATCCTTTACGACTTCTTTTTCACTTGTCGGCAGTTCGTGTCATATAAGATGACCTCCAGCAAAGAATATCCCCTATATAACCTCGACCTCTTGCTCACTCATGACAAGACCATCCCCTTAGTCCCAAATACATGTCTCTTCCTCCCAGCCGTAATTCAACGGTCATCGACGACTCTTCAACAGTCGCAGACCACGAGGCGGCTCACAAGATGAGCAAACAGGCGCAAGACGACTCCTTGGACTCAGAACTCGAGCGAGAGGCAAAACTATTTCCGGGACCCGAGGAGCAGCTAACAGATCCATTCCTCGTCGAATTTGATCCCGAGGACCCAGCAAATCCAAAGGTACGGACGCATATAACCATGGGCCAGTCCAATACCTCACCCACTCTATATCCGATTTGCAGACATGGCCTCGGTGGAAACGATGGTACCTCACATTCGTCGGAGGACTCCTCGTTCTAAATGCGTGAGTAACCTTACCCGTGTAGAGTCAAGTTATTTGGGACTAACGTTTCTTGTTGCAGCACATTCGCATCTTCAGCACCATCCGGAATTGCCGAAGACATGATAAAACAATTCGGGTTCTCTATCGAGGTCGCTACATTGACAATATCCCTATTTGTCGCTGGTTACTGCGTAGGACCATTATTATGGGGTCCGTTGTCTGAAAGTGTACGAACCATGTCCTCCTTTCATGACAATTACACTTCTGACAATATTTGCAGTACGGACGTAGACCTATCTTCCTTGTCACCTTCTTGTTTTACACGGTTGGTAGTGTGAATACCTAAAATTCCAATTCTCTGCTAATCTCTCATTTTTCAGGGTTTCCAAGTCGGCTGTGCTTTATCGCCAAATACCGCATCTATCCTTATTTTCAGATTGCTTGGCGGCATCTTTGCTTCATGTCCACTGGCTAATAGTGGTGCTCTCGTGTCCGACATATGGGATGCAGGAACACGCGGGAAAGCACTTGCATTGTTCACTTTGGCACCTTTCGCAGGTCCTGCATTGTAAGAAGTGTTTCTACCGTAGTCATTTATCGCGTTGCTTACTGCTGTCATACAGAGGTCCAGTTGTAGGTGGCTACATTTCGACGGCAGGCGCTTCATGGCGATGGCTATTCTGGGTCCTCACTTTCTTTGTATGCTTAATTCACTGTCGAGGAATTCGGTTGCTCATTTTGCAATAAACAGGCCGGCTTTTGCTGGTTTATCATTTACTTCACGCTCCCGGAAACATTCGCACCAGTGCTTCTCGTGATTAAGGCTCAAAAATTGCGCGCTGAAACCGGAGACGAACGATTTTATGCACCACTCGAAGCGGACGACAAGATCCCACTCGGCCAACGAATGGAAAAAATTCTGGCACGACCATTCAAGGTCATGTTCGAAGAGCCAATGTTGATCGCAGTGACTGCATACATGAGTGTACGTGTCACAGTTTAACTGCGTAGCACTGAGGAGTCTGACAATTTCGACAGTTTGTATATGGCTGCATTTACCTGCTCTTCGAAGCCTTTCCGGTCGTTTTCGTAGAAGGCCACCATTTCAGGTCGGGTGCATTGGGTTTAATGTTCCTGCCTCTCTTCCTTGGGGGCGTCGTCGGGGTGATCAGCGTACGTTTGCAATCACCGGGAAAACATTATACGTACTGAAGGGACTTCTTTGCCAACAGTACTTACTCATCTTTAACCCCCGATACGAACGTGCCATTGAGAAATACGCACCTGATCCGGTCCCTCCTGAGGTCCGACTGGAGCTTGCCCTGTTCGCTGCCCCACTCTTTGCCATCTCCTTCTTCTGGTTTGGATGGACATCGTTCCCTTCAATATCCTTCTGGGCACCCATGCTGTCCAGTGTAGCGTTGGGATGGGCGGTTGTTTATATCTTCGTGAGTAACTAACCAATTTCCAACTACGGCAACATGTTCATAATAGCACCATTTCAGCTTGCATTATTCAACTACATGATCGACACCTATTTATTCGTGGCGGCATCGGCTCTCGCAGGCTCCACCGTCGTGCGAAGTCTCTTCGGAGCTGTCTTCCCGTTGTTTGCGCGACAAATGTACGTCGCATTGAATCCGCGATGGGCATCGACGCTCCTTGGCTGCATTGCTTTGGTCATGGTGCCGATTCCGTTTATCTTGATGAAGTACGGACCGATCCTACGAGCCAAGTCCAAGCACGCGCCGTCCAAACCACCGACGAAAAAAGTAGAGCCACAAGGAGAAAAGGCTGTTTGATCAGCGGGACTATTTAGACTACAACGATCTAATATTTATGACTTAAAGCAACGACCCACTACGCAGCAATCACCATCTACTCAGTCATAGTTACGATACAATAAATGTATTTTTTTTCACGTGACGTCATTGGCAGTCGAAAGATTTGCACATGCAGCCGGATGCAGTCCACATGCTACACCTGTGAATGCTCCCAGCGATGTTTCAGACGAAAGCACACGGAGCTCCGTCGTGACAATAAGGCTGACTTATACTTAAGTTACTTCAAATTAAGTCTTGGAGCGCAAACATGGTCGCGACTTCCAAGATCGATTGGACAAAAGTCGACAATCCAGAGTTGGTACTGCAACGCTTCCCAAGTCGCCGATCGCAGGTATATGGCACCAAAGGCATCGTTTCGTCCTCGCAGCCTCTGGCGACGGAAGCTGGTCTTGAGATATTAAGGAAAGGAGGGAATGCAGGTTAGCAGCGGACTCGAACGAGTCTGAATGTTGCTGACCTTTGGAACGATGGCAATTCAAGCCGACGCCGCGGTAGCTACATCCGCGGCACTTAACATTACGGAGCCCAGTTGCTGTGGTATAGGCGGGTGAGGGTTGCAAAAAATGCTATTGTCGATCTTCTTGATTCACATTTGCAACCGATTAGAGATGCTTTCTGCCTATTCTATGATGCGAAGACAAAAACAGTCAAAGCACTCAACGGCTCTGGACACTCGCCCGAAAAACTGACTTTGGAATACGCCCGTTCGAAGGGCTTAACCGGGAGGAATATTCCACTCACGGATCTCAACTCTGTCACTGTTCCAGGTAATTTCGTTCTATGCTGGAAGATAATTTGCAAAACTTACACATGGGGCAGGTGCTGCTGCTGCGTGGGTCGATGCCGTAGAAAGTTTCGGAAGTGGTAAGCTCTCTGTAGCCCAAGTACTTGAACCGGCGATTAGACTGGCGGAGGAGGGGTGAGTCAAACGCGCATATATACAGCCTTTTCCCTGTTAATGGCCAGTAGAGTTCCTGTCTCCGAAATTCACAGTTATGCGGTACGGGGCAACTGGTTCATTGCCGGGTTCGCCAATTGGCTCATTGAATCAACGCTACCAGTGGCAGCGATCTGAGAAGCTTATCAAAAACGCCTCCCGCGACGGACACGCCATGCTTTTGAACGGTAAAGCTCCCCTCCCGGGACAAATCATGAAGTTTCCAGACTTAGCCAAAACTCTGAGATCTGTTGCGGACCATGGCAAAGACGGGTTCTACAAAGGGCATGTAGCTGAAGCTATCGTTGAGCTCATTCAGAACAAGGGAGGCGTCATGGAGCTTGAGGATCTCTCGAAACACAAGTCAACGTTCGTGGAACCCATCAAGTATACGTATCAGGGAGAAGTTACTGTCTATGAAGTGAGTTTATGCTTGGACCAACTACCGTATTTAGCGATGCTGATCCATCGTAAGTGCCCTCCCAACGGCCAAGGTGCGGCGCATATAGTGAGATAAAGCCGAGTTCATGGATTGATCTCCACCTTTTGAAGGGATTACCGCACTTCTAGCTTTAGGAATATTAGATAACATCCAAGAGCAGGGCAAAATTAAATCACTGTTGGAGATGGAACACAACTCTGCCGAGTATCTCCATGTGCTCGTCGAGTCCCTCAGGTCAGTTATGATTTCACGGGTGAATTTAAATTGTAACGTCACAATCTGACATTCAGCTCAGATTGGCATTTGCAGGTTTGCAACGGAACAACTCTTGATGTGAACAAACTCTCACAAGTTCAATAGATAGCCAATATTATGTTGCCGATCCCGACGTCGAACACGTCCCGGTGGACCAACTTTTAAGCAAGGTACCTTTAATGCCGGGGTCGCAAGCTATATGCGCTCAACAGTTGAATTTTAGGCATATCTCGCGTCTAGAGCCGGACTATTCGACCCATCTCGGACGAACCCAGAGGTAGTTCATGTGAGTAAACAGATATTTTACTTAGCTGTGCGGGACCTGAACAGATTGGCAGGGAAATCCTGTCAATTCCTCAGATACCGTTTATTTCTCAGGTATTTATTCATACATGTTAGGAAATCTTTCGTGAAGTAACACTCATGCAGTCGTTGATCAATGGGGGAATGCCTGCAGTTTCATTCAGAGTAACTATGCAGGTATTGCCATACCACCAATGTGTGCTGCTGTCCCTTGCTGACATGTACGCTAGGTTTCGGAACAGGAGGTGAAGTTCGCCGTGAAAAATATTGCACGCAATCTCCAAACAGTGTTTATAGCCATTCCTCATGGGTGCGGATTCACCCTACAAAACCGTGGGTCGGGCTTTGTTCTTTCCGAGGGCCACCCGAATCAACTGAAGGTAAATGCATATTCCGACGAATCGTGTCGATACCCTAGTGTTTACGGTGAATGCACAGGGAGGGAAAAGGCCATATCACACAATTATCCCTGCCCTAGCGACGCGCGGAGATGAAATATGGCTTTCGTATGGCGTCATGGGCGGTTTTATGCAGGTATGCGTCGTCTCTGAACGACATTCATAACCCTCGGATTCCGAATCTTTTGCTAGCCCCAGGGACACGTGCAGGTCTTGCTCAATATGCTGCGCGGTTTCACTGCCCAAGCCGCTCTCGACGCGCCACGTTTCTGCATTTCAGCAGGATTACCCGACACAGAGGTGAAAGGTTCGAATGCGAAGGCTGGAGATATAAACAGTGAGGTATATTTCGAGGAAGGTATATCAGAGGAAACTGTCAAGAAGTTACGAGGTCCGTATTTCATATTATACACTTTGGACTCTGGTTGACTTAGTGCTCGTAGCGATGGGGCACGATGCGTTTATAGCAAAGGGTTTCCAACGGGGAATGATGGGCCGAGGGCAGGTTATTCAGAAGATCGTCGACATTTCCGGAGCGACGGTTTGGGTAGCAGGCTCGGATCCTCGCGCTGACGGTCATGCATCGGCCCAGATATAAGCACAGCGCAGCCAAATAAATGTCTAAATTATGCTTTGGAATGTTAGAATGGTTGTGGATGGCTTGAAAGTCCCAAGGTACACTGGAAACGTGAATGAGCCTCCTCTATGTTCCGATGGGCACTACATCCGGCGCTGGCGTTCAGACCCGACTGTATGTGATGTGATTGATCAGTAGTTGATCCAGATATAATTTCAGGCTTACCCATTTGCTGCCGCCTATATTCTCTTAGCTCCTTTGTCCTATCCGGACCTCGTATCTTTCCCCACCCTGGTAACGGAAGTACAATGACAGTTGCGTTATCCTCGGAGCCCATTTCCTCCGCGAATGCAAGGATTTTGTCCCCTGCGGTCTTCGGATCTGGCGAATCCCGCGCCAAGTCTGAGATTTCTGCATCGGAAAGCACGGAGGAAATTCCGTCCGTCACAAAAATCATGTATGCCCAATCTGCCCCTGCAAGTCATTGGCCGGTGAGTATGCGGCCTCAGCAAAAGTCAACTAGATTGACCTCGCAGGAGCTTGGAACGGATTTCAGGCTCGGCGGTCACCCCGAATTGCTTGAATTTCAGATCTCCAAGACTGTAAAAAACGAATTAAGGTCATATACCCCTTCTCACCGCAATACCCACCCACGCGTGTTAGCAAGGGCACCCATCCACCTTGAGCGAAATGCGGTCAATACTAGTGTATCTACGGTGCGAGTCACTGTTCGGGACTACCTTGCTTCTCCGAAGGAATCCGTAATCAGGCTTGTACCGCCCATTCGTCGTAACCGCGCCGCTTCGACACGCGTCTCGGCGTGATGGTCTTGTGTCATGGGATATACGCGTCCTCCTTCCGTTGCGCATAATAGGATGCGAGTGTCGCTATATCATTGATATGTGCACAATGTGATCGAAGGGGTTACAATGCATACCCGGCATGTGCGACCGTCAACCCGATTTGGTCCGCTGAGAAAAATGGTTTCTTCGGCACGTCAAGGGAGTGAAGGAGAGCAACGGATGCTGTTGCACCGCACGATTTTGCTTCGTGGCCTTCTGAAAGTATTCTGTCTGCCTTTTTCCATTGTTATTATACCTTGCACGGTCAGGAGAATAAATAAAATGTACTTGGAAAAATGCCATGGTTGCGCGTGCCTCGAGATCCATGGGCTGGCTAGAAGGAGGATTGTGTAACCAAGGATTCAGAGCTCCGCCGCGAAAGCGTTTGAAGTATCCGCCAAGCTCCTTTATCCATTCGAATAATTCAGGAATGTGCGACTTGTCAACAGACTCGAAGATGTCGTGGAGATGTTGGTGGAGGTACAAGGAGACGGCCTGACCACCGTGACTGTATTCAATAATAGTTTAGGATGCCGTGATCTAATAGGTTAGACAACATCGCACCCATCGAAGATGCCAACGAAGAGAACTTGGCGCGCGTACGCTTCCCCGGCGGCATTGGGGTCCCAGTCAACACCAAAACTCTTTTTAGCACTCAAGCGAAGCTCCTCTGGATCGAGTGAAAGGGCAGCAAACTGGAAAGAGTCTTCCTGGTAGCTGGTTTGGACTGGAAGTCAGGAATGGTTGAGCAGGAGAAGCATCCCAGCTTCACCGACCTTCTATTTCCGCGGGATGTCGCAATACCGATGACTTTCGGTGAACCTAATGGTATTCTTATCGATCCACCTATCCCATTGGATGAATTCTTGCACTGGGAAAGTGAAGACAGCTGCCACTGACCTGGTGTAGCAGCCTTGATGTATGTGTGAAAGGCTCTTTTGGAGACAAAACGGAATGCAGAGTTGAATACTGCAGAGTTAAACATTCAGAGAGTACAGCTGAGCTACCCCAGCGGTATTCGCATTTCAAACGTCAGCACCTTTCGATGGCGTCGCGTTTCTACTACTGGACACGTGACCAATCCCCTTGCCTAGCCAAGGGCACTACTTGGCAAGAGGGGTCCGTTTCCCTAATCCATGACACGAACCCCCCCCTAAGTAAACTAGGACCCCGAAGACAGGTTACCCACCCTACTTTTCGCCGCCCAACGCACTCAAGGCAGAAAATTTGAAATTCTCCTTTCCCCGCTTTTACTTGACATTTAGGATGCATTTGGTGTATAATATGGCTGTGTGAATGAATTTTTACTTCCAGTGGCCTGTGGCCATTGCAACAGCATTTCGGCGATGTTGCTGTCGGCATTCAGGTGGCTTCCGGTCAATCGGGTGCCGCCGGTTGAGTGATGACACACCTCTCTGCTGACGAACAATGCTCGATTTGGATGCTAGCTAAATGCTCGTCTCCTGCACATTTGTCTTCATGCACAACCCAGCATCCGTGAGGTCTGTTTTGGCTATGCAGAAAGGTCCGGAATAGGTTTCTAATGACGATACACCCTACTTTATAGACTACTCCCCGGGTCGTTGTCGAGCCTGCACCCAAGCCGTGAGGAGGATACCCTAAGTGAGATTTTGTCCTCCGGACACCGGTTGGTCAGCTTCTCACGGGGGGGTTCGTGTCAGCGATTAGAGTTACGGACCCCTCTTGCTACTTGGGCACTACAATGCCGGAAACCAAATCGTGAGGTACACCGAGGATTGTCCGTCGAGCAATGATTGGCCTTCTAAATTTAAAATTGTTACTTAAAAATCAAGACCGCTCTGGGCTGTCCAATTGGTCAGCAATATTTTACCCCTGCATGATGCGATGCACCTGCAACATGCGAATCGTGGTTTGGGGAGTACTCAACGCAACACTCAACGTCACTTTACTATTTGTGATTAACCGATAGGTGAAGACGCGGTTCACGGATTACCGCTTTCAAATTATTGATCTTGATGCTTGCCAGTCGAGGAACAACACATCTGCAAGCTTGCAGTGCTCCATGTCATCGAGGGCCTTCATCAAGACCAAGACTGGAAAAAGAGGACTGAGAAATGGCAATTTGACATATTACAATCGAAAATTTAAGGCACAGCCACCTACTGGCTCCTCCCTCGCTCTCTTCCCGTACAAATGGCCGAAGCATCAAACGAATCATTCCGCACCTCTCACACAAAGGGTCTCGCGCCAAAATATCCTCTCCAATCGTCGGTACCGTAAACACAGTCGATCACTGTATCGACAGTCACTTCAAGGTCATTCCCATTCACTCATCGCTCACTCCCATCTTGTATTTCATGCTCGTCGGTTCGGCATCACCGGTCCTCTACCTCCGCTACGGGTGCTCCACCGTTTCGTGCTTCAGCGTCACTAACGATCTTCAGCCCGCGCACCCCAATTATCCTTTCACGAATGACCGGTACATCACGCGATGCTATCCAAAATGACTGACATTGGGCTGGATTACAATTCCCCTTCTCGCTGATGACGGCTCCCTCAAACTTATTCAACCATCCGAGCATGCATGCTCTCAAGGGAGCCTCCGTTGAACTCCGGATTTCACTGCTCACCCATCTCTTCGTTAGGTTATCACCTCCGCCTTTGCAGAACAAGTACTCGTGATATTTCAATCCACCCTTTCACGTTAAATTCAAATGTGACCACCATGTACGCGTCTCCACGTGTTAATTTTCCCTACCATCCACAAACTCATCTTCCTTCGCTGCCTTTTCTGTACAAAACAACTTACGCTATGTATGCATCTACGACTGCTGTATTTTCATACCATAGCTTATACACTGGCATTATCCGAGTCTATGCAATTCCTTATCACATGTTGCCTGCCCATCCTCGCATTTCCATTTCACACGTCTTAACAGGCAAGAGGCACTGCCGGAATCGGCCCTACCTCTAGTATTTACAGCTTAGAATTACTCAGCGCCCTTTTCGGCTTCCCTTGCAAAAATGCCTCAATGTTCTCCACCGTATGACTCCAGAACGCCTGGCATGTCATAAGTACTCCGTCAAATCAGTCATAAGCCTCAATTCACACCTTGTAGTTGTCGTCGCTGACGTACCCGGTGTGCGGCGTCAACGTGACATTCCCCAAACGACGTAACGGATGATCCGATGGCAATGGCTCCAGGTCGAACACATCCAATCCAGCCCCAGATATAGTTTTCCGTGTCAGTGCGTCTACAAGAGCGGCCTCATCCACGAGTGGACCACGGGAAGTGTTGATGAAGAACGCGCTTTGCCTCATTTGTGAGAAGTCTTCGGCTGTGATCATATGTCGCGTTGCTGGAGAAAGAACCATATGTATCGAGACGATATCGCTGGAACGGATTAACTCCTCCTTTGAAGCAGCAAACTGGACACCAGCTGCGTCTGCGCGTTCCTGGGTAAGGTTTGGCGACCAACCGACAACTTGCATATTAAAGGCTTTTGCAATCTACCGTCGAGCCAACGAAATGTGAACATGGATGATCTTGAAATCCTCTTTCCCTCACCTTGGCAGTTGATGACCCAAGATGTCCGACGCCGATCAAACCAAGCGTTTTCCCTGATAACCCGACAGGAATATGGGACTGCCACAGCGCCTTTCCCGCTTTAACATTTCGATCCTCAATCGCGATATGTCTGACGGTCGCCAATATCAAGGCCCAGATGTGCTCGAGTGTAGAATTTCCTCCAAAGCCTGTACCGGAGACGACCACTCCTCGTCGTTCGGCGTGTTCCAGATCGATCCCTCGATTCACGCGACCAGTGGTCGCAATGAACTTCAGATTCGGAAGTCTATCGAGAAGAGACGCGGAAAATTTTGTGCGCTCACGCATCGCGCAAATGATGGTGTACGGTAGGAGCCGTTTCGCCAATGCATCCTCATCGTGAATAGTGTCATCGAAGACATCGATTATCAGCTTATCCCTGACAGGAGACCAGTCTGCCATGGCGAACGCGACATGTTGGTAGTCGTCGAGGATAGCTACGCGGATCAAATCTGCCATAGTCCCAGGTCCGTGCTTCTAAAGCCACTTTCAAGCTCGCTGTATGCTGACTAGCGCAGCCACGTGGCCAGAACTTCAGAACCTACTGGGAAGATTAAAGCGGCCAAGAATATCCCATATGGGAGAATTTACGACACGAGAAAGACGGAGAGGTTGGAAGTCCGACTCGGAGATGGATGCAGCAGAGAGCCATCTACCGTTGGTGCACGTATTTCCCCTACTGCTGCTGCAAAACATGAGAACGTCACAACGTGGCGCTTGCCTGGTGCTCATCATTGATATTTCCTCGTTCGTGGAAGATCTAAAGCATAACTGTTCCCTCTTGCTGGATTCGTAACCGCAGTGGTAAAAAGCATGCTAATTTTGAGAGCATTGATGACTTTGCCGCAGGAACAGCTACGGAGTCGATGAGATTGTAGTCATAGATTCAGCGGACCTAGAATATGGTGGGGCGGTGCAAAGGAGGTGCCGGTTTGGTTATCAGACGCCCATAGGAATTGCTATAATCTAATGGACATGTGGTCCGTGCTTGTCGCAAGACTCGTTTCCCCGCCTTTCCACCATGTCCTCCACAGTTTCGGAGTCGACTTTTTCATTCGGGACCCGCCTTGGACTTGTCTTCATTGTTCAGGCGGCATTTCTGTCCCTTATCTCGGTGTTAGCATTGCTGACTTACATTGCCGTAAGTGTTTGTCAATGCTCCACCACTGCAAAGTGTGATCGATCGTCATGACTTTTGCAGTATTCTGCCCTCAAGTTGAGGAAGACATCAGCGCGGAAATGGTCAACGGGAACACATGTTCATTATTACTTTCTCAGCATGTTGGTGTCCGAGGTGGTCCAAGCTACAGGCGCGTACTTGCACTACGGAAGCAAATGCAGACGGAAGCTAATTGGGCATGCAATGCGTAGGAGGCATCATGAACATCAGGTGGATACACGATGCTGTACGAACTTCCTTCTCTTCCTGCCTATCCCCTTTGAACGACGTCAACAGGATGTGGACGCCGGGATGTTCTGTAACGCGCAAGGTAAACAAATGGATTTAAAATGATAGTGACTTCTCTGAGCATCTGTCACACCCCGTAGGTATATTGAAGCAAATCGGTGACGTCGGGGTAGCGCTTTCGTAAGTATTCATGTTATGGTGTTCCACATAATGTGATGAACCTAGGTTATTTTAGCTCATTGGTGAGTCCTTCGATGCG
This sequence comes from Rickenella mellea, assembly GCA_004355085.1. Classification (NCBI taxonomy): domain Eukaryota; kingdom Fungi; phylum Basidiomycota; class Agaricomycetes; order Hymenochaetales; family Rickenellaceae; genus Rickenella; species Rickenella mellea. The sequence continues at coordinate 904,273 of ML170157.1, forward strand.
CCTACGTTTTGCTCGTTGAAATATTGAATTGATGGTAGGCGATTGCCGTGCACACTTTTTTTGTGCTGGTATTCCGCTGGAGACCAGGCCCGACTCCAAGAACGGCCATATTTGTTCTCTCGTCCATCTGGTTATTCATCACTCTCAGTGTCGGCATAAATGGTGCCTTGAATGGACACAGAGGGTATTGGGGAGACACCGGCTTCTGTATGTTTATTTAAATTGTGGACATGTCAATATAGCTGATTTCTGAGCCAGGGTGCTGGATTACCACTCGCTATCAAACACAGCAGATTGTTCTGGAGTACCTGTGGATGTGGCTCACATCATTACTCAGCATAGTGGCATACGTGCCCATTGCTTTGGTTATCAAAGGTGTTATTGTAGTTGAGGGAAACAAGATTCGTCTCGGAGAAAAACGAGACAAGAACATCGGCCTGGTTGTCCCGACACATGCTAGGGACCCCAATGGCTTGGCACTTCAAATGCTCTTGTAGGTCCCATCGCATTTGTTGATCCGATGTCCATCTCATTCATTTCTTCTAGCTATCCATTGATTTACATTATCACGGTGCTACCAATTGCAATCGTTCGATGGCGAGTCTTTGTCGTTGGCTCCCATAGCGTACCCCCAGAGGCCACCGTATTTGCCGATGTCCTCTTCTCGTCTTCGGGCCTCTTCAATGTGCTCCTTTTCTCCGCCACAAGACCATCACTCCTTCCGCGTCGTGAATCAAGGTCCAGCTTCGATGACTCTACACACTTACCTCAGCACACGCAACTGACATTCTCAGTCCGTAGTCAATTTGAGGGTGAAATGCACGCTCCACGTCGCTCGCCAATAACTGTGCCACCACGAACCGCCGATCTTTACGATAAGGACCAGGGACGAGCTGACCTTGGGCAATTGCCTGACGACGATGACAATGATATCGATGACGAATGGTTGTCGTCAGGGCGTTTGACAACCGAAAGTCATGTGAAAGAACGACACAGTTCGTCTCCTGGAACTTTTACTTAGCATAGAATACTTTTCTGGTGAGCTGCTGTCAAAAATATGCTGCCTGTTGTATGTACACGGTCTCATCGATCCTAATGTAATGAAGAGCATGTAATGAATATATTAAACCACAAAAAATGTCAGAGTTTCACAGCAACCGAAATGGGAGGGGTGGAACCGCCCAAACATGCGAATAATTCTAAAGCAAAGTTCCGTAGTAGTTAGGAATATGAACTAGTCTTTGTCGTCGTCAAACGGATACTGGTGGAAATTTTGGTCAATCTATATGTGAACAAACATATCATCAAAGACTGACCTCAAATGACTCTGGAGGGTCTGCTTCTGGGGCGTTCTCATCCAGAGCGATGTGCGGGGCTGTACTCGACACTGACGAGACAGCTGGAGCGGGTGTCTCTTCAATTGTTGCTACAGGAGCCTCGGATACCAATTCTGACTCCATGAGTTCGACAGGTTCCTCCGGATGCCGGTCAATGAGCAACAAAATACCACCACCTCCTGCGTAACGTTCAGACGCCAAGCCTAACGCTGCAGCTGGTGCGACAGATCGAATTCCATTGACGGCGGCCTTGCCCTTCGCACTGGAGGCTGGCGCCGATCGCGTTGACACAGGGCGTATTGGATGATATCGACAGTCAGGAGGGAAAACCACGTGTGCCAATTGAGCAGGGGTTACGCGAGAGAAGTTCGGTAACTTCTCAAAAGCAGGCTCCGTCTTTCTCGGTTTCTTCACCTCCACTGCCTTGGCAGGTTCAGGTTTGGCGGTGGCAGAGTCGGCAGGGTCAGGGAGATTGGACAATGATCCGTTGATTGGCGATACATCACCATGTGCAGCCGCCAGTGTTGAGCCTTCATCTTTCATGTCAATGTCGGTTTTGGGCTCTTTCTTGACATCCGATTTTTCATCCTGCCCGAAATGAGAATTTGAAAACACAGTTTCCGTGGGAAGACCCACCATTTCCATTAGATCGCCATTTTCCGCCGCGGCCTTCTCCTTCTCCTTCGTCTTCTCGCGCGCCTTTGCCTTCGCCGTCGTAGACAGTACCGCAGTTGCCACCTTAATGGCAGATTCTTTGGTCGGAGGTTTCGTCGGTGGTGGATAAGCGAATAGGCTTGGTTTCGCATTAGAGACGAATTCGAATTTCGGGGCCTAAGGGAAAATAGCAGGTTAGACATCAGCAAAATCTCGAAGTAGTTTTAACCATACTTTCAAGTCAGCATTCAAACCAATAATGGCGGTTGGTTCGAAAGCGAGGCAGGCACAATGTGCAAGTGGATACCAATACCAGAACTGGCAGAACAATACCATACCAACGATGGCGCTCGTATTCCTGCTACCTGCACGACTTTGCAAGCTGATTGTCACATTACGCCCGCCAGCATCAATGAGACCTTGTCCAAGAGCTGCGCCGAAACGAGCCATTGGGTCTTCGTGTTTGTCTGAAACAATCTTCGCGTAGAGGCTCCGAGTAGACGACATGGAAGGGGTGGAAACCTCCGATTGTTGGACGAGGACCATTCCAAGCGAGACGAGTGCACCTTGCCGTACAAAATCGACGGGATCCTTGGTCATCGGCTCCAAAATTTCGACAGCATCTTGTAAACCGGTCCCAGCGCAAGCAATGCCCAGAGCCAAGGTTGCGCCACAACGAACATGAGGGTTGTAACTTTCGCTGAGGAGTTGGACAATTCTGGGAACTTGACCAGGGTTTTTGTACAAAAGAAAGGCTAGCGACGTGACTGCCGCCCTTCTAACGTCGTCAGATGTATCCGACACGGCGACATGTAGTAATTTGCGGATAGCAGCGTTATTGGACGACCCCGCGTATGCCAAAGCTAATGTGTAAACACCGCCATAACGAAGAATGGGATCCTACGCATTTGTGTAAGCACGAACAATGACAGACTGACTGATGAAACAACCTTTTCAGCAAGTAACAACTTGATGGTGGAATCTGCCTCTTCTTGTCGACCGTAATACAAGAATGCAAGCCCAACGGCAAGACCACGAATGATTTTTTCGTGCTGCGTCTCTCGCGCATATGCAAGCATCTCGTCCGCAACGTGAGCGTCGGCCGTCCCAAGCATGATGAGTCCAATGCCATAACCTGCAGCCTCGCCCGCTACTGCAGAATCAGTGTAGAGCGTTTGCTTCAGATCTTCATACGCGTCCATGTTTTTGCCTCCCATGCCGGCCACACCGAGTCCCAGTGCGGCGCCATGTTGAACAACCTCATTCGTTGCAGCTCTCAGCTTCTCGCGCAGGTATCCTTCCACACCGCGTCCGCTTCCACATCCAGCATTGACAAGTCCCAATGCGTACAGGGAACCTCCTTCAGAATACTGCGGTCCCGTCATCGCAGAAGCCTGAGCAGCAGCAGCGTCCGACGGGAGGTATGGCCCAAGAATATTCATGCCTTCTTCAAAATGGCCCTTATGAATGACGCCGAGCGCGGCGGTGGCAGAAAATTTCGACCAATTTGACGCTTTGCCAAGCCACTCCAAGTTTTCCCGTAAAAAGACATCGGATGTCGTGCCGGAATGCATGAAAGCATTTTGCAACGTGAGAGCCGTGTGGTATATCGATGAACGTGCCTCCAAGGCATCCTGTCAACACGCGTTAGTCATGCGCAACTGTAAGAATAAATTTCAAACCTTGGTATTTTTCAGAATTAACATGTCGACCTTGTTGTTTCGCTTCAAAAACTCCAGATACAGCTTGACAGAAACCTGCCCAGTCAATATCTGTCGGAGTTTGTCGTAGATAGGCTGCGTAGTCTGAATATAAAGCATTAAAGCGAGGAATAGTCCAGAAAAATTCGACATACATAATCTCCTTCAGGTAGTTCATTGCGAATTCCTTCTAAGAAGTCTTGCGCACCTCCTTCCGTCAGGTCGAAGGCCAATTGGTATGCCAGAAGCATTTCATGTGGAATCAATGAGGTGAGCAAGGGCACAGTGAGCGTAACGCTGCTCAGAGTGACAAGGAGTCGGGTCAAAGCATGTACGTGGGATGAATTGGCGGCAAGAGGTGGGAACAATGGATATAGGAAGTGCAGAACTTGGTCTCTGTAAGAAAGAGAGAAATTTGTGTCAAGCACAGCTTCCATCGCGTATGAAAGTAATGAGACATCTCGAGTGAGCTCGTATATGTGATTAATGAGGTCTAGTCGGTGAGATTCGAGAGCTATGCCAATAGCCTGCATATATTTTTGAGTGCTGTGGCACAAGCGAACGCATCGAAACTGACCTGCTTGTGCTCGCCGTCTTCGATGCATCGCACAAAAATTCCCTCGATGATATTTTGAAGTCGAGAATCAATCTTCGTCTGTGATTTTGACGTTTCGTCGGACCGGAGTTCAACATAGCGGTCAATTGCTTTCGCTAATGTAATTTTCGTCGTGAGAATGACACTAAACAAACAAACAAAAAATGCGACCCACAGACAATCGTTTCAATGTACTCTTCGGCTCCCGGTGCTCGAGTCTCAGCTTGGAAAGCAGAACCGGCTCCTAACGCAAACGACAAAGCTTCGTCGTATTCGCCCAGGAAATAATATATCTTGCTTGCTAATAAAGCCGCAGAGTCCCGTGTTTCCGTTGGCAGGTCGTCGCTTTCATATAGTGACTCTCTGGAAAGAAAAACATATTGCGTCAAGATCCTATAAACTACAAAACGCGCTCTGTCACGCACATGACAGTAATATGTTCTGAAATCTCTGCCCAAAATTGTGGTACGAGAGGATTCAGCGCTTTCAAGGCATGTTGTTTGAGCAGAGGCTCCGGCTCTGAGAGCAAGGCAAGGACACCAGCAGCCGAAGTCTGGGGACGGGGCACCATGGCGAGGAGAAGAGGACAAGAAAAGTTGCACACCAGGAGACGCGTCAGCTTTCGAGGTGGCGTGGAATTCGAGCGGAGTTCAAGATTCCCATAAACGGACACACCTTCTCCTCATCAACTAACAAAATCCTCATGCTACCTCGCAACCTCTCTCGCGCAGTCGTACGAAGGGTACCTCGAGCGCGAGGTGCAAGACAATATGCTACGGAGTCCGACCACGTTCTTGCTGGGAATCCAACAAAGGAGTGGGTTGCCCAACGCGAGGCGGTTGAGCACCACGCTGCTGGTAAATCTCCAGGCTGAGAATGATAGATGTGGTCATCACTGAACAATTTCTCCAGAGACGACGGATCTCTGGCGCAAGCTCAGGTGTGTTATGATTTTAGCACGATTTACTAGCTTCCTCTGACGATTCTGCAGCTTCTATGTAGCGATTCCGACTAGTGCGCATTCACTTCATCCGACAGTCACACATTCACTGACCGGACGACTGCAGCTCTGCTGGTGACAGTGTGGGTTCGAAACGTGGAAGAAAAGCATGCCGAACACGAAGCGCACCTCAAGGAGGAGAATGGCGGACATTTGCCTCAGCCACCGGACTATCCGTACATGAATAAGAGGATTAAGCCATTTCCTTGGGGAATGAACGTTTTATTCTTCAATTCTGAGGTGAGACTGCAACTATACTTCTGCTGCATGTATTGAATATCCCTCAGACGAATAAGAACATGGAAGGGGAGGCTGCTGAGTAGATTTCTTTTCGTCATGTAATCAGCCGAGCCCGGGTAGTGAGCTAAGCATGCCAGACCATGATGCAATGTGTGCCAATTGTTTCACTGTACAGCGCAAGAGGACTATGCAGCCAGTAACGCAGGACACTCGGAGCAGATTGTGGCGGTGTTTGCTGACCAATACTGTACTGTACGGCACTGCGGCTGCGATAAGCGGTGCCTGTGACGCACTGTTGACTGATCTAAGCATATAAGGATCGCCATGAAATGTTTTTCGACACCACCTCCATCTCACCCCATCTTTTTCTCTCATCATGATTCTTACAAATTTTATTGCGCCCATTCTCGTCCTCGCTGCCGTAGTTAGTGGTGCTGCCGCACCCGACAAGCGTCAAGGTTGGTTCCATCTTTCCAAAGCGTTACGGACCAAACCAATTAACATTTTCAGTCGGAAGCATCTTCAACTCATTGACATCAGATGGTACGCATATCTTACTACTTGAAGGGATGTTTTTGACCGTTACTCCCTAACAGCTGGTTCTGTCTTCAGTCAAGCAACGTCTGCCGCAGTTGGGGTTTTCACTGAAGTAACATGTACGTCGGTGACAGTTTGCACGATCTTTTTACATACTCATCGTCACAGCTATCGGAGGGCACGCGGCTACCATTGTAACGTCTGCCGGCGGTCAAGCCATCACTCTCGCAACAGACGGTGTCGGGGCTGTGACCAATTTTGCTGGGTCTGAATACACCATAGCCACAGCAGCAGCAGGATCCTTTGCGTCCAGTGCTACTAGCGTCGCGTACGTCCCAGATGTTTCTTTCCCGATCTAACTATCCTTAACAACAATCTTTGATAGTGGCAATGGCGCGCTCTCTCTTTCTGTCTCTACACCATTGTTGTCCGCCATGCTCACTGTGATTGGCGGCGTCATGATTGGTGCTTGGACAGCTTTGTAGTTTCATGGTTGATTTCGTGCGCATCCCAGCCCGAGCAACCGATCTGATTCGTATGGACTCGCTGTACATAGTTCGACTTTTGTGATTTATTTGGAAATTTAATGACATCACACGAGCGTCTATTCCGTTTGCTTCTTGTCTCCTGCCTTAATGGGTGGTAACCAGTCAATACCTAAGATTACAGCCCAAGACCGTGCAATTTTAGAGTCCGTCGACATAACTGTCTCACTGCAGATACCAACCTTCATCTTGTCTCTAGTTTGAAACTCCAACGCGACAAATTAAAGCAATACCAGAAGAAGGTGCGGTTGGAAGTGTATTCTAATGATCGTATAACGTGGAGCCGAGATCAGATTCAAACCGTTCTTGACCGCGAACATGAGATCGCGAAAGCGCAGCTCGCCGCAGGCCGCAAAGACCGTGCAATCGTTGCATTGCGACGGCGCAAATATCAAGAAAGTTTGCTGCAGAAGACCGACACCCAGCTGGAGACGTTAGAGCAGCTTGTCAGACACCTTCCAATCCTATTGCCCTCCAGTTGTTCCACTAGCTCACCTTTAACGCTGTTTGCAGGTGTCTACGATTGAATTCTCTCTGGTCGAGGTTTCCGTTTTACATGGCCTCAAACAAGGGAACGAAGTGCTGAAGGAAATTCACAAACAAATGAACGTGGAAAGCGTCGAGAAACTAATGGAAGAGACAGCGGAAGCTCAAGCATACCAACGTGTCTGTGTTGCATCGGCTAGTCTTTGCAACGCGGCTCACTGATAATCTTCAGGAAATTGATGAAATGCTGACCACCACGTTAACCTTGGATGAGGAGGAGTCAGTGCAACTAGAACTGCGGGCATTGCAAGCTGTGAGAATCACGTTCCCTCTGCCGATATCTTGTGTGGTTTATCCGCAAAACAGGAGCAAGAACCCGAAACCGCACCTGTCAAACTCCCGACAGTCCCCACGTCAGAACCAATCGTTACAGAGCCGGACGGTGCGACATCTAACAATCTAAATATGCTATGTAGCTCACCGTACGATCTAGAGCACATCGCAATACCGGAGCAACAACGAGCAAAGGTTGCATTGGAGGCTTGATACCATCGATCCATTACATATAATATGTCATATTAGTGTAGCAATGTCTGTTACTGTCGGGAAGGTGAAATTGTGTATACAAACTGACAGCGTGTTCGGAGACCCATCCACGGTCACCAACCCTCAAAATTGCCAAACCCGATCTTCCTCTTCTTTGGGCCATCGGCACCATCGTCGTTCTTCCCCGCCGCCACAGTCGAGACCTCCCTTGGTCGTTTCAGATTCAGATATTTCCCGACACTTCCACTTGCATGGTCCTTCCCAAAGATCGAACTGTCGGTCCCCACTTTAACACCAAACCAATTTACATCGTCGCCTTCTTTCTTCGGGGTTGGCAGGCTCTTAGCACCAGTGGCATTCCCAATTGCCTGCTCGGCTTCAGCCTGTCGCGCACGCTTCTTCGTTTCACGTGTTTTGTACTCCTCGAAGGGATCTTGGTATCTGTGCCATGGTGGTAAAATAAGTAAAATTCAGCAGTCGCGCAAGGGTCACAAACATGACGACTTCTGTGATTTTCACAGCCTTAGACGGTCTCTCTGTCCCGTCTTTCAACGGTAATCGCTCCAATGCATCAAGGACATCCTCGCCACCAACTAGCTTTCCAAAGACAGTGTGCTTTCTGTCCAAGTGGGCGGCCGCCTTGAACGTGACATAAAATTGAGACCTGGAATTCAGAGTGAGGGATCAGAATGGCAGAATGGCATGGCTTGACTCACCCATTCGTCCCTGCACCTCGGTTTGCCATTGCAACAATGCCGCGGCTGTCATGTTTGGCGGCTCCTTTCAGATCATGTTCGTCTCGAAAGGGTGTTCCCCAATACGACTGCCCACCCGAGCCTGTGCCGGTTGGGTCGCCAGTTTGGATCTTTCAAGACAGCCTTAAAGACCGTCCTACAGTATGATCATTGAACACATACCATGAATCCCGGAACCAATCGGTGAAATATGCAATTGTCGTACTTGCCTTCCCTTGCAAGCATGAGGAAGTTGTAGCATGTTTTCGGAGCCTAGGTTTGATTAATCACTGTATCCGGAAACTTGCTATAATCCACCTACCTTCTCGCAGAAAAGTTCCAGATTTAAGCTTCCACCTAGACTGGTCACCACCCGGACGTACGCTCTTCGTTTCCCAACATCCTTTTCCTTCCCCTTTCCCTTTGGAGGGTTTAAAATCGCCTCGAACATTAATTCCTCTTCGTCCCACACAAGTCGAGACGATTCAGTCAGAGGATCGACCGAAGTAGAAGTCAAAGATGCCCCAGGTAAGCCAGTAGAGTAAGGAGACACATTCCCTGAAAATAACGTACAAGTCAACGAAGGTAGATGTCAGAAAGCGAACGAAACGCACAAGGTACAGCCTTTTTCGCGGCTGCGGTGACCGGTGAAGGCTTCGCTACTACAGCCTTTGATTCAGATACATTTTTCGCGGTAATAGGCGTTGAAGAGGTCGTTTGCACAGCGTGCGGATTTTGCAGGGTGATTACATCGTGCCTATGGGTCGCGGACATTGAGTGAATTGGAATGAATTATGAATACAGTGATATATCCTCACCTTTTAAAGCTCGTGTCGCTCAATAAATCCTTCCCGCCTTTGATACTTTCAGCGAGATATACATTCCCTGTCGTGGCTATGACCACAATATGTGAATGCTCGCTGAACGGCTTGAAAGATATGGGGTCGTGGATCTCCCCAGATGGCTTCCGTGAGTAGTTAAGCGTTATGAGATCATTTGGGGTGAGAGGTTCTCCTGTGACCGGATGTGTGTTGTTATGCTGCCTAACACATCGTACTGGTCAATAAATATCTTACGGAGGAGCTTCAGCCAAAATCAAACATCCTACTTTAACCACGGAATGATGTTAATTAAATCGTATACTGTGCCAGTGCCGTCTGAATTCCTTGCGCACACAGGGTGTGAGAATGGCTGGAACGAAAGGGCGCAACAATCGAATGGCGTTCGTGCGCCAGGATGAGGTGCCTGCTGTTTGCTAGGACAAATAGATGAGTAACACGACAGGTAACAGTCAATGTGGTGATTTACGCTTTAAAGCCCGAGGATGAAGAATGCTGTCCTCCTACTGCTCCTGAATGCTCAGAGTGTGTGATATACAACTTGTCGTTGCTTCCGTGACCCATGGTTGTGGTGGCTAACTAGCAGAAGGGATTTGCTTATGTAAAATTCCCAACTGTCAACTCGACTTTCCATGTCTTTAGCAGAGGTAACCGGGGGGTGCTTTCAGAACGGGGTTACCGCGTCAAAAGTGAACAGCTACGCGTATCTTGGATATTATATTGGTTGGTATTGATTATTGATTGACCAGTGGGCTACTCTTGTTCGACTATGGAAAGACAAGCATTCCAATTCAATGATTGACTTTGAAGGGGACTTGAGCAGTCTGTTCGCTGTTTCTAGCCGATAAACATCCACTGAACTGTGTTACAGACTCCATTCTGAGCCTATTCCACTCGTACCATGCCCATCCAACACTTCTGTCTTATATTAAACACGCTTTGCGGACAAGTCTATTGACTCTTCCATCATTCGTCGTTGCCTTCTTGCAGGCAGCAAAATCACCTAATTTACACGATACTGCGACATTGGATGCTCTATGCAGATTGGTACAGGATGAACGCTTTTTGTCTGGTTTGCCGCCTCTTGGGTCGCTTGTCCGATTTGGAGAGTCAACCATCACAGTTCTTGCTACAGTACAAGATAGTCTGAACCTCCTGCGGACCGCTTATGCTCTACCCATGTCTTCATTTCATAATCTCACTGCGTCCGCTTCCGAGCTGGTCATCCTGCTATTATCCTGCGTTGGAGACATGTCACAGGTGTCCACTGCACAGGCGATGATACACTTCGCTGAAGTCCATGAAATGCTTCAAACTCTGCGCTTGCAAGGCGATATACGATCTGTTCTCGAAAATTTTGCATTGTCTCTGAGCATTCTCCTTGGCGATGACGCCAAAATGGCCCAAGAAGCACAGATGATGCAAACCCTGCAATTGGCACTGGGAAAGGGAGATATCTCCGGACCCAGTTCTGACTCTGACATGATCACCTGCAGTCTAGTTCTTCGTTATCTGGTAAGAGTATTTCCAAAGGCGAAATTCTTTCGTTGAATGCATTCAAAGGTAGGCTCCAGAGAATTGCCATTTGGTTCCGGGAACACGCCTTTGGCCGTAACTGTGCTGGTCTCAGCTTTTCGAGGAAATTCCTGGTCCCCTTCAGGGTTCTACGCACAGCTGTTTCTGGCAGCTTTCAGTTGCCTGGCTCAGGAAAGCACTCATAGGAAGTCTACTCTGATGTGGCGATCGTTTATCATAGGACGTGTGAGCTTTCAAGATGTAATGTTTAGCATGTGTTTAATATATTACAAACCAGCTCCCGATGCTCTTGATAATGTTTGAACAGGTGGTTAGCTTGGAAGGCGACATCGATTGGGTTAGCATTTCACAGAATCTGGCATGTGAGTTGTGCTGATTCGGTGAGCAGCGAACGGCATTGCAAGCAGCAGTATCTACTCTATGGAGTCGAGAAGACCTTCTGGCTCAAAGTAGTTTATCTGTACCTCGACCAACCGATGACACGAACGCAGAGCAAGAAAGGTATATCACATCCTTCATCCTCGACATTTCACGAATTTCATCTACAAAAATTCAGCGCTCGAATCGCTCAATCCAAAGAACCACATTTCCTACAGTGCTTTTTACAGTACTACATGACTCGCGCAAAATTACTCGAACGTAGTTTTGTTCTTTCTATCGATCCGACATTACCTGGAGAACTCCGGTCGCAGCTGACTGTGGAGTCAATAGACGCTGGACTGGAGCTTGACGTAGCTATTTTAATGCAAACGTGGCTTGAATTCTGCTGATGACATCCTCAGGCTTTCATAGAATCGCGCCTTAGTGCCGATTCGAACACGGACGATGCCATGAACTTCTTACGACGCGCCGTTGATGACTATGCGAGCCACCCTACGTTCGCTCAAGTGGTACAGAAGGTAACCAACTCATTCCTATTGGGCGCAATCGCTGAGGCACGAGCAAGTAGCGATTTATAGCCTCTTCGCATGTCCAGGCTGGTGACATCGAAGGCTTGAGTCATTTATGCAAGATAATGTATCTGCACGAAACGGCCATTGACATCGTGTCACTCTACGTCCGGATCTCAACTATAGTGGCTCATACGTTGGCATTCGTAGCAGATTTTGATTGTGAATTAGTTGGTAAGTGACTCCTGCATTTGAAACTCGTTGACAACTCAGCATCTATGAATTAATAGGTGATCCGCAAACAGCAGTCAGCCATCTTGGAGACGTCGTAATGTTTCTCCAGGGGACACTGATACGTTTTCATGCAAGTATAGGACTTTCAACTGCGATAATTGAGAAAAAATGATTATTTTACAGTTGACGAATACCACGTTCACAGTGGGCGACCGCACGTTGAACCCTCAGTTCCTTCTCGGGACTGCACGAATTTATCGAGTTTCGGAACTTGCCAATGACGAAATCGCTGCTTTTCATGCTTGGTTGAAGGCGTTATTTGATAGTAACAGCGAAGGCATCGAGGATAACATTCTAAGGTACGAGGTGCGTTCTGTATATCATGCGCCTCTTTATGCTAAGCTATTTCCAGAGCTACAAACCCTAGAACTCTACTGAAACTCTCAGCAACTTTAATATTCCAGGCAATCAAGGCTGCGTCTGAAGGAATGATGGAAAGTGATTTATTGAAAAATGGGGTATCCTATTTTACAGGTCCATTATTGAATTGGACTCTCGTCGGTGTGATCAAGGCTCTCATCCGGGACATTGTGCAGAAAGAGTGCGTCCCCTTCGTCCCGCGAATGTGCGACCGCTGACCCATAAGTAGGATCACGTCTCCCATGTACTGGGAAGTCCTGCGGACCCTCGTGCTGTCGCCTTCGTGCCCGGAGCCTATCCTACACTTGACTGCACACGGCATTCTGCGCTTTGTGTCCGGACCACGGGTGCAGAAACAGGTTGCAGGAATCGAGTTTGACATTGACGCGTTGCGGAGGATAGCAAACCATGCATTGCGCAATTTTACCGAGGGTATGTGTGGGTGGTGGCCGGTCGTCGTAAATCTATGAATTCCATATGTCACAGATTCTCCAGATATGGATCCTCAGTCATTGACATTGAACGCGCAACCGCAGTGGCTAGATCAACCTCGGCAATATATCCATGGCGCACTCAGGGCGGCACGTGCTGGCAAAGCGCCTTGCTTCGATCTTGGACGATGTTGCGCAGTTCTTGGTCCCACTAAATTCCTACGACTTCTTTGGCAGGAACTGAGCGGAGCGGCGCAAATGGGTGACGTCGAAAGCTCACGTCGCATTGCTACCTTCGCGCTCACATGCCCTGCCGATTTTACTTCACACCTTCCACCCCTCTTGCCGATATTCTTACATACTGTTCTACCAACTCTATTGCCGGCCTTGGATTCCCAGATTCCTCCAGAGCAAACCCTAAACATTGAACTACTTGTGGCAGTCATCTCGTCATCACTCACCGTATTGCTGCAGATGGAGTGGGCGATCAGGGCTGTAGACGGCGAACCCCGGCACCCCGCCGGACAACCCTCCGCTACCAATGCACGAAGGCTGGCGCTTGATTTGAGGAGGAGTAAGAGCTCAACCGCGGGGATTATCACGCAGAGGTTATCATCAATGTCATCCTTTGTGACAAATTTTCCAATGATGGTGTCTGGGTAATTATAATTACATGTGCAATACATTGCCATGTGGCTATGATTGAGTGCGAGTCAATAATAGTGCGGAGGTCGAAAGCGGTCGTCGGTCATGCTTGTGTTTGGGGTGGCGCTGAATAGCTGTCACAATGGGTGCTAGATCACAGGAGGGGTCATACTCACGGCAACATGCATTTTGAGAAGGGTCGCATTCGCGACCAGGAGGGCAAGGTATTAAACACGATGCACCACTTGGTAACTGCAAAAACCTGTCAGGAATATACCCTCGTGTTATTCAACGAGTAACTCACGGCCATAGTTGATTGGTGCCTCGAATTATGGTAATACTCCGGCTGTATCGTGCTGGAATGGATTCCGTGATCATGCAATGCTTTTCGAATATCCGCAGCAACCTGCATGAAGTCGTTTTTCTTGGACGCCAGGACATGCACAGATGCAACGATCTTTGTCTCTGACAACTGCCATATGTGAAGTTCGTGTACAGAATGGACGCCATCAACGTCACGAATAGATGCATCGACTTCCTCCAACGAAATTCCCGACGGGACACCCTGTAAGAGAATGAAAGAGGCACTTTTCACTGTTTCACAAATGTCAGATTGCAAACACACATATTCGAAACAGCCAAATTTTACCTAGAGGAAGTGCAGAAGAAAAGATGATGACAGTAATAACCAAGCTGATGACAGGGTCGAAGTAGAATCGCCAGCTGTATGTCGTCAACCAAATAACTAGGCCGGTTGCAATGACTCCGACGTTTCCCAGCGCATCACCCATGACATGCAGGACCAATGCACGCATATTCATTGACCCGTGTGCATGTGAATGGCCGTGTCCACCGTGCTTACGAGGTTTTTTATCCTGGGACGCTTTTGGTGACTGTGTCATATCAATAGTTCCCTGAGATTGAGGTGAGGTTCCAGATGATTGACTCCTGGCATCCCGAAGTAATGGGGTAGACTCGGTGTGACCAGTGGCAATACTTGACTCGCTATAATCACTTTCGGGAAGGGTGGCGGAATCTAGAACGCTGTGGATTCCCTCTTGGGTTTGCTCTTCACGACGGGGAGATGGCGACCGTGCCAGCTGCATATCGTGTGCGGTTTGCACGACGTAATTGCGAGTGGCAACAGGATGTCCAAACAGAGAATCAACTGATCGCCGTCGACCTCGTTTAGTGTCTAAAGCTGTCGGGGTAGTAGTGCCACTCTCGGTTTCACCTTCGATCCGTTCGTGGTCGCTTTCTGATCCCGTGGTTTTGTCCTCACTTGGTCCGTCGTGAGAGTGATCGTGTTCTAGAGAACAATGAATTTTACAACTCTAGCGGGCAATCAATCCATACCGTGGAATAGAAACAAGCCTACGATGTTCGACGCCAAACCGAAGCATCCAACAATAACGACAAGACGAGGGCTGGATATTTCTGCAATAACAAAACCGGTAAAGGAACCGCTTGACGGTTCAAGGTAACGTAGTACTGACCTGGGGTGCTAAAGAAGCGTTCTATGGCTTCCATAAATATCGAGAAACACAATGCCAGGAGGAAGACGCCGTTAATAAGTGCTGCCAATATTTCAGCTCGGTGCCAGCCATATGAGTAGCGACTGTCCGCCACATCTTGCGCTGTGAGCTAGTGCATTATTCATCGGCATTGGTGTACCCGAGTGACATAAGTTAGAACCGACTGACCTTGATGGCATACAGAGCAACGATCAGGCTCATGATGTCACTGCGGGACAAAAGGATGAGTAAGGTTTGGTTCGAGAAACTACCAAAAGGCTGTCGATGTACTTGAGCATATGAAAACTGTCTGCAACCAGTGCTAGCGAGCCAACAGTATATCCTGCCCAAATCTGCATGAATTAAGGTAAACGATTCAAGTTTACAATGAACGCACCGACGATGATCTCCACAAGGAAGAAGACAACATCTATGACGAGTAGAAGAGTAATTCGAGCAGAGCGAGACGTGCCCATGTCTTTTGTTTCGGTGGCACAACGCAAGAACTGTGCTCCAGCTTTGCTTAATAAGACAGCTCAACCCAATTTGCTAGACTCTCACGCCACAATGACTTCGCGTCCTCATGTTGTCGAAATTTGGGCGGCGGCCCCGGCGGGTACCATATCTTCGCTGTTCTTCTAGCCGACAAATCTATGTCCTCGCCAACCTCCGACCACCTTGTTTGAGCTACTATCTCAAAGCAATCCACTCTCCGTGACAGGAATCAACCTGAACAGGACGGCAAATCAGGAATCCCTCGCTTCGTCCAGGTCTTTCAAAAGCTTCAAGGCATTAAATGTCAGTTTTCAAACTAGTTCCAGGTACTCCTGACTTTAACAGTCGTGACAGTTGTGGAATGGTTGACTTTCATCCTGCACTTACAGCGGAGACGTAGAACTTAAGGTGGTCGTAATGTTCACAGTTACAGCATATCAAAATTAACTACCCCCAGTGAATTTGCAATAGCTGTCGTATGAAACCCGACAAAGGACATATGATATCGAAGTCCAGCCAATGGCATCTCTGAGGTGGTCCGGTGGTATTCCTTGACGACATGTTTGGATGCTGTCCATGGTCTTCCTTTTCCCAGTTATACCAAATTTCGGAAGCTCAAGTCACCCCCAAGCAGGCACTTCTGTACGCTATGACTGATGTGCCTGAATGCTTCGAAAAGTCCGATAATTTAATGGGATTCCTACTCTCAAACAACTATCTCGTTACTTTGGAGATGAACTGAGAATGACTGTCCATTGTACTCAACTGTTCTCTGCGGACCATCCAAGGTCTTCCTTCAATATTTGGATGTGTCTGGCCTCCAAGTCTGGATTCTCATGGACACTTTGGCAGTTGTGAGACTTTTCGCCTACCCCGTCTGATGCAGGCATCAACCTTCCGGCGTGAATTATTTGCGGCGTACCTTGGGCCTGGTGATCACTGGTGATCCTATTCTCTGTATAAAAGGTGGCATGCTTACTCTTTGGTGACTCCGGGTTATCTGTCCATCCCACTGACCGAATCATCGACATGCATTGCTTTCGCTTTTGTTCTCTCGTCGCTCTCTTCTCTTTGATCTCCTCTGTAGCCGCGATCCTCCCGCGGAGCAACGAAGGCACCATTGTCAATCTCCGCGTGGAAGGGTTGGACAAAACTACTTTCGAAGGTCCGATCTTCACCAGAGGTCATAACGTGACGACCGCATCTGGGGGCGATCATCATTGTGACGGTACGAATAATGGAGAAAATCCAAAACCTGGACCTACATGTACCAGTGCTTTGGACGATGCGAGTAGACGTCATGGTTTTACGTTCGACGGGTTAGTGATCTTTATTCCAACACCATGCTCATTGCATTAATTTATGAACGCAAACAATTATGAACAGCACATTCTTTGCCGAATTCGATGACTTCTTCATCACACGCATCGGCCCTGACACTCAGACATCTACCCAATTTTGGGGCATTCTTCTGAACTTTCAGTTCACCCCAGTCGGTGGTTGCCAACAACAAGTTAAATTTGAGGACCAAGTTCTCTTCGCTTTCGACGCTTTCAACAAGCAGCATTTCCTCAAACTTACTGGACCCAAAGTTGCCAAGGCAGGACATCCGGTGACGCTCACAGTGACTGATGGATCTACCGGAACGGCTATTTCCGGGGCGACAGTTGATGGACACACTTCCGATGCAAATGGGAAAGTCACATTTACCATCGCGAAACCTGGTGTTCATGGATTTAAAGCGGAGAAGTCTGATTCAATACGATCAAATAAGGTCACCATTATTGTTGATTGATTTTGTGTACCTTGGAAAGTGTCCAGTCACCAGTGTTTGAGTGTAACCATCATCAGACAACAACGTTTTCACTGTTTTACTTTGTGGATTGGAAGCCGTCCGTGACCACCGTAATAATGTTGCATGAAATTCAATACTAACTACACTATTTCAATAATTGTCAACCTAGTCATAGATTCCGAGTCCATTTTCGGCAAGCACGTTTAGGTGCGCTCATCGCTACACGGAGCCTGATCTATTCTCCTCAATGGATTTCAAAACACTGGCAGCGGTGGGCCTGTCAACTGGTTTTTGTGCCCAACACTCCTGGAGGAGTCGCCATAAGTCGTCTGTCAACCCACGTTCGACAGCTTCCTTGCCTGGGCGGGCAGGCCGTACGTTGGAATGTATCGCGAGTATGACTTGGGGATATCCCTTAATTTCGCAGAACGGAAATTCTCCGGTCATGACCTAATTGTTGGGCAAGGCTTGAGAGGCAGAATGCAACGGATGAATGAATATCAGCTTACCTCCAAAACTACCATTCCGAATGCCCATATATCGGATTGCTTGCTCACGAGATTATCTTCCACGAAGAGTTCAGGGGCCATCCATCGAGGATTCCCAGAGTCTTGAAGAACAGAAGATATTGGCATCTTCGAAAGATCCTCAAGGATCACAGCAAGGCCAAAGTCAGTGAGGAGCGGCTCTCCTTTGTCCGAAATAAGGATGTTGGCCTGTTCAAAGAAGTCAGAATCCGACTTGATAGAGTTGCCTCTAGTAACACATACACCTCTCAGATCTCCATGAATAACGGAAGGATTGTGGGTGTGCAAATAGTGCAAGCCCTTTGCGATTCCATGGATCTGTCGGACTGTCTAAGTGGGGATTTGACCACGATAGAAGGACTTACAATTGGCATAGTCGGTGTCGTAGGGTGAGATCGTAAATAATCTATGCAGTTTCCGTTTTGCATCCACGGCGAGACCAGACATGTTGGAAGACCTTGGAGGTCGGCCGTCCCCAGGAACGGTTGTACGTTGGGGTGGTTAAGTTGATTCCAGATCGAACCCTCCCGTCGGAATCGCTGTGCAAGAGTACCATTAGCAAACTTCAAGAGCCCTTAATGTGATCCGTGCTGTACCTTCGTTCGGCGTAGAACTGGGTCGCTGCCCTTCACAGTCAGGGCTTTCAGAGCTACATACTCTCCCGTTCTAGTCACCCCCCGGCGGATGGCACCAAACCCTCCGCTAGCATGAATAACATGAACATCCTCTGTCAGTCGCACGACGTCTGAAAGGTCGCGAACATCCAATGCAGGCAGTCGCCGTAGCTTTTTCAGTCTCCGAAATACCTCCTCAGCTGTAGGCCGCGAAGCTGGATTTTGTGCCCAACAATGCACGAAGAGATCCCACACTTTATCGTCCAATCCATGCCGTGCTGCATCTCCGGATGGACGTTGCGGGCGATCTCCCTTGCTAATGGCGTCCAAGATTTCTTTGGTACGCATGCCACCAAATGGTACCTCTGCAGAGATGATCTGGTAGAGCGTCAGACTCAGTGCTTCTATCACAAAGATCTTACCTCCAATGCTGTCATGCCAAAACTGTAAATATCACTAGGAAGAGCTGACCGAGCCATTCTCTTCCTGAGGTGTTCCGGGGCCATCCAGCGCAGAGGCATAACATATTCCTTTTCTGTCTCCCAGCAGGAACAGGCAAAGCTGGAAATGACTGCGTTTCCTCCGTCGTCTATCAGAATCGCGTCCTAAAGAACAGTTGAGTGTGACATAAACCGAGTTATTGGTCACTCACACCAGTTAGGATGGTGTGAACATATGGTGGGTCCCGTGTGTGCAAGTAGTGAAGCCCAGCAGCGACATCTGTGACCTATGACAAAATTGCATTTACAATAATTTGATATGTAAGTCTATGCTTTCTTACGATTTTAAGTCTGTCCACTCCCGTATTACGAAGCACATATTGCCTTGCGGTCCCATGCCGCATCCACGGAGAAACAATTGCATCTCCTCTGCCAAGAAAATTTCGTGATATGCCGAAGAGCGGTAAGATGTTTGGGTGATGGAATGAGGCCCAGGGTATGGCTGTCTATTATTCCAATCAATATATGAGAATTGAAGACGCCGAAAAAATCCCAAACTTTTAATCGGGCGAACTCTGACTTATGCGCAAGAGAGGTGTGCGGGCTATGAATCGCAACGGCTTTGCCAAAGACTTCGCCGGTCCAGATCAAACAGTAATAACCACCGGCGACATAGGAATTACTGATTCTCGTGATCTTGGCGGTAAAATCCGTGAGATTAATAGTGAGTTTCGGCCCGGGTTCGACATCAATGTCCATTGGTGTATCGCCAGACAGAATTTTGTCCAACTCAGTGAGTCGTTCTTGGTACAGACGAACGGTGACCCCATCGTTGTTGTTAAGGGAAGAGAAGTCCTTGAGGATACGTTATTATTCGATGACTGTGGTGCACATCTAGTAAAGCGCACAAGTTTCACAGCATCTGAGAATGACTGCACCTCCCCAATGGGCCGGCCGGCAAGCATACGGAAGGAGTCATCCCGCAGACACTCCCTTAAAAGTTTGCGGAGACCAATGGCGTCGATCTTGCGGTCCGCTTCGAATACGTCTCTCTGGGATTCTACATGTTCCCGGAGGAATTCCTGCATTTAAGCTTCTGTTTAAACCATACTTTTAGATTGTGTTCTGAAATTCATACGCACGTCTGGTGAATCTTGCACGATAGACCAAACGTCTTCTCGCGCTGTATCAATAATCTTCGCCAGATCCGCCTGTCGAATGTAGCATTCGATCGGAGACACGTCGACATGTCCTCGCAGATCCCGACAAAACATTGTCATGAAGTCTCTGTAAATTAAATTTCTTTCAGGCTGCACGATTGCAAGTGGGAGACGCCGACATACTCCGCCATTTCCAAGGCTTCTGCAACAGCATCGCTCTCAACAATGGCCTGAAATTGGTCCTTGACGTTGAGAGCGGCCCTCTTCGGCGTGTCCTATCAGCGACGGCATTCTCAAACTGAAAATGATATTTCTCACTTTGTGAACCCTCAATTTGGAGCACAGCGAAGAAAGCTGTTCGATGCTCATCTTTGAAGGCTTGGGGCAGTTAGAATGCCATGTAGGTACGGAAGCAAATCGCTAATCAGGGG